>OZ022260.1:3524809-3867768 GCA_963978905.1 Trichostrongylus colubriformis | reverse complement strand
TGTGGTTCCTACCCAGGCAATGCGAGCCGATGCACCAAGGAAATCAGAGCCTACAGTGAAAAAACACCAAGTACAAACTCCTGACAAAATAGGAGAAATAAGAGCCTAACAAAACTCAGTACTTACATCCTTGAACAAAAGCGTCTAACAATAAGATAAGAACCGAACAAATTCAATACTTATATACCGAAACGAAAGCGTCGCCGACCATAGGTAATGTGCTCGTCCTCTGATGACAAAGACAAGGCTTAAAAGTCATGCAAGTCATGCGGCAGGGAATGAAAAAACAAGAATGAAAAAGTTAGAAGCTAAATTGGAGTCATGTAATGCGCTCCACTGCGCCCCATCTGATTGCTGCGCTCACTGTTGCGGTAGCGACGCGGCGATCAGATTGGCGCGGTGTCTTCACCTATTAAATTTGGACATTTTTTGAATACTTGAATCATCAGTTAGGGTCCACCTCTCAAAGTACTAAAACTGTTTTCTTGGGAACTTCCTCAGACCAATCTATTCGCCGCTTGGTTTCCTTAATGGTTGCGTAGTTCTCGATATGGGTATCCGTATCCAGTCTAGGAAAATTTTGGAAAATTTCGAAGTGTTTCACTTCAAATGTTTATAACTTCCTTCAGACGTAACCATATGAATGCGGTCTTGTTGCCCGACATCTACGAGGTTGCCGCTTCCAAATGACTGCCTGAGCTATGCCATATCTCCAAAATAAAAGACGTTATTTTAAGGGAAGCCGCTCGAGGAAATTTTTTCGAAGTTGCGAGATCCTCCCACGAATCTTTGGAGAAATTGATACATATTGTCTGTTACGTCTCCAGTACGCGTCTTCTGCTCTTGGAAGATCAACGAGGAGGTGGCTGACCCTGGCTGACCTTGTTGCAGGATGCACCATGCGAGAGGATTTCCTTCCCATTCCGGGTGAGTACAACACTTTTGCGGTCCGCATAGTGGCTCACTAGTACCAGATCAAGTACTTGCAATCGTAGTAGGACATGAAAGTACTCCATATCAGCTAATTTTTCATTTTCATCCCATAGTTTCTGGAGTATTCATCAACGGTGGTACGCGTGGATAGATTGGATAGATGCCGCTTCCCACGGTTTATCGGTGAATTTTGAAGGTGTTTCTGTACACGGCTGGATTCGTTCCCGCCACGCATGAGGTTCCCATGATGATCAAGTTGAATTAGCTTCGTGTTTATTTATTTATTTATTTATACACTGATCCAGTGCGCCAAAGGTATGCTAAGGAGGGATATAAAACAGTAGAGTAGTTAACTGAAATCGAACTAAGTTACCAATATCAGTCCGCCTAGTATTCACATCTTAGAAGTATAAATGAGATACTAGATCCATTTTCAAAAGTGTGCTTCATGACTGCAGTGTAGCCCTTATCCATCCCAACTTATTAGCCAGCAACCACACCAGTTGGCCATGGTGTCTCATTCCAGTAGGAGTCATAGAACGTAGTCGGCACTTCGGTACACGGGTATGCCAACCTCCCACGTGGAACCGACTCGTCGGCTACTGGCGTATAGAACGGAAAATAAGACGGCTGGGCTTACAGTCAACAAGGAGCCTGATAGGAAGGGATTCACAACGAATATCGCCAGATGAACGATTTAAAGCGGACCGAAGATCCATATCTTAGTTCGAGAAAAAAGCAATGAATTAAAACTAGAACAGTTTTAAAAAAACAGTGCGAGAGAATGAACGGAGGCAGCTAAATCGTCCCAAGGAGCAATAGATAGGGGGCATCTGTATACAGTACACAGGAGAGTTACACAGCAGAAGTCGAAGCTGGAGGCAAGGGTTTCAGCCATATGACGCATCCAGAACCAGCGAGATAGAGACTGAATCGCTCCCCGCTCGAAACATCAGTCGGTAGCAACAAGCATATCCGACAAGCATTAATAAAGCAGTGGCTGGAACTATCAGGCTAACCTGTAATTCTCAGAACATCAAAAAGATTCGCCTCATAAGCTAAGAATTCAGGATAAGTCACTGTTCCGTAATCTACTCTGGAAAACCTTACCGTTGGTGGACTGCAGTACATATTTCCAGTGGTAGTTTCGCCAACCACCGCGTAGTCCGGAAGAAGAATGAGTTAAACGTTTGAGAGTGATTGAATCTCCGTACTCTCTTACTTTGCATAGTAGACCCTCTAGATCTCAAACTACTTGGCCGAAATATCCAGTATCTGTTGGCCTTAAGCTTGACTTCTTTCCGAATGAAAACTTTCCGAAGTGTTCGAATCCATTTGGTCAGTTTTATCATATCTTTCCGTTTACACTTTAGGCCCTCAGCCTGAAAAATTCCGTTGCTCACTGCCTACCTTAACGATTACGCCCCGCTCCCCTACCAGCGTACCAAATACGACCCCCTGTAGAGGATTCCTCGACGGAGGCTTGACCCTGCTTCCGACCACATCAGCGAATGATTGTGGTGATCAGTGATTGTGCCGCATCTGTGTAAGTAGAAAAATAAACACAATAAGGGGCTTTTCAAATGAATAACGGTCGAGTACCCCTTGGGTGCATGCCGCGTATACTTGTTCACGGTTGCAACACCGGCGTAGAGACGTGTGCTATCGCCGCATATTCACAGAGTGAGACAAAATTACCCGTGCGCCTTAACACTTTGAAGTTCTAGATTTCCTTAGAAATTTTCCCGATTCATTCGCTTAATATAAGTTGACTGAAACTGTGGAACTCGTACGTACTTGAGTCAAAAGTAGTTAGGACTTCCAAACTACGAGCTGCTGTTATCAAACTTCATAAGGCCGGCAAGAAAACAAGAAGTATTGTGAAGGTCCTTTCAGTGCCCGGAGAACGTTTTAGGGTACAGTAAAATGCTACAAGTAATCGAAGACCGAAGAGGATAGAGAAGGAAGGGCGTCCTACAACAGCTACGAAACGGAAAAATGTGAAACTCGTGAGAGAGAAATCCGAAAGAACGCCAGAAGATCGATGCGCCACATGGCAAAAGACGTACAAATAAGAGAAAAGTCCATAAGGAGGATAGTCAGGGGAAAACTGAAAGGGTTCCCTTGTCGTTTGCAGGAATGCCATATCCTGACGGAAACTACGAACAAGAGGACATTGGGAAGATAAAAGGTTGCTACGACGATTCGTGGTGGCACGCGCACATCGTCTTCACGGCTTGAGACATTTTTACGTTGAATACAGCCTTCAGCTCCCAAAATGAGAGAATTTTTGGGGAATTGCTTGCTGACGCCTAAGGACAACTTTAAGGAGGTGCGAAACAGCCTCAATCCATTATGGTTTGGGTGGGAGTCACTTCTAAAACCCGTACCATAAACAAGAGGATTCTGGGCACTTGGATATTGACAGGGTGAACTGTAGTATGATTGGATCATAATCTTTTCAGACGGGGCGCATGACCGGGTTGCCGCCGTCGTCGGCTGCGGACATATGATTTTGACGCCAGTGGTGCGCAAAGTATGAACGCGGGCTAACGCTCACCATTCTTCTGCGACAGATGACTCGTCCACATCACTAAACCTCGGGTTTTCGTAACTGATAGGCATCCTTCGATCCTTGACAGACGATCTTTTGTGTACTTGATACTTTTCGATTGGTTAACTGAGCGCGGATACTGATTATTTTTCTCCTTTTTTGGCATTTTCGTCTCCTCTTCATTTCAAAGAAAAGTAAACACTGCTTCTTCCCTCCGAAGAATGGTGTATTACACTATTCTTATGGATGTGAAACAAAATACTTCTCAGTAATTCGCCGTGCCACTTTGAAAAGGTCCTTGATGTGGTAATAATCAATTACGAAAATCTGAGGGTTCGCTGATGTTGATGAGTTAGCCAACAAAATATGCGTCGGATGGTCTGCGTCAGGGTGGCGCTATGGCATGCCCCCCTCCCCATCCCCCAGGGGCCGCGCCTAACGAAACGCACCCTATGCACGTGAAGAGGCGCTATAACGGCACATGAAGCAAGAGAATACAAACTTGCCACATGTACGAAAAGAATAAATCACAGAATAAATCAATCACCCATGGACTACAGGACTAGGAGGGACAACCAAATTTGAAGTAATGGCAATCCCTACTATGTATAAAACGCTTCGTCCTTCCGTTTGTTCGTCCGTCCCTCTGTCTGTCACAAGATGAGGCATAACATGAAGAGTACACAATGAAGATGGGGCAAGTTTGGGATTGGATGGGCATGAGACAAGGTAAATAGCCCACATGGACCGCTTTAAGCCGCGTCCACAGTGGGCGCTGGAATTTTCTGCCTTCAGACCTAAAACTGTTAATTGGGTCCAATATGACCTAAACATGGAGAAAGGACACATTATGGTCAGCGTGAGTTCCTGAAAGGCATGAAAGAGGTCTGAGCACAATGGGCGGAGCGCACCCCGAATGGGAGGTCCTTCCAACAAAAAACTCATAACTGGGTCCTAATGCGGCATAGGTGACCAACGTCCACACTATTTTGAGCATACTCAAGATGAATGGAGGACCTTCCATAATTTGCGAATCGTGTTATTAGTCGGATAACACTCGCTAAAAAAGAGCACTTTATTTCTTGAATGATCTGGAGACCGGGAAAAAAAGGGCACTGGTCAGTAGCTGGAACAATGAAAGGACGAGACGTGTCAGCGGTGGATGGAGCTTCGACAATATATAAAAATCAAGCTGTGGAAATGGGTAGAAGTTTGAGATGTGCAGGGTAGTAGTACTGAGCACACATGAGCCAGGTTAAGCTCTGCCCATTGTGGCCGGAGCATGCGCAGAAGTGTGCGGTCATCGGATCGAAAGTTGTTTGTTCGGTTCAAAATTGGTCCAAATGGAAAAGAGGAAAATATGGGTCTGGGTCAGCCATGTGTTTCAGAAATCCATGAGAGAGGCCTGAGTGTAGATAACGGAGGGCCTCCGTAATGGGCGGTCCGTACAAAAAAATTCATAATTGGGTTACAATGCAGCCATGAAGTAAGGAAAAGATCGGTAGAAACGACCGTGTCTGAGAAACGACCATCATGACCCCCAAAGTGGGTGAAACGTGATGTGGTAATGTGCGCTGAGAAAATTGATAGAAAAAATTAGTTCCGGTCGATCAACTGACGCCCATGATGGTATGCGCGCAGTAGCGTGTGCCACCCCAACTGGCTTATACTATAAGATTGCTCTCCTCTTCTCTTTCTTATGAATCGGACGTGAGATCTCGGTCCTGGGTCTAGAACGCGAGATAATCAGTATAAAATCGTTGATGGACAAATAGCCCGACCACTTCATCGCGATTAAACAACTTCATTCAGGATCCCAGGTGGACAGGTACAGGAAGCGGAGGGGATCCATCACTTATTGTTAGAATCATCAAACAGCTGTTTTGCCGTAACTCAGTTAACAGTATCGGGCGTGTTGATAAAGAAACAATCCAGAGCAGGGGGTATTCCAGTCAATCTAGTCTTTCATATTAACACTCTTTCGTACACTGTGTGTGAGTGCCTGATTGCAATACATCAAAGGCACACTCCACGATAAACTTGACTGGGTTAATACGCTAAATAATGAAACTAGTGGCTCTGAGAAATACGCCGATAAAGAAAAATCCAAAGGAAGTCCCTTCCGGAACGGCAAAAATAGGGTTTCTAACGTCTGGCCTTCTACGAGATCACCGAGTAAAAACAAGCGTTTGACTCCGTTCTCGCAAATTGACTTAAAAGAGTGCTCCGAGGTCTTTGATTGAATTGCATTCGGGAGTCGTGGAGCCGACTTTGTACCCAGTAAATCCAAGATAACCAGGGTGCTTGTAACCGTACCCTCGGACGTATTCGAGGGATAATGCAGGGCGAAGCACAATCGTACATTTTTCATCCGAGTTACAGAGGGCTGGGCTTGGTTGTTATCGTAGCCATATATTATATAATAGAAACTGACGTGTTTTGGTGGAGCTATTACAGTCATATGCCCAACTGATCTCGATATCGTCAGTCTATACCTTGATGTCAGAACTACTTTTGAGAAGTTGGAGAAGATCTGTCGTGCATATAAGGAAGAAAAAAGGGGATAGGGCACTCTCTTGAGGCACTTCACTGATAGATAGCTCTTGTAGAACAGCTTCTTACAAGGGCATACACGGTTCTACGTAAGAATTGATCTAGTCAAGCGGCTTGTCTACAGAAGGAGTCAAGTTTCATGATTAACCTTTGACGATGATCTATATCAAACGCTCTTGAAAGATCAATGTCCAATGTAAACAGGTTCACCTCGGTCAATGGCCTAAATCAAAAGAGTGGGCCGACGAGATTGGTACATGTTGAAACATCGAGTAGAAACCCATGATTTGGGGTGATGATTAGGTAGAGTTCGTTGATCCGGTAACCTACCGATAGTTTTTCCATCACCTCACTGGGGTTGGTGTGAGACCTATGGGAAGAAAATCATTCACTCTATCGCCTCCAAAATGTTTCGGTATAGCAGTAAGTAAAGCTTGTTTCCATAAACACGGAACGTCACCTACGAAGAATGTCATGTTGAATATGAAAGCAATGGCGGAGGTACGCCGAAATGGCGCCCGCTGCGCCAAATTTTCGTGCGAATTTTTTACCACTAAATTCGCTGAAAACTTCCTCCTCGGGATAATTCAGGGTGCTGATCACGGATATGACGCCGTTTCCGACCCCCGCGCCGAATTGGCGCCAAACGCATATCGAGGGCGGGTGTATATAATTCAAAAATGATCTCCAAACACAGTGGCTTTATTTGTTTCACTTTCTTTATTTCTTGATCTTTATTTTCGAAAATTAAGAGTATTGTTTTAACGGCACTTCATCAAAAATTGAACACTTATTGTTGGCATGAGCACTATTGGAGCATTCTAAGCAAACATACTTCTTGCAGCGTAAGCAACGAGTAATGACCCTTTTAACTTTTTACCTCGCGAGCATTCTACCTTCAGTCCTAATAAGTCTTCTGTACAAATAGAGCAGTTTCTGCGTCTTTTAGACCCGATCCTCTGATTTCTTCCAGATTTTTTTTGATTCTCCTAGTCCTGTGAAGGTGTGTCCGGTTCTAGTAAGTTCTCTGCTATTTGAAGCACTAGAGTAGGACTTTCACAAGAATAGCTCGAAAGAAATTGTGTTGTGCTTGTGAAAGCTAACACAACTTCGATATGATGTTAATGTTATCATTTTTCGAAAGTATTGACTCCATCAATCTTTTTTTCATTAAGTGTGTGTTTTATGGCAACTTGTCATTGAGATGCTTGTTACGTTCGAGTCTTTTTATTAAGACGCAAGTTATAACACAATTTTTCCACATGATAACACAACCTATTTCGCAAGTTTGGTGTAGCTCATACATATCCAGTAAGTCATAGGTACATTCGTATAAAAATATTACAGGGAAATCCATTAGCATTGCCATATGGGTCATATCAATGGCTACCAAAAATGATGAAAGAGTTGTGCTCTCGCATACTAGCTTTCTTCTTGATTCGATGTTTTGGATACTTAAAAAGTTTTTTTAGTTTCTTGAATGGGCCACATTAGAGTGGCTGGGACATTCCTTGCAACCTCATATTGAGAGAATATAGGAGCTAGGCGAGCTGGAGAAAGGCGCCACCCAAGGAGTCTGACTAGTAGTCTTGCGCAAGACTATAGCAGCTTTTTCGTTTTTGCGCTCACTGTGAGTGGGGCAAGCTGAGTGACACGGAAGTGGATGCTGTTCAGACTGCTCATACACAGTAAGCTTAGTGAAGGTGATCCGCATGGGCACGGAGTGGAGCGTCAGGATACTAAACAATGCGCGCGAAAAGGAAAAGACGTACAGAGACAATGTAACTGCGGCGGGTGCTGCTATAACACTGGAGTGCGATACGTTATAGGCTACGATGTGAAATCGCAAATAGCTTTGAATAGCTTCGCAAATAGCTTCCACAGAGCAGTCATGATGAAAGACATCTCGAGGATGTGCTTGTTCCCTACTAGGCCAGGGTGAAATGATGGAATCGCAATGGATGACAAAAACAACATTGGCAGCAACATAGAACAAGAACTTCAGGTCTAGGTAGTACAATAAATGAACTGAAAAGAAAAAAGAAAATAGAAATGAAAAGAAGAAATTGCAACTAGTCATCTACTGTCAAATTTCCCAGCGGATCCTGAAAATGGAGAAATTTTATGTAATTTCTTCAGCCAAATGTAATAAAATGTGTCCGATATGCACGTGATAATAGCTACAAATATAAACTGATACCTAAAGTTCTTGCTGCATGTCAATGTCGATGTTGTTATTGTCATCCAGATAATGTGCAGTTCTCAAGTCCACGGAAAACTTCTCAACAATTTTCGATTTCCGTGAAGATACTTCTGCTGCACTGTATGAACTCTCACAACATTCCGCTCTCCAGCAATCTCTGCCATTTTCAAGGTATTCATATGCATTGTGGCCATCATCACATAATACGGGTATGTCGTTATTGGGCTGGAAGCGCAGCATAATTTTATCAAGAAATCGATTCTCAAGACAGCTAAAACATACTAGAACACCTCCTTTTTTTGGTAGATCCAGTCTACCGCGTTTTCTCGACACAAAAACCGACGTATCCCCGGTGGGGCTAGCCATAGGCACACGTGCTGGAAAGGCGATGTGAGGACCACGTCTCCCAGTCTCTGATAGGCCTTGCTGTGAAGGTCCAGGGTTTGCGGACGTTACCCCTCCAGTGGTCCATGACGGCACCTTCGATACTCCCCCGCGATATCTCCTTAAATAGTAAAGTTGGTTTGAATGGTGTTACCGGTTCTAGGAGATGAACAGGACCTCGGGCCATTCATGAATGTCGAACACATGCATCAAGCACGTGTTAAATAAATGTAGTGCCAAGTGCTCTTCCTGCATGCATATTTCCTTTGAACTCCACAAATGCGTCTTCAAAGGCTCAATCCACAATGCAGACCCGCAATGCTTCTCTTTAGAAACCTGGAATTCGGGGAACTCCTAGTATCATTGGTTCTCCAACACTCTCAGTCATCTCACCTCTCTAAGCTTGTTGCTAAGCCAGATGCCATCCGTCGTACTACTGACGAATGGCTCTAACTTTATATTCCATTCCCTCCAGTAGTGAGCCAATAGCCTTGCTTCTGTCTGTCGTCAGTGAGACGACACACGGTCCCATCGAGATGACCCAACGGAAGGAAATTTTTGATCACAGCAGTTGTGTTAAATGATATTGAGAACCTGTCTCTGAACGATGAAGCACTTCTGCATGAAGCATTAGTTTCGTCCGTGTGCCCACTAGTACGGCTGTCCCGATGAGAGTAGAGTAGTCACGGCTAGCATATACTCCATCCGCAGCTAGGTCTAATCCTAGTTCTCTCTAAACTTGGAAAATCATACTTCATCTATACGTGATGCTGACGAATTCTTGTACCAAGATGTATTACCCCATTTCGCGTTCGTACGATGTCCATGACCATAGCCTGGTGCTTCTTATATATACTCGCAATAGAAGGTTAGAAGGTCGCGTCCATTTGAAAATCTTTTTATAGAACCAGTCTGAGAAAAGAGATAAATTAAGCTCTTGTGCCCAACGCTTCAGTTCTTTAATATAGAAGTTATGTGACTCAAAACCACTTGTAATTCCACATCGTGACTTACAAGGTAGCGCACTCCTTTCGTTATAGTAGCAACTGCAGCAGCCGCATTGCCTCCGTACGTCCTCTCCTTTTCGTGCGCCACCGTGCGTGTCTCGCTCTCCCACCGGTGTACACGCGGCTCAGTCTTGCTGCAGCTACTGCGGATGAAATTCACGATCGCGGCGGTCCCAGCACCACACAGCTCCGTGCCGCTCAGCCTGTTTCCACACTTTGGACAAAATTCCCTTCCACTAAATAGTACTTGCTCAGGGCTGCCAGGTTTGAGTGTGGCCCCATCCATACCCGTTGACGCCGAGGAGACTGACTTTTCGTCACTCTCTGTCTCATCCGTCTGCAAACTAATAGCTAATATTTCGCGTTTCTTTTCGGCGTCTTTGTAAAGCTAACCATTCCAGCACAGGAGTCATCCGACAGTTCACAGGACCTCTCGATATCTTCATCTTCACCCGTTCTCATCTCTGTGTCCGACAACCCTGAATCTTCCTCGTGTGCAACTGCCTGAAGCACGTGATTGCTAAGTGAGCCAAAATTAGATTCTGTTTTTTGGAATTTTTTTGTTCATGTTCACTCTGCTCATGTTGTTAGTCTGTGCCATCAGGTCAGAAAACGCGTGACCGCATGAGACGTGGTATACGCGCCACATACGGTCGTACGCTTTCGAACCTAATGGCACAAACCCACATTTGTTGCTCATATACTTTTTTGGACTATCTTCACCATTGAATGTCGTTGAATGTTTGTTTTACCACTTCCATCAACATCCACATTGGCGTTGCGTAATAAAGCTTCACGGCTTCGTTGATAAACTTCTTCACATCGACGTTTGAACGCCCTGAACATACACTCCTCATCACCCTTTTGCTTACATGTCTTTATCGAGAGTTAGGAACCGTATTTTCGTCGAATTCAGGGCCCTAACTAAGTCGACAGGAACCTCCGCGTCGGTCACATATGGTTTGCACGGAAAACCATAGTTACCTACCAGAGACATGCACATCCGTATGGGTAATTCGGCCAGCATATACTGCGCCTGTTGCGGCCGTTATTTCCATTGTATAACAGCAATTGCATACTGATTCCATTCCACTTACCGCGTAGACTACATGTGCATGACAGGTCTTTCCATGCACCCTCGCAATGCTCTTATGAGCCTCTGCAGCTCTATAGATATCGATACAACGCGAGGCTCTATCAGAACAGAGTTCTGTTAACTGTTCTTAGACACATTCCTTACATCCTGCTCAGCGGCCATCCTTCCACAGACAGTGCAGGTCCTCATTTCCAGTGAAAGTGCTATAAAATGTACGATCTGTTAAGTTACTAGAAAAGGGCGGATCGAAGAAGTGGGCTACATAAATTAGGAGAAAGGTCATAGCAGTGTAGAATGGTGAGAATCCCTTTCGTTCCCGGGGTTCACAGAACGTCCATCATCACAAATCCCTGCAGAGGAAGGAGCTCCAGTATAGACGAAGAAATTCCCGCATAGCATAAGAATGGGACAGTTGCTTGCAAGATGGTTTACTCACCCCTCGGGTTACTATAGTTTCTCACCGTTCCACTACAGATCATGGTAAATGAAAAATCACCCGCTACGTAATAAGTGCAGATGGGAATGAACGGTTACGATGCCACGCATTACTATTGATTCATTCATGATCTCCCCATGTTCTTCTTTGAAACTATGCGCTAATCTCTGTTCTCTGAAATGTGAATAAAAAATCCCAAAAAAACTTCTATCAGTAACACGATACTCGATTATATAAAAGCGACACAAAGGTTTTCATTATTCACAATAACAGCAGTGAGCTATGTCAGAAGATAAATTTTTGATTGACATTTGAGATGAGCGATACATATAGCGAAAGCGATATGAGCAACTGAAATGAAATGAAATGATCTAAGCACGTAGTATTTGGCTTAAATTCTGTAAACTCAAGTACAAGAGCGAACAAGAGTAGACAGGTTATACTTCATCAAAGAATGTAAATCATAAGAGAAACATACCTTAGATGCTTATATAACTAAGCTATTGGCAATAGGTATCAACAGGGTAGTGATAAGAAAAACTGAGTGAAACGACGTAGAGCACCTTGGCTTAAAACCAAGGTTGGCTTAAAACCCAGGCAAAAATAGAGCCGGATGCCGAGCACAGCGGAGTGGCCCCTCACCCCTCCCCCCCCCCCATAACTACAAACAGAAGAACCATCAAATCAGAAAACAGAAGAACCATCAAATACAAAGAAAATAAAAAATACCCCGTGGACCGTGATGGCCACATATGGCGGACAGCAAGGCTGCGGCCGCAATCGATCCGGTCCGAACGCGCCATTTTTCGAAAACAGGCGCTGTCGCGAATGGGTCAGAAAAAGCTGCATTTGTAGTGATCTGATAGCTGAGAACCACAATGCAGTGATGCAGACTGTATAATTGCGGGGTGCTATCCCAATAAAGAGGGGTATATAATCAGTGGTTGCCCATCTAAGCATCTTAAGTGGACTTTGAGGGGCCAGTCTGCAGTCTCAGATGAATATTTTTGTTTTTTCTTATTTCTGCCTGCGCCTTGGTGTGGGAGAGTGATTTCTATCTCCTTTTAGACTGAGGTAATTAATGTCCATAGTTAGATGTATCCATGCGCTCTTCATCACAGATCTTTGGGCGTTCAAAACAACTAAACACACAAGCAACGGCAAGCAGCAGCAAAAAAAAACTGAAAAGTTGAACAACGGCAACAAACAACAACAAAGAAAACACGTCATCTCAAAAAAAGCTCAGTGATCAGCACTACTCTGGGCGCAGAACGCTAAAGGATTGTATGCAATCAAAAGCGGAAAACCAGCCAGGACTGGCCGCGGGCGCCCACGCGACTTTTCGACATAAGACTACACATCTTATGGAAAGATATCAGGAAATTTGAGGGGCTGATAACTGTTATTCGTTAGAGTCATGGTCACTGAGTCGGGTGAAAGTCCTGCGGCTGAGTACCAGGCAAGAGTTTCAGCATTAGCGTCATCGTTGATCAGATGTGTATGAAGTTGCGCAGTTTGAGCAAGCGAAGCTTCAGTTCTATTTCACTGCGGAGATACAAGTGAAGACGGTTTGAAGTAACAAGGAGAGGTCAGGAGTGAGAGGAAGATAGGAAGAAATAATCGTTTTGAGGCACACATTCGAGATTAATAGCAACAATCGATTAGAAACTCGGCTTCAACAGGGCGACGCCGTGGTCTAAATTGACATCTCTCGCGCATTTTTCCGAACTACAACATTACCTTTCCGAACTGCTCGCAGTATAAGACGTCATTTGCTATCTCGTAGAGTATTTTCAATTCATTCATAATTATGTTAAATAAGTGGAGCAACAAACATCAGCGATAAGGTGAAATAATGATTGGATAGGCGAACGGGCAAGAAAAAAGGTGTTCATGGTGACGAATTCTTCAAATTCACACTCGATTCTATAGCAAGGTGTCGTGTATGCGATTTCTGTAACCTAACGAACTGCAAGCGTTACGATAGGCCTTGACGTGGGTCAACACTGCCACCTCCCGGTGCCTTTAAAGGCACTATTCACGATAATTTCGATGGGTTGTCGGGGTAAGTACGGTTTGTGGATGTGCTGAAGAGGAAGAAGTGAAGAAAAAACCCCAAAAAACCACTGAAAATAAGGCCTTTTTTTATTCGAGGAATTGTACGAGATTACCCTCCAAAAGTGGGCGTTCGGACGGGTTTTTCAAAATTTGGCTTCTTGCCAATTTTCATGTTCGGGTCGATAAAACCACCACTCACAGGGAAGGCCCATCAGGTCACGGTGAGCTTTTTCAAAACGGTTTATGCATTTTATAGGGTCACATACATGAAGCAAAAAACCGGTCTCAAATTCGGCTAAATGGTTTTGGGGGCCCAGAAAATGAGTGACAAAAGTTAGAAAGAATCAATTTTGACCAGTTTGCTGCAATTCTTTCCAGCTGCTGCGTTCAATATAAGCATATCAGAAGACTGTCTTCAAACCGACGCCAAAACCACTGCGAGCTGGTTCAAAAATGTAGGATCACTTATGGTAACTGCTAAACGAAGTAAAGAATGCTGATAGGAGGTGCACAGGTCAATGTGCCTGCAGTGGTTGGATGGCCGAATTGCTTGGGAAATGGATTGGCATTGGCACGGTGGAGGGAATGTTTGTGGTTCGAGTCCCCTCGACGTTTTCGCTTTTGCATTTTCTTAATTATCTTTGTACAGCGCTATACTATTTGCGCACATGCAAAATGACTGCAATTTTCGTCGCTGGTACACGAAAGTGACCTCATTTGCAAGCTTTTAGTGGTTGAAGTGTTTGGACCCTTCGGCGCCTCTAGCAAGAGTGCCAAGCGTTCTCCTGCGAAACTAGTGTGATATTCGTGCTCAGCAGACTCAACTAGCCCTAGATGCAAAACACTATCCAAATTGAGATTTTGACCCAAACTTGAGACAGTGGGGTGGGCATGGGCACAGACTGCTCTACTTGTACAGTTGAACAACTTACAGCCTCGATTAAATGCAGTGGGGCATGTGAAGAATCAACGCATTCCAAGTGAAATGCACCTAGCGACACAATGCGAAGGCAAAAGATAGCAAAGATTTCCTTATATCTGCTAGCGTTCTCCTTTCGTTGAGTGCTCTTTACTATGGCAGTAGTAGTACTATTGGTCGCCCAAATTTCCGAGTTTGGGTCCAAATCGCGAATAGGCTCAAAACTTCTCATTTAGAGTAGTTCGACCCCCTGAGCATGAATATCACACGTACTTTGGAGGAAAACGCCTAGTTCCCCCGTTATGAGCGTTGGCAGGTCCAAACCAACCATTCGCTTAGTACGCAACCTGGTAGAATAAAAACTGATTTTGCACATATTTTGTACGTATGGTCTTACATGAGCACAAATGGATGAAAACTAGAAAAATGCAAAAATTAGTCCTCAGTGGGGACCGAACCATTAATTATTTTCTGGGCCCCCATAACCATTTACCCAAATTTGAGACTGGTTTTTTGCTTCATGTATGTGACCCTATATGCAAAAAACCGTTTTGAAAAAGCTCACCATGACCTGATGGGCCTTCCGTGTTAGCTGATTCCTACGCCGCAATACGCCGATGATATTATATTCCTTGCGTGAATTCTTGCTGTCCTGATTTCGTAGATGAGTTTTCTTTATGTGGTCATTAACTGACACTCATTAATCTTTCTATTATTTTCTCTACTGACATCTTGGATATGGTGAGTTGTTCCATAGTTATTTTTGAATGTACTTTCTGCACTACTTTTCAATTATCTGATTATTCGATTATCTTTGTGCATGATTATGTTTCATCATGTCTTTGCACGTTGTTTTATCCGGTTCTTGTCATCATCGTTTGTATTCCGACCAGTTGTTAGACTGCAATGTCTTTGATGTGTTCCTATTTCTGTCAGGGGCTCTCTTTGACATGGTTGTAAAAACTGCGGTCGCTTTGAATGTCGCATATTTGTTGCTTCAATAAGTGAGCGCTCTCTTCTTCTTTTCTCCGCTTCACCATTTATGAATTATTGCCACCGCTACTCCTTCGACCAGGCAAAGCGGCTATAAGTACCTAAGGCGCAGTGTTGAAGGCGAGTTCGACTACATATCATTCCTTGAAAGTCGACCCTGTCATTCAAGCTGAACATTTCATCTACTTCTGATTTCTTTTAGTACCTCCCATAGTGTCTTTTGACGCAATCTCTTCTTGCGAAAGTAGCTCGAATTCTACAAGGCCGGTCTCATTTGACGGGCTCACAGCACGCTTTCAATGGCTCACCAAACACCGATTCTCTGTATTCTTACGTTCATTCACAGTACATTCATCTGCATTTTGTGACAAAAAAGGAGCATCGCTTCTGCCAATGCTTTTGACAATCCATACCACTGTAGAATTTCAGCCTTTTCCATTCTTTCGAGGTGTAGTAATTGATATCGCTTAGATAAGCAATGTGTTTTGTGCAAAAAGATAGAAAGTTTATTGAATAATCGACAGGTGCCAGAAATGTATTTGAATACTTGCTGCTATTCTAAATGGAAATGCGACACATCCTGAAGATTCTCACCGTTCTGACCACAGTAATTACTAACCATTTATGTTAATGCATTTATGGCCATCACAGTACAAGTCATTCAGGCATCCATCTAGGCCATTACGTTGATGTAAGTGAAACGATACATAAGAGTTCCTAAAAAGACAGAAAGCAAAAACAACAACTTTGCTTTCTTGAAAACAAAGACCGTCAGCCAGCGAGAGTGCGCGGTGGATGCAAAAAAAGCCGCCGCGATCACAGAACATAAGAAGTTGACAATGGAATAACCAAGATTGAATATGAAGTCTTTTCCAACATAATAAATATAATAAAGTCAATATTGAACAACCAGTGTACCGCACCAAGTGGGTAAAATCAACAATCTAACTATCCATAACAATAGGTGATTTTAACCTTAAGTAGAATTCAAAGTGAAATCGTTCGTAATGTCATTTCAAACCGACACAAAACACAACCGGCAAAAGTAACACAAAAATATAATATATCACAGCAAATAACAATATGCAAATAGTATTGTTTAACTCGCGAAATTTGCAAAGTGAAATCATACATGCCGGTGTCAGCAAACAAATGTTATGTTACCACATAATTTGTTCATGATTGAGAATAAGACACGAGCAAAGATCACATCATGTAGCAGACTAAAGAGGCAAAAACGTCGTAAAAAATGGAGAACATATGCCATGCATAAGAGCAAGGGTTAAACATATGGGCTCACCTTAAATTTCGGCAGCGAGGTAATATTAGTCAAAACAACATTTCTAATTCTACGACATACCCGTGCGAAGTAAAAAAGAGACATTAGAGACAGAGACAGGGACAGAGAAAGAGACAAGAGTAAAAAAGAAACAGTTGAGGTAAAACATACGCCTTTATGCAGCGTTTCGGAAACTCCTCCGACGTCGTTATTGTGGCAGCATAGAATCTGAAAATCACAGAGATATCAGTGTAACTATGTGTTCGAAGAAGCGCCAAAATTCTCTGAAGTATGAACTCACGATGCCCTGAACTTGGCGATCACTGAGTGTTCAATGCACGACTCCCATAACGGTTTGGAATTGTTACTGTGCAGATCCCAACGATTCAGCGTACAGGACTCATGGAATGCCCGCACACATTGAGACCACTTCAATAATGGCTTCCCACCTGAACAATTTCACTTGTCGATTGTACATAGGCTACTTTTGAAATCGCCAATTTCACAGAGTGGTATCAAATGATATCGCACATGTTACCCATCAAACTATTGATTCATTATTATATTAGATATCACTAGACAGGCAGTAGACGATAAGGTACTGTATGAGAAGTGCAGAAGGTCCCAGACTACAAGTGGAGAGGAAACAAACGAAGCAATATCAAAAAATTGCATAGTCGATTTAACAATAGATTCAAAAGCAAGATTTTTAAGGTCACGTTCGGAACGATTCATTACCTGTTGGACCTGAGCAGAAAAATTATTGTCGCTTGTATGAGACGGTGGTGAAGACTTCCATGCGAAATGGAAATGTACAGCGCAGGCAGAATAAAAAAGAGAAATCCCAGTATTGAACATAAGGGACAAGGAATGCACAAACCTTTTCGAGTTTCGTAGCCTTCACGGCGCTTTCCATGGCCTCACAACGCCACTCATGCTACTTGTTAGTCGTTTCTGAAAAAAAAAGAGTCAAGTAAGATCAGCAGAAATAGCTGGAGAAGCTCCGTGAAACTTGTGATACTTACCGTCCAGAGACATAGTGCCATAACCTTGACACAGTTTCCATTACAGTGGGGAGGTCGTGCTTGAAAAACACGGTGCCTGAAACGAATTTCAACAGTGGAAGCACCATAAAAAACAGAAATTGCATGCTCAATCATCGATACCGCTAGAACACTAGAAAGTACAAAGCGAAAGCGGGAAGGAGAGGGCATTCTACTTGCAATCTGGGGCACAACACAGCACCGTCAACGAATGCAGGAAGGATAACCTCGACCTAAGGCGACACTTTACAATGATTGAACAGATGAGATACGGAAATCAAATATTCAAAAATTCGGAAGAGCTTGCACAACTTTACAAGATAGCAACCCAAAAGGAATTAAATCGCGATGTGAATATTTGAAAAATATGACGCGAATGCAATCTTAGAGAAAACATGTTTAGTTGCCCACCAAAACAGCGTTATCATGAGCGCTACTGCTATTCTTTCTGACAGATAGTTTACCAAAGATATCACGATTGAAGTAATGTTACTTATGAAACTAACCAACGTGCAAAAACAAATACGATCACACAGATGTGAAAAACAATGAATGCGCACGAAGGACCAGCTGATTTTAAGATGGCTGCACCCTACAATGATTCAAGCAACGAGTGCGCGCAGATTAGCCATCTGCGGCTCGGTTTCTTCAAGATGGCGGAGGGGGTGTTGACAATCTTCAGACGGTGGCCGCCATCTTAATTACTAGTTCTGTACGCGCGTGAGGCCCTCTCTGTCTCAGCGGAAGAGGTACAGCCTTTGCCGTAAGGGAAACAGCTATCTGTCCGCATAGTAAACTTATGAGATTTCCCTTATGCTTATGAGACTTCCCTTTCCCGCGAACAGTGCCTTTAAGAAAATTTGAAACACAAGTTGTCGTTCATGATTGGTTGGGAATGTCTTCGAGTGGTAGTGCAGATCGCGGCATACCTTTTTGTAAAACTCGCTAGTAGGCAGGCATACAAGATCTTTTTTAATCTTTTTGATTTTTAACGATCGTTTCATCCAACAGGTTTCTGATATAAGAGGTACCAGTTGGCTCGCGCACACTTCTGCGCGCGATTCATGGCCATGTTTTGCAAAATGGATTTGATCGGCCCGACCACAGTTGTGTATGAAATTGAGCGGGAATTTCCTTTCCATTGCTTTCAGCTGAGCTATTTATTTAGGCAAAAGTAGAGAAGAAGGCGTGATAAACAGCATTTCGGTGTCATTATACTTGAGTCTTTGCATCGAATCCGTTTTGCACGTCATCGAAACGAATCGCGCGCAGTAGTGTGCGCGAGCCAACTGGTTCAGGTCATCATTTGGAGTTTGGATAGTTCGGGCATCGATAGTTTTGTATTCAATTGCATCCATCGGTAACAAATTGTTCACTTGCTGAGCATCCAATTCCTTCACATGAATGGTAGATCCATATCCCGATTGTCGATGTTTATCGTTTTCGTAAACTTGCTTCACTATTTGCAATTTTGCGTAGTTTAGCGGTCGATACCCAGTGTTGCTGCCAGTACCGCATTAGAAAATGATTCCGAGTGAATCGTTTGCTTTGCTATCACAAATATAAGTTGCATCATGGTTATCAATGTAGATCGCAGTATCAAAAGAAATGCATCATTTTTTCGAATGCAAGGCAATTCAGCTGTCGATACATCTGCCAGTGATACAGAACATAAACAAAATATGTTCACCTAATGACACTGAGCATCAGACGCTTTTGCTAAAGCGGTCGTATAGTAGTATCAAGCGATGTAACGTATTTCATCCCATCCGATTCCTAACGGTTCTTATCAGCCACCGTAAGCCGTTATCACTGGGACCCTATACCCAACAGCACCATTGGGGTACCTGCACTCTACAATACCTGCGAATGTGAACATTCGAGTGCTGGCCGCAAAAGCGTACCGGCCTTGGTGACATTTTCCTTCTCACATTCCTAATTAAATCTCATGAATCTTATCGGTTTGGATCACCCACTATCGATGTCCCCATCCCACTCTGCTAAACACCCATGAGTGTCAGCACCCTTAGATCAACGCGAAAGGCGAAACGAATCCGACGACATTCGCCTTCTCATGCTCCTTATCAAATCTTAGCAGCCATTCTTAGTTTGGATCAGCCACCAACAATGTCCCCGTTCCACTTCGCAAAACACCCGTGAATATGAACGCTGCGGGACCACTGCGAAAAGCGAAACGGATTCGACAACTCTAGCTTTTTTGCGCTCCTTATCAAATCTTATCAACCGTTATCAAGCTGGATCACCCACCATTAATGTCCCCGTCCTACCCCGCAAAACACCTGTAAGTATGAACGCTCCGGGACCAATGCAAAACGGGAAACGGATTCGACGACTTTAGCATTTTTTCGCTCCTTATCGAATCTTATCAACCATTACCAATTTGTATCACCCACCATTAATGTCTCTGACCCATCCTGCTAAACACCTATAAGTGTCAGCGCTCTTAGATCAACGCGAGAGGCGAAACGGATTCAACAACTCTAGCCATTTCACGTTCCTTATCATATCTTATCGACCGTTATCAATGCGAGCTACCCACGATTAATGTTCCCGCCCCATCCTACAGAGCTTCCAAGAGTGTCAGCGCTCTAGGATCAACCCGAAGGGCGAAACGACTCTGGTGACTTTTGCCTTTTAAGGCTCCTTATCAAATCCTTATCAAGCATTATTAATTTGTATCACCCACCATTAATCTCCCTGGCCCACCCTTCAAGAAACCTATGAGTGTAAGCGCTCCAGGATCAATGCGAAGAGCGAAACGGATTCGATGGCTTTAGCCTTTTTGCGCTTCTTATCGAATCTTATCAACCCTTATCAATTTGGATCACCCACCATTAATGTCCCTGTCTCAAGCCTTAGAACACCCATGAGTGTCAGCGCTCTTGGATCAACGCGAAAAGCGAAACGGATTCGACGATTCTAGCCTTTTTATGCACCTTATCAAATCTTATCAACCGTTATCAATGCGGGTCACCCACCATTAATGTCCCCGCCCCACGCCGCAGAACACCCAAGAGTATCAGCGCTCTAGGTTCAACCCGAAAGCCGAAACGACGTTGGTGACTTTCGCCTTTTAAGGCTCCTTATCAGCGTGTATCAGCTGCTATCACTTTCGGTCCACCACCGCCTAGGTCCCCTTACCACCCCCTATATCATTTGTAAAATTCAGCTTCCCAGCTTTGCTGCGACGCGAGATATGAATTTCGTGACAGACAGACGGACACACACACACACACAGACATACTTAGCGAATTATATATAGTAGGATACTTGAAGTAGGTGTGTTGAGGTGCTTTCACTGGAACAAATGTGCATGGACCATCGTATAATGTCCATTACATCATCTATGAAATTATTTGAGCAAAAGGCCGTCCCGATCGGTTCTCGCCACTGAGCCCTGCAATATTCAGAGGAGCTTGGAAGACTCGCTGTGCTGAGTTTCTAGTAGTTGTGCATAAAAGTGTTGTGCATAAGTGTTCTTAAGAAGATAAAAGGAAAACAATAGGCATTGAAAGTACTGATTCCCTCTTGTACCACGCTTAATAACTGGTTTATCTGATAACTGATAACTAATTCTTTAACTGATAATAACTGATAAGTGTCTTATCCGTCTCTTTAATTCACCATTATCCGAAGAATTTTTCACACATGTCAACACGCTCAGTAGTCAGAGTCCAATCAAATCGTACTTATTTACTCGTGGATTCTTCCGCTACCAGTTCGGCTATTGCACTGTAGTGCGAAAACAACACTATGGAGCTATGTAGCGGAGAAATGGTCATTACTGATTGACCGGTGTGAGGCGGAACCTTCCCTTTGCGGCATTGCATTCGCGGCGCCATCTGCCGCTGCCGCTTTTAAGGGATTACCGCAGTGCCAACCCTTCCGCTCAGGACGTAACGACCTGGCACTGTGAGAGTCTCTCGAAGAAACACTCAAATACATTAAAGGCACACCACGCGATAATCAAAGTAGTCCTTACCTTCTTCGGCCAGGTAGACCCTTGGATGATTGTGAAGATTGCACCGTTCTCGTGGCACCACGGCTCACCCCCGCCGCGTACGGCCTGGTCGACCTGAGCCGAGTTGAGCCTACCGAGCCGAATCACACCCGACATAGACGAGGGGGACTTGCGATAAAACAAGATAAGGCAGCGATATCAATAGCGAAGGTAGCTACAATAGGGAAGAGAAGGTGATATCGTAGCATTTTACGCGATATCATCACGCAAGAACTCTTTTCCCATTTCCCATACTCGTACGAGAACTGATGGCAGGGAGCCTTGTTTTTGGTAGTTTTGAAGGGTTTTAGTTCATTTTTCTTCACTAGTGGGTAAACCAGGGTCTCTACATCCTGTTACTCGCGGGATAGCTCTCACAATTTTCGCGAGATGTGCCTTTAAACAGACTAGAATGTGGTGCTATGGTCATGAAGGGGGCATCTCACATAAAGTTTCTCGCCTAATCATCTCTGAGGGTCACCATGTGCTCAAGCGTATATTTTGCTTAAGCCAAAGTACTGCGCGAAAAAGTCGCCTGAATTATGTAGTGTGAAAATGGCCGATACTGAACAGCCGATGCCGCGGAAATTACTTTAGCTCATAGATCAAATATTTCCACTGATATTGGGGTACAAACCATGTTCACTTACTGAGCATTTGGTGCATGAGCTCTAAAAATTGATAATCCAGTCGTTCATCACTTCATATCACATCAGCCACCTGAAAGTCAAAATGATTTGATGGTCTCTACCTTTCATCACAACTTGTACAGGATCAGGAACGAATTTCAATGGCGTCTGATTATTTGACTTTTGGACTGTAGTTGTCACTATTTGGGAGGTTGCACATGTTAGCGATTGATTGCTTCGGATTCGATCACATTGATTGGTAGCAATTCGTTTGCTCAGAGCGTATGGTTCTAACACGTTGGTAGTAGATATAGTTGCCAAATACCGATACTCATCAGTTGCTGAACATGCAGCATTGTTTGGACTCACAGATAGCCTAGCGGTCGATACGCCTTCCTGCTCCTTGTTCCGTATTGGAAAATGGTTCACTTGCTTCGATATTTGAATCCAGATAGCATCTATGATAGGTCCATGTAGATCGCTGTATTAATAACATAAGCCATTATTTGGAAAGCTGACAATGCTACAACTGTTATCAGAACACAAACCAATTATGCTTCCTATGACACTAAGCGTCATACACTTCAATTATAGTGGTTCATATTGTGACAATTAACGGTGTACGAGATTTCCTATCTAGTTGCTAGTGATTGCTACCATCATTATCGGATTCGATCCGCCACCACTGAGCTTCTCGTACCACTCTCTAAAACAACTATGACTGTGTCAACGAAGAACGTCAAACGGATTCGGCAAGGTTCCCTTCTCACACTTCTTATCGAATTTCTTACACCGTTACCGATTTTTATCGCCCACCATAAATGTCCTTGTCTCATCCCGCAAAACACCTGTGGGTGTCAGTGCGCAAACCGAAACGGTTTCGGTAGCATCTGGCTTCTCACGCTCCTTTTCGGATCATATCAACCGTTCTCAATTTAGATTACTACCATTAACACCATTTTCCCTACGCGCTGATCCAAGAACGTTGACACATTGGTGTTAAGCAGGGTGGGAGGGGGTTATTAATAGTGGGTGATCCAAACTGATGATGGTTGATAAGGTTCGATTGGGAGCGGGAGAAGGAAAATGTCACCAAGATCGGTTCGCTTCTGCGGCTAACAGTGGAATGATCACATTCGCAGGTATTGTAGGGTACGGGCACCTCAATGGTATCGTTGGGTACAAGGGCCTCCGTGAAAGTGATAAAGCACTGATAAGAACCGTAAGGGATTGTATGGGATGAAATCATTTGCATCAATGCCATTGGGTGAACATATTTTGCTTATGTTCTGATATCACTGGCCGATGTACCGACCGCTGAATTGTCTAGCGTTTTGAAAAATGGTGCACTTTCTTGATACTGCGATCTGCTTTGATAATCATGATACAACCATATATGTAATAGCAAAGCAAGGGGTACACACGAAGTCATTTTCCAATGCGGTACTGGCAGCAACCCTGAATATCGACCGCTAGACAATGTAAAATTCCAAATAGTGAAGCATGTTTACGAAAACGATAAACATCGATGATCGGGATATAGATCTATCATCATTGCTTACGATTAGGACTTACAAGGGAGGCCCATCAGGTCAAGGTGAGCTTTTTCAAAACGGTTTTTTGCATTTTATAGGGTCACATACATAAAGCAAAAAACCGGTTTCAAAAATCGGCTAAATGGTTTTGGGGAGCCCGGAAAATGGTTGATGGTTCGATCCTACTGAGGACAAATTATTGCATTTTTCTAGTTTTCATCCATTTGTGCTCTTGTAAGACCATACGTGCAGGCTATGTGGAAAACTAGTTTTTATTCTACCAGGGAACCGCTATCTTCAATACATATTTTTGCGTACTGAGCGAATGATTGGTTTGGACCTGCCAACGCTCATAACAGGAAAACTGAGGGTTTTCTCGCGAAGCACGTGTGATATTCATATTCAGGAGGTCGAACTACCCTAGGTAACAAGTTTTCAGCCTAATCGAGATTTTGACCCAAACTCGGAAATTTGGGCGACCAATAGTACTACTACTGCCATAGTAAAGAACGCTCAACGAAAGGGAGTCGGTAGCCCATATAAGGAAATGTTTGCCATCTCGCCGTCGCATGGTGTTGCTAGGTGCAGTTCACTTGGAATGCGTTGATTCTGCACATGCTCCATTGCATTTAATTGAGACTGTAAGTTGTGTACAAGTAGAGCAGTGACTGTGTGCTCATGTCCACACCCACTGTCTCAGTTTGGGTGAAAATCTCGATTTGGATAGTATTTTGTATCTAGGGCTACTTGAGTCTCCTGAGCACGAACATCACACTAGTTTCGCACGAAAATGTCTGGCAAGCGTGCTAGGGGCGCCGAAGTGTCCAAACACGTTGTAATCGTTGTAGTGTCCCACTGAAAGCTTGTAAATCACTTTCGTGCACCAGCGACGAAAATTGTAGTCATTTTGCATGTGCGCAAATAGTATAGCACTGGATAAAGAAAATCCAGAAAATGCAAAAGCAGAACCGTCGAGAAGACTTGAACCGCAAACACCTCCTCCACCGTGCCAATGCCAGTCCGTCCCACTATCCATTCGGCCATACAACCACTGCGAAAGCTCTGCCTTCTGCAACCCCTATGAGTATTCTTTGCTTCGTTTGGTAGTTACCATAAGCGATTCTACATTTTTGAACGAGCTCGCAGTGGTTTTGGCGTAGGTTTGAAGACAGTCTTCCGATATTCATATACTGAACGCCGCAGCTGGAAAGCATTGCAGCAAACTGGTCAAAATTGTTTCTTTCTACGCAACTTTTGGCACTCGTTTTCTGGGCCCCCCACAACCATTCCAAATTTGAGACCGGTTTTTTGTTTCATGTATGTCACCCTATAAAATGCAAAAAACCGTTTTGAAAAAGCTCACCTTGACCTGATGGGCCTCCCTTGTTAGATGCTCAGCAAGTGAACAATTTGTTGCCAATCGATACAAAATTATCGATCTCTGAACTATCCAAACTTCCAGTGATGACCTAAGCCACATGGCCGGCGCACACTACTGCGCACGACTTATATCGATGACGTGCAAAAAGGGTACCATGCAAAGCGACTGAGTATATAAATACCGAAATGCTTTATTATCACGCCATCCTCTCTGCTTTTTTCCAATTCAATAGCTCAGCTGAAGGCGGAGGAAAGAAATTTCCACTCAACTCAATACACAACTGTGGTCGGGCCGATCAAACCCATTTTGCACAACATCGCCATGAATCGCGCGCACTAGTGTGCGCCCGCCAACTGGTGAGAAAATAAGTCATTTGCTTTGCTATCACAAACCTAAACGGTATCTTGATTAATATAGATCGCAGTAACAAAAGACATGCACCATCATTTTGAACGCTAGGAAATTCAGCGGCCGATAAATCGGCAACTTTTATCAGAGTATAAACAAAATATGTTCACCCAGTGACACTGAGCATCAGACGCTTTTAATGAAGCGGTCGTATAGCAGTAGTAAGCGGTGTACCAGACCTATCCACTTGCTAGTAGCTCTTATCAGCGCCAATCAGTCAGTATAGATTTGATCCGTCACCAGCAAGGTTCTCGACCCCTTCTCACCACAGTATAATCACTCCATTGTCTATTGAGGAATGGGACGGATTTAACGATATTTGCTTTTCGACGCTCCTTGTCAAATCTCATCAACCGTAACCAATGGGGGTCCCCTACCACTAATATCGCCGTTTCACCTTGCTGAACACGTATGAATGTCACTGATCTATGATCATCGTGAATGGCAAAACGAATTGGGTAACAATCGCCTTTCGAGGCTTCTGATCAGCCCTTATCGCCATGCTATTTTTGGCAGGTGACCAATGGATAACTATACGCACGTGTAACAAAGATTTATTAGCACGTTACGTACAAGAACATTAATAATATATTTCACTGGGTATATATACACGATAATGAGGGCGGACCCACTACATAATATCTAAGTTCGCCACTAGTTGGCTTGTGGGGATAATTGCTAGCAGGCATGAAAGGGAGTGCCGCGCCTAAGGGTAACTACTTCATGGCACTCCAGGATACCTACTTAGGATATGCTTAGTTCATGCCTATGGATACATTTTGAGTGATACTTATCATTCATTGCATAATCAAAGGTGCTCACCGTTATCAATCAAATGTATTTGTCGTGGACAGATTATTATATTTCTATGGAAAAGTTGTGAGTCCACAACACTATTCTTTCTATTATGGTTACTCACCACAGATGTTCCCCTAACACCCCCTATATCCCTTGCGAAAGCAGGTTACCATAATTTCTGTGACTCGGAATATGAATTTCCTGACAAACAGGCGGACACACAGACACACAGACAGACAGGCATACTTAGCGGATTAGATACAGTAGAATATGTTCCTCCGGTCCGCTTTCACTGACAACGTATTCACTATTGCTATCGACAACACTCTGCAACCACACAAATAGATCGTTGATTCCATCATCTCAAAACTGTGGGTTCTGAGGGGCAAAGAAGTTAGCATTCGTCTTTGCGAGCGAGTCATAATCAACGAACTTCCTCCTGGCCAGGAAGGATTTCAGAGGATGGAAAAGCTGATAGTCAGAAAAGGCATTGTCTGGGGAGTATGGCGGGTGGGGCAGGAGATCCCAGCGGAGCTTCTGTAACTTGGCCTGGGTACTCTTCGCGACGTTGGAGCGGGCGTCGTCATGAAGAAAAGACCGCGAAGCTTTTCCGGCGCTTTTCTTAAACAGCAATAGTGAGCTGCTGAGGTTGGCATGTGTATATACTTCAGCGATGACTGTCTCTCCTTGTACCAGCACCTCATGGGAAAACATTCCTTCCGCGTCTCAGAAGTAGCACAGTTCTGAGCGTGGTTTGTCTTCATGTCAATCTCGCCTTAGCTGAAGATGATGAATCAGTCTCGTAGCCAAGGTCAGGCGTCCAGTTGAGGAAAATTTTCGAAAAATACGTCCCCCCTCCAAAAGGAGGTCTCAATACGACCCCCCCCTCCTCTCTAACGTCTGTGATTGTCTGTGACAATGAGAATAACATGTTAATAGGATTAGAAACGGTACTAGTGTTAAAGAGGTCGTATTCTAAATGAAACAAAGTACCTCAAATTAGCAAGCCTAAAGCGAAAGCGAAAAGAATAGGAAAGTATGAAAAGCCGTGATCGTGGACAGTATCCTACGTCTCGGAGGGACAAAGGCTGCTATATAGTCCCTTGCGGATTCATCGCTGTTTAGCCCTAACCGAAAACGAACCCGTTCAAAAGTGTTTAACCTGAACACCATGAACCTAGCTTTTCACCTTCTTAGAGAGGTTCTGATCTTTTCCGAACGGATAATATGAACACTCACAAAAAAGAATTAAGAATTCAAACTAATTCCGGCAAAATAGCACAAACAAGCAGGAAAGTAATTGTAGGAATGAATCATGAGTTATGATAAGTTGAGTATACTGTTAAATATACAAACTGGACACAAAAACAGATGGAACTTAACTAACATGTTTCAGCGAACACGACTGCTGCTAGTCATAATTCAACAAGACGAGGTTATCTGAGACGTTATTTCAGGCGACGGCCGCTACGCGGCGATCACGACGGAGCGCGTTATCTTCCCCATACCTAATTCCGACATTTTTAAAATACTTCAAACTTTACCTAGAGTATACTGAAACCCGACCCAGTATTCGATTAAAACCTTCAATTATCCACGCTTCTTTCAATGAAAATGAAATTGCATTTCGTTTCTATAAAACCATTGTTTGTGTAGGAAAAGAATAATGTAGAAGATGTGTTGAAAGATATGTTCTAGAAAAGCTGTAACAGATACATTAACCTCTGGAATTCCCGTGTTATCTGATTTTTGCCTCTATTTAAACCGCTTACTCATGACCAGTCTCAGTTGTTCTTTGTTCTTGCGCCATTTCTTTCACTTCTTTGTGTTTTTCCTTGCCTTTATATTGAAATATATGTATACCAGTTGGCTGGCGCAGATTACTCGCGCGATTCATAACGATGTTGTGCAAAATGGGTGTGTTCGGCCCGACCACAGCGGAGCGGAGATTTCCTTCCCTCTACTTTCAACTGAGCTATTGAATTGCAAAAAAGCAGGGAAGATGGCGTGATAAAAAAGCATTTTGGTATCGGTATACTTCAATCGCTTTGCATGGAGCCCATTTTGCACGTAATCCACATGAACCGCGCGCAGTAGTGTGCGCCAGCCAACTGGTCATCATTGGGAGTTTGGGTAGTTTGGAAATCGATAGTTTTTTATTCGGCTGCATCGATTGATAAAAATTTGTTCACTTTCTGAGAATCTAATTCGTACACATTGATGGTAGGCCATATCCCGCTTATCGATATTTATCGTTTTCTCAAACATGCTTCACTACTTGAAATTCTACATAGTCTAGCGGTCGATACCCAGTGTTGCTGCAAGTACCGCATTAGAAAATGATTCCGAGTGAACCGCTTGCTTTGCTATCACAAAAATAGGTTGTATCATGATTATCAATGGAGATTGCATTATCAAGAGAAACGCACCATTTTTTGGAACGCCAGGCATTCAGCGGTCGATACATCGGCCAGTGATATCAGAACACAAACAAAATATGTTCACCCAATGGCACTGAGCATCAGACGCTATTGCTAAGGTGGTCGTACAATGTTAGCAAGGATTTCATCCTATCCAATTCCCCCGTACCCCACAATACCTGCGAATATGAACATTCCACTGTTAGCCGTAGAAGCAAGCCGGCCTCGGTGACATTTCCCTTTCTCACGCTCCTAATCGAAGCTCATCAACCATTATCAGTTTGGATCGCCCACTATTAATGTCCCCGTCCCACCCTGCTAAACACCCATGAGTATCAGCGCTCCTCGATCAACGCGAAAGGAGAAACGAATTCAACGACTCTAGCCTTTTTACGCCCCTTATCGAATCTTATCAACCATTACCAGTGCGGGTCACCCACCATTAATGTTCCTGCCCCATCCCGCAAAGCACCCATGAGTGTCAGCGCTCTTGGATCAACGCGAAAAGCGAAACGGATTTGGCGACTCTAGGCTTTTTACGCTCCTTATCGAATCTTATCAACCGTTATCAATGCTGGTCGTCCACCATTAATGTCCCTGTCCCATCTCGCAAAACACCTATGGGTGTCAGCGCTTTAGGATCAACCCGAAAGGCGAAACGGATTTGGTGACATTTGCCTTCCGAGGCTCCTTATCAGCCCTTATCAGCTGCTATCACTTTCGGTCCACCACCGCTGGGGATCCCTTGGCACACCCTATATCACTTGTAAAATTCAGCGTCCCAGCTTTGCTGCGACGCGAGATATGAATTTCGTGACAGACGGACAAACACACACACACAGACACACACACAGACATACTAAGCGAATTATATATAGTAGGACATATAATATTTCAGGAGGCACGAGCACTATAAGGAGGTTTTCGATTGTACCATTTTATAAAGCACGAGCACTATACCAAAACCTCATAGGAAGTGCGTTGTGGAAGGTAGATATTGATTGTATTGATTTTTAGATTAATTTTACTTTTTGGGCGATTCATTGTAGACCAGTTGGCTGGCGCACACTACTGCGCGCGATGCATGGCGATGTTGTGCAAAATAGGTTTGATCGACACGACCACAGTTGTGTATGGAGATGAGTGGAAATTTCTTTCCCTCTGCTTTCAGCTGAGCTATTGAATTAAAGAAAGAGCAGAAAGAGCATTTTTGTATTTGAGTCGCTTTGCATCGAGCATTTCGCACATCATCGACATGAATCGTGCTCCAGCCAACTGGTTTAGGTCATCATTGCGAGTTTGGCTAGTTGAGAGGTCGATAGCTTTGCATTCGAATGCATCGATTGGTAACAACTTGTTCACTTGCTGAGCATCTATCTCCTACACATTTATGGCAGATCCATGCCGCGATTATCGATGTTTATCGTTTTCGTAAACATGCTTCACTATTCGGAATTTCGCATAGGCTAGCGGTCGATACCCTGTTGCTGCGAGTACAGCATTAGAAAATGCTTCCGAGTGAATCGCTTGCTTTGTTATCACAAATATAGGTTGTATCATTATTATCAATGTAGATCGCAGTATCAAGAGAAATGCACCATTTTTCGGAACACTAGGCAATTCAGCGGCCGATACATCGGCCAGTGATATCAGAACATAATTGAAATGCGTTCACACAACAGCACTGAGCATCAGACGCTCTTGCTAAAGCGGTCGTATGGTAATAGCAAGCGATGTAAAGGATTTCATTCCATCCATTTCCTAACGGGTTCTAATCAGCCACTGTGCGCCATTATCAGTTTCACTGAACCCCTGTACCCAACCATACCGTTGAGGTCCCCGTACCCTACAATACCTGCGAATGTGAACATTCCACTGTTAACCGGAAAAACGAACCGGCCTTGGCGACATTTCCCTTATCACGCTCCTTATCGAATCTCATCAAACGTTATCAATGCGGATCACCCACCATTGATGTCCCCGTCCCACCCCGCACAACACCTATGAATGTTGGCGCCCTTGGATCAACTTGAAAGGTGAAACAGATTTGGCGATTCTAGCCTTCTTACGCTCCTTATCGAATCTTATCAACCGTTTTCGAGCTGAATCACCCACCATCAATGTACTTGTCCCACTACACAAAACACCGGTGAGTATGAACGCTCCGCGACCATTGCGAAAAGCGGAACGGATTCGACGACTCTAGCCTTTTTACGCTCCTTTTCTAATCCTATCAACCGTTATCGATGCGGGTCATCCACCATTAATGTCCCCGTCCCACCTCGAAAAACTCTTGTGTGTGTGAACGTCCCGGGACCAATGCGAAAAGCGGAACGGATTTGACGACTGTAGTCTCTTTACGCTCCTTATCGGATCTTATCAATCGTTATCGATGCGGATCATCCACCATTAATGTCCCCGTCCCACCCCGAAAAACACTTGTGAGTATGAACGTCCCGGGACAAATGCGAAAAGCGGAACGGATTTGACGACTCTAGCCTTTTTACGCTCCTTATCGAATCTTGTCAACCGCTGTCAGTGCGGGTCACCCACCATTAATGTCCCTGGCCCCTCCTGCTAAACACTTATGAGTGCCAGCGCTCTTGCATCAGCGCGAAAGGCGAAACTGATTTGGTGACATTTATCTTCCGAGGCTCCTTATCAGCCCTTATCAGTTGCAATCACTTTCGGTCCACCACCGCTGGGGTTCCCTTGGCACCCCCTATATCACTTGTAAAATTCATGGTCCCAGCTTTACTGCGAGGTGAGATATGAATTTCGTGACAGACGGACAGACACACAGACAGACAGACAGACATACTAAGCGAATTATATATAGTAGGATGGTGTTTTTAGTATTAAAGTTTAATTACCCAAGTCTGAGGTCGAGTATACAAGAAGTCCCGCGTGGCACGGGTATATTGGCCCATCTTTCAAACAGCTGTTAACTGTTTTCCTAATAACTCCTTGTTTTCCTAATAACTCCCTCAGACCTATCTTTTGGCCGCTTGCTTTCCCTAATGGTTGCTCAGTTCTTGATATGGGTTTCCAGTTGAGAATCAGATGAGGGAAACTTCGAAGTGTTCCACTTCAAATGGTCATAACTTTCTTCAAATTAACCATATAAGTGCATTTTTTTAACCCGGGGTCTGCGAGCTTGCCGCTTCGAATGAACACCTTAGCTATGTCATATCTTCAAACGGAAGCAAGGAAAATTTAGGAAAACCAGTTGAGAAAAGTTTTTTTTGTCGAACTTGCGAGATCTTCCTGATTCTTAAGAAAAATCGATTCACTGTTATTGAAATTTCTCTAGTATGCATCCTTCGCTCTCGAAGGCCTAGTGGGAGGGCAAAAGCGTTGGTCAGCTTCTCTGTAGGATGCGCCGTGCATGAGGATTCCATCCACACTCTCCATGAATACAAAAGTTTTTCCGTCCGCATAGTGGCCGCTAACACCAGATTACGTTCTTGCAATCGTAGTAAGATATGAAAGAAGTTCATATCAGCTAATTTTCCGTTTTCATCCGATTGTTTCTGGAGTGTCCATCCACGGTGGTACCCGTTGATAGATATCGCTTTCCACGATTAAGTTAAACTGGTTTTGGTTCGCATCCAATTAGTCAGTTTTATCATTTCTCCCTTCACATTTTAGACCCTCATCCTGAGAGATTCCGTTGATCATTGCCTACCTCAATGTTCACGACACCCTCCCCCCCCCCTCCGCGTTGCATTCCTCAACGGAGGTTTGACCCTGCTCGTAGCTCGCTTGCCCAATGCTGCGTTGATGGAGTCGCAAGCTTCCGTCACTTCGGTGCCGCGAAACCACTTATAGTACCGCATGTTTGGTGGGTATCTCGACAACGTGCACTGCTGCTTTCTCCACGGAGTCTAGCGGGTTAATATATACGTTGCTGAAAAGCTCAGAGAACGTTCCACCATATTCCTCAACCGTCTAGATCTGTCTCGAAGTAAACAAGAGTCACTGATGTCTTTGGAAAAATCCTACAAGATATTTGGTACAACCTGAAAAAGCACTAGCGTCGTTAGAAATGCAGGAGTACAGCAGTATATGATAACGGTCATTCAATAGGCTATACTGATATAGAATGCTGATTATTTGCAAGTTATCACTTTAGAAAACAACATTGTTCGACAGGAAGACGAATCATTTATCGGAAGACATCATCGGGGCCGGCCAGCGATGGGTGCAGAACAGTCGGTGGAAAACATTGGCAAGAAACAGGAAAGCGGGCATGCAACAAAGTGTGAAGAAAGTGAGGAACACTCGACATTCACATGAAAAGTTTGACTCGATATAATGAAGAAATTTCAGAGCCTGGGTCCAATGCTGAAGGAGAACGGTTCAGTGCAGAAGGAGGGTCCACAGGGCCTGTGTCTACTGCAGATGGCGATGCTACCTCAGCATGCTTAAGTGTCGGAAGTTCCAAGGTGAGCGTACAACGAGGGAAGGAACAGGTAGTTCGGGGTTATATTCGGGACACACGGTCAGTGAGGTCACTAGGTCACTGGCCACGCCCATCTGCGCGCCACAGTTCACAATCAGGTAGAGACAGGTAAAAGCAATTCTAGCTCAGCGGAACAGCAGAGTGCAAAGCAATAGCCGCATTGATCGATAAAGTGGGATAAACCACAGCTTGGCCACTTGCCAGAACATCTAGCCTTGAGATCACTCGGACGATTCGCGAAGCGTCGCCGCACGCGGACCTCAGGCCGAGGTCAAAATCCGTATGTCCCAGCATACACACGATAGTTTGCACTCGTAACGCTAGAAGGGACGGATAAAAAAATGACTTATCGTTTTCAATCGTGCGGCACACTGTATCATTCTTATGAAGTTTTCTACTTGGTAGAGACTATTACCTTCGTCACGTAAGGGCGCGCATCTTCAAAGGCACTTAAAGGCACAGTTCACGATAATATGAGTATTTTGGTTCCATCAGCGAGCACATAGCCTTCCACAACGGCCAAAGGTGTGCCATCATCGCGGCGCAATGGTGAGTGCTTGACGCGTAAGGAACCCGTAAATTATATGGCGGCCACCTTTTCAAAATGGCCTACACCCATCTACAGTTTTAAGCGAGGCAGCGGTGGCACATGCGTGGTTAAGTTGCATGACATCGTCTGCGATGAAACGATAGGAAAACTCTCATTGTAAAAACAACCCTATCGAATGATATTATCACGTTGAAACTTGTCCATATGCTTGCCTTTGAGCTGCGAACTCCTTTAAACCTGGGGTCAGAAACACTTCACTTTCAAGGTTTTTGAAAGGTTTCGCTGTTTCTTTTCACACTTGTGTTCTTCAGCACTCCCAAAGTCCTTATGGAGCGCGACAAGGCACGAATTATATCGTGAACTGTGCCTTTGACGAGACTTCGAGGTGATGATTAAGGCGCGAAGAGCTCATGAATGACAAGGGCTTTAGGTGGCTCTCCTGCTTCTCTTTGGCCAGCCCTTACTGGCACCCTCATGCACGCGCTTTGCATGATTGGTGAGCACTCCATCAAAGAAAGAAAGCGTGAAACGTCAACGCTGTCCCAGGAGTGGTCACTCACAAGATCAAGCTGGGGAGACCCTTGTGATGATCACGTGGAGGCATGTCGATGTCCAACATTCAACTAGTTTTGCATATCAGTGATGTGCAGATGTTCAACATTTTAGAGAATATTGTTACAAGTGTGCTAAGTTACGGGCAAAAGCTTCGGTCTCGGACAGGACCCGAACCCGCACTCTATGTTTTGCGGGCATATGTGCTGATCCATTACACTACCGAGACTGTCTTAAAGACAGTAGGGGTAATGTGGGATATTGGAACTCCTAAGATGGATCACGCAAATGAAAGCCAGAGGTTCAAAGGGATTATATGTGGCGAAATTTCCGATGAGAAATAGTGCCTCCAAGCTTCATAAAAGCTGTTTTCTTTAATAGTAACCACTTGTTTTACGGCAGCCCGCCCCTGTTTTAAGGGGGGGGGGCTGCCCGCTATGAGATTAACCGGCGGGAAAAGGGTATTCTTTCTCAGGTTTTAGACCGTTCCATTCGTTATTTTTTCAATTGCTTACTATTGAGCACCTTCACCTTAATATCTAATGATCCTTCCAGATTCAATCCGAATTACCCCTGTTGCTGCCTTTAATTTAACTCTGCTTCTGAATGGTATATTTATCACCATGATACACTACTGCGCGCGACTCATGGCGATGTTGTGAGAAATGGGTTCGATCGATGCGAACATCGTTGTTTGTGGCATCGGTTGAAAATTTCATCTACCAGGAAGGCTTTCAATTGAAAAATGTTCGGAAGGCGGTATGAAAAAGGCATTTCAGTAGTAATACAGACCAGTCGATTTTCATAGAACCCATTTTGCACAACATCGCTGTCCGTCGCGCGCAGTAGTGTTGATGCGGCTCGTCAGGCGGTTGCCCTCCTAGCCGCTAGCGCAACAGCATCGTGTTCCGCGTCTCCGGCCCCCGCTCTACCCGGCTGATGTGCCTGCGGGTTGTCACTGTCCGCGTGGGCTTCCCCAGGAACCATACGGCTTTCCCCACAGTATGGCCGCCGCTTCCCGGAGGTATTGGCTCCCGCACTTCTACAACCTACACTCAATACGACAACGAGTAACAAAGATTATAGCACCCATATTTCTTATGTACATATTATTCACAATAGTCGCCCTACTCTCAACTTCCTGCCCAGACTCAGGTCCGACCGTGCTTCATCACCAAGCGTCAACTATTGGAATACTAGCGGTAACTGCGGTAACTCCTGCACCCTGCAGGGGGCCGGGCGCGCGGTGCGCCCACAGGGACAGTCGCGTTCCGCGACAAGTGTGCTCAGCCAACTGGTAACTTTAAAACAAGATAGCGGCAATCGTTTTGCATTGCTTATAATAGCTCCACAGGATGCCACCACTATTCGAAATTTTAAACAGGCGACCCATTTCTTTAGAGTAGGGAGTTGGTCGATTTACTAAGCATGCATATTTTAGCTACATTTGGTCATTGGTGAATTAGTTATTCGCAAAGGTTATCAAATCTAAGCTAACACTAGAACTACCACCACTCGAGAGACTAGATACTTGAGCGGTCGATAATGTTATGGAAATCAGAACAGTGACTGAAAAAACAAACAAGCGCTAACACTTGTTGTCACACGCAATGAGGATTCACATCTCACCTCTCATACACCCATGGTATTCAACAGTTTTCTGTCGACGGAAAAAACGCAAAAGATTCGCAACATTTGCTTTCTGACTCTCCTTTGTCATGTAGTAAGCTTCAGACACTCATCTTCATGGTAATAAGAGATGGAACAGCCTTTATCAGGTGTCATTATTTTCGATCTCCATTACGATACCCCTACCACCCCACATGAATGAGAACGCTCCACGTTCAACGCGAAAGGCGTAACGAATTAGATGGCTTTCGTCTTCCCACATTATTTCTGACGTTTATCAGTCATTATCATTCCGGATCACACACCATTAAAGTATCCGCACCAGATCTCAAGATGCCTATAAGTGTCAAAGCTCTAAGGAAAAGCGAAACGGATTTGGCGACTACTGCTTTCTTACGCTCCTTATCTAGCTTATCAGCCATTATCTGCTTGGATCACCCACTAAAATGGTTTACGTACCACTTCTCAAAGTACCTATAGGCGTTAAGGCTCGAGAGTCAACGCTAAAAGCACAACGGATCTGGCGTTGGTTTTTTTCTGATGCTCCTTCGCAAATCATATCAACCGTCACGACGTCTCACATCTTATCAGTCGATAGTATATATTGATAGCAATTTGTCCATTGAACGAGCACACTCTTACATGTTGGCGATAGATCCATATACCAGTTATCGATGCTTGTCATTCTTGTAAACATGCACCACTATTTGAGATTCTACATAGTCTAACAGTCGATATCATTTTTGCTGCTGGTACCGCATGAGAAAAAGAATCGCTTGCTTTTCTATCACGCATCCAGATCTATCTTGTTCATCCATGTGGATCGCAGTATCGAAGGTCATAGACCATTATGTGGAACGCTAGTCAATTTAGCGGTCGACACATGGCAAGTGATATCAGAACGCTCTTATCAGCCTCGTGAAGCGTTATCTGTTCCGATGGGTCATCGTTAAGGTCCCCGTACCCTGAAATGCATGTCGTGTGAACATTTTACTGTCAGCCGGAAAAGCGAAACGGTTTTGACGACATTTGCCTTTTCTCGTTCTTAACCAAGTCTTATCAACCGTTACCAGTTTGGATCAATCACCAATAATGATCCCGTCCTAGCTCTCTAAAACCCATGAGTATCGGCGCTCTGGAATCATTCCGAAAGGCGAATTGGATCAGGCCACATTCTCCTTTTGACGATTCCTATCAGCCCTTATCAGTTGTTACCAGAACCGCTCCGCCACAATTGATGTCCCCGTGCCACGCCCACATCACCTGCACAAATCGAAGTTCTAGCTTCGCTGCAGTGTGGATATGAATCTCGTGACAAACAGACATACGCACACGTACAGACAGACATACTTAGCAGATTATATATAGTAGTAGGATAGCTCATCAGCATCAAACGAATGACGTGAGCCGGTTGGCCAAAATTGGCATCGAACTGTGAAGCTGAAAGCTTAAGTTTGCAGATATTGATTTTAATATGTTGATTTTTGATAGCTGCTAATTTTGAAAAATTAGAAGCTACTATCCGAAACCAAAATTATTTTGAAGAATGATCCCCACCCTCCCCCCCATTGGGGAACAGCTAGAGTAGTACCGAATGAAGCATTAGGCGTCTACCACCACGGTGGGGTGTCAATTTTTCCATACCAGTTGGCTGACGCAGATTACTGCGCGCGATTCATGGCGATGTTGTGCAAAATGGGTGTGTTCGGCCCGACAACAGCGGAGCGGAGATTTCCTTCCCTCTGCTTTCAGCTGAGCTATTGAATTGCAAAAAAGCAGAGAAGATGGCGTGATAAAAAAGCATTTCGGTATCGGTATATTTCAATCGCTTTGCATGGAACCCATTTTGCACGTAATCCACATGAACCGCGCGCAGTAGCGTGCGCCAGCCAACTGGTCATCATTGGGAGTCTGGGTAGTTTGGAAATCGATAGTTTTGTATTCGATTGCATCGATTGGTAACAAATAGCACTTGCTGAGAATCTAATTCGTACGTACGATCGTTCTAATCATTGATGGCCATGTCCAGCTTATCGATGTTTATCGTTTTCGTAAACATGCTTCACTACTTGAAATTTTACATAGTCTAGCGATCGATACCCAGTGTTGCTGCAAGTACCGCATTAGAAAATGATTCCGAGTGAACCGCTAGCTTTGCTATCACAAAAATAGGTTGTATCATGATTATCAATGGAGATCGCATTATCAAGAGAAACGCACCATTTTTTTTGGAACGCCAGGCATTCAGCGGTCGATACATCGGTCAGTGATATCAGAACATAAATAAAATATGTTCACCGGATGCCACCGCATCAGACGCTTTTGCTAAAGCGGTCGTATAGCAGTATCAAGCGATGTAAAGGATTTCATCCCATCCAATTCCCAACGGTTCTTATCAACCACTGTAGGCCATTATCAGTTTCACTGAGGCCCCTGCACCTAACAGCACCATTGAGGTACCCGTACCCTACAATACCTGCGAATATGATCATTCCACTGTTAGCCGTAGAAGCAAGCCGGCCTTGGTGACATTTCCCTTTCTCACGCTCCTAATCGAAGCTTATCAACCACTATCAGTTTGGATCACCCACTATTAATGTCCCTGACCCACCCTGCTAAACACCCATGCGTGTCAGCGCTCTTGGATCAACGCGAAAAGCGAAACGGATTTGACGACTCTAGCCTTTTTACGCCCCTTATCGAATCTTATCAACCATTATCAACTTAGATCACCCACCATTAATGTCCCTGACCCACCCTGCTAAACACCCATGAGTGTCAGCGCTCCTGGATCAACGCGAAAAGCGAAACGGATTTGGTGACATTTGCCTTCCGAGGCTCCTTATCAGCCCTTATCAGTTGCTATCACTTCCGGTCCACCACCGCTGAGGTTCCCTTGGCACCCCCTATATCACTTGTAAAATTCAGCTTCCCAGCTTTGCTGCGACGCGAGATATGAATTTCGTGACAGACGGACAAACACACACACACAGACATACTAAGCGAATTATATATAGTAGGATGTTGTGTGAAGCGAGACAGGATATTGACGGTCGGTGACCGGGACTGACAACAGCTACTGAAGGCTCAAGAGGAGAGTTGGAAAGCAAGCATCATCAGATTCGAAGTGTATTACCCTTTATCAGTGTTATGTAAGGTAGAACAGAATTTTCATGATAACCTCCGATAAAGCATAATACCAAGTCGGTTTGACGAGACTGGAATTATTCTTTCCTAATATCAGACGACCAGTACAGCTCAGGTGTAGACAAAAATTGAGTGAACACGTAACGTTCCTGTGTGTTAGAAAGCGTATCAACAGCTAAATAATCGTGACGTCGAAATAGTGGGGGACATCTACAGAGACATAACAACAGTTTACTAGCTGCTAGTGCCAGCTTAGGTGTAGTTCAGAATTGCGATTGAGGCAGCAAGGATAAGATAGCTATCACTACGGTGATTATATCATTTGATTTGTGGTGAATTCTAGAGCAAGTTGCAAAAACAGCCGTGAGTACTGCAATTGAAAGACTTCCGTCTCATCAAGTCATTATCTCAGTGGTGGACTGTCATGAGAGGAACTTGCAAAGAATCTTTGGCATCTTGGAGGCGATCTACCTGTTGCACGCAACGTAGAGTAGACTATGCTAAACGAGAAGCAGTGTATCATGGAAGAATGCACGGTTCCTGAGAAGTGGTGTATTATTGCTTCGCTGTAGGTCGATTGGTGCATCAGTAAGCCCTGCGGTGCTCTATGCCAGCGGATGGTAGCCTACAGTTAAGCTCCATGATTTGCGGCCAAAGTGGAGGGTATTACGGATAAAGCCAAACTTTACGTGTGCACCGTACACGATTACCGTAACTTTACGCCTACGTTAACTCAGTAATCGCTGATAGCAGCGCTGTTTGAACTCCTCGTTTCTTTCAGTATTTCATGCATGAAATGTGTATGTAAATGTAAATATGTGAAATATGTAAACATGTGTAAATATAGACGATTTCCAGTGTTATGAAACTCTTTTTTGACTCCGGCCATTCACACAAATGACTCCGTTTAAGTTCATCTGCTGCAGAAACCAAACCTAAATGGACTAAAATCAGAATCAGAGGCAGAATGAAATATAGCAACGGAAGCATAACCATACCAAAATCGACAGTTTCTGCTTGACTAATGCGATTCTCTGTTAACATATCCTCCCTCCCCTGTTGTGGTTGCTAGGCGGAAATTTTGCCTCTGGGTCTTTGGAAGGGTCAGTTCTTCCGCGAACTGCTTTTGTGTAAACTAGTATGTGTAAACTAGTATGCGTGAGCATTTGAACCTTTGCAGAGGATGTCAGTTATTACTCGCCTTTATAGGTAATACCAAAATGGGGACTGTCAGCTGGGCGTATTGCCTGCTGCGGCCAGGCCACGCAGACTCCAATATGTAATCACCTAAAAATGAGAAATAATAGTGCAATGTTTGGGCCTTGCTAAGATAGTCGTAAGATCGTCCGTTAGAATAGCTCGGGTATCTGAAAATAAAATCGCGTGAGCAGGAGAAGTCGCAAGAGCATCATCGAGGATGGTCCCACCGAGATGGTCATAGCAGACGATGCCTTGGATAGAAGGAAGTGGTGATATCGGACAGTTGCTGCGATCTTGTAAGAATGAAGGACTTCGAGTGCAAAGGGGAATAATGCTCCTTCTATGACAGTGTAATTCTAATCTAATCACCACCTAGGATAGGTTTGGAATTTGTATCCGCACCGCAAGTAGGCATAAGGATTTGATCTATGATATTATTCAAAAAATGGTCTCTGACACTTCAGTCATGACTATAATTCTTCAGTTGACCTGCGCAACGTGGAAATGGGCAATGCCGTAAAAAAAACCATACCAGCTCCAAAAAGACATCTCCAAGACTTCAAACACCCATGATGGCATCCGAACTCACTTAAGAAATTTCAGGAATCCACATCTACGAATATTGAAAGGTCTCCGTCCATCACAATTCCACAGCAGAAGTGCACGACACCTACTGCAACTCCATCTACAACGCCGACTAGTACGGCAGGTAATTTCTATATGAAAACATGCCGTCTCGGTGTAACCAAAGGCTGTACTTTAAGATAAGCTAGTTGACTCCGACGTGTATCCATTTCGAGCGAAGGTTAAGCACTTGTCACTCGAGCAGCGAAAGGTAAGGTTTATTTTCCGCGATCAATGCTGTAAAATCCAGTCAGCATGCATTCAAATCGGTCGGACAAGTCGCCGATAGTCGTCATTCCTTCCCTCCGTTGCTTCTTGAACTGTTCTTACTGTATAGCTTTGGACGTTGCTGAAGAAATCGATGATGGGTAGAAGTATAGAAAGTGGCTATTAGTGACAGGAGTGTATATCGGGACACGCGAATTTTTACCTTACAACTAGCCTGAGCTCGGCTCACCGCGCGCGGCGAAGCTTCGCGGCTCGTCCGGGTGATGGCGTGTCCTTCGCCTTCTGGGCTCCCCCGATTTGCCCAAGCTTTTCAGGGGAGGAGCTTTGGCAGCGGTTTTTTACCTGTCTTCACATAATTGCAATCCATCTCGCACGGATGGACGTACCCACGGCGTGACCTGGTGACCTCACTGACCGTGTGTCCCAACCGTCACCCGGGGTAGTGATAGTGGAATAGTGCCAACTAATTCAACGTTGTTGGAACCAGGATGATTAAGGTGGCATTGAACTTCTAATTGTTCGATGCTCTATGTTCTGAGTTGCAACGAGTAAAAAGCAACACTTCTTTTGCACGATGCGTAACATTTTGAAAAATTGTGAAATGTTTCCATGCTTGTGTGAGTTGAAGGCGACCCTGTCAAAAGTTAGGCATTCGACCATCACAAACTTTCAAATTATAGCTTTGATACGCCATTAACTGCGTGATATTAAGTGTGAAGTGTTCCGGGTCACTATCTTCTTCACATTGAAGAAGTGAGAAAACTCAGCCCTTTATCGCCTTTCAGAAGCAAAGATGCCAGATAATAAATTCGTTAACCACGATTTAAAGGCATATTCCAGGTTTATTGGGATATCACATCTCCTGCCGTGGATGGAGAGTTCGACCCAAGACACGTAGGCTGTACCTTTACCGAGGCGTGTGGGTCAGTTTCTGGGGCGTGCAGAGCCAAGGAATCTAGCGCAACAGCTCGGCCCCGCCCATCCCTGCCGGGGGTGTGTTGCAAGTACTCCGGTGCTTAGTGTGGGGTCAGTCACTCAGTAGTGGGTTTACTTCGCGAGACGATCGCTTGACTGCCAGTTTCAAGATCTTGACTACGTAGCTAGTCTACCTATGTCAAAGATAAGAGTCGAAGAGTAAAGGCAGACCCCCGGCAAGGGTGAGCGGGGCCGAGCTGTTGCGCTGATTCTTTGGCTCTGCACGCTCCAGGAACTGACACCCACGCCTCTATGAAGGTACGGCCTACGTGGCTTGGGTCGAACTATCCATCCACGGCAGGAGATCTGATATCCCAATAATCCTGGAATATGCCTTTAAAAGCATTCACAATTTACAGCAATTTTATTACACCAAGCACCGATACACGGCATTGATCATTGACGCCAACCGATACTGTTATTAACCTCACTCTGATCAAGGCATTTTTTTACAACCTGTTTTTCGTTATATGAAAACTAGTTCAGATAAAATACGAGGAGGAAATCCGCCGATTATTCCAATCACCCCATCCGTCGCATATTACTCGCCTAGCACCAGAAAAAGTTACGAAAGAAAAAGTAATAATTAAATCATTTAAAGTCGCCTACATTGAATCTAGTGTGATATTCAAATGAGTACCACTCTGCTTCAGGCTGATATTCCACAAACGAAAAACACAGTCATCACTTGGAATGACCAACAAATGACTTTCGATATCGGTAAAGGGGCGCTAAGTCAAAGGTAAGGAAAAGACCAATACAGTGGACCGTTGTGAGCTGGACCTCACTCAACGGCAAACTCTCTCAGAGAATACGAAAATGCCAAACCTGAGCGTTTGACTCCACCTCTCAAGCATGCCATAATCACTTGAATACTTGTTAGTTGCGCTGCAGCTTTCGTCAGAAGGTGCCAGTCACCCAACCAATGCTGAATGAATCGAAACCGCTAGTGAATGGGTAAAAAAACTGGGCGTGTACCCTTATGCCAGGATTTCGCACCGCGGTATGTCGCAAGCGAAGCATTGAGTGAGCTAAAGGCGCCATGTTGTTGGGCCCCGAAGGGATACAAGTCAGCTACGTATCGCGCCCCTAGCATCACCGTGTAATCGTTTCAAGACCCATCTACCACGATGCGCACAGCTTGCACACATTGCATCGCACGTCGCTCGTCTTCGTGCGAAATCCTGACATAAGGGTACACACCCCAAAAACTGTGTCTGTGAGCGAGGACGAGGAGGGAGAGAGTTGAGCCCATGAGTCACGAATTCGGCGAATTTGTTTCAATTATGTTGGCAGTAAGCAGTTCCAACGAGTGCAGTTACATCAGCAGTGAATTCTAGTGTTAGTAAGGAGTAAGGTGTTTTCCGAGTAAGGAGTGGCTCACGACTGGAACATGAGACGTCTTCCCTACTCCATTTATACTGGACCCTCCCAACTGTGTCATTTGAATTCGAGGAAATAAAGAAATAGCAATATCAGATTGGTGCATACTTCTTGCGACTTGGTTGAGTTTTCCTAGAGTGTCGTCATTTCGAAGCGCTTTTGCGTATATGTGTACATTACAAAATTTCTCCAACTTTTTATTAAATGCCTCTAAAGCCCACAATGAGAGTAGCTGCTGGATATCAACTGGCAGGAATTCCATGTTAAGACATAACTACGTTGTGCAACACATGGTGTTGCACGCATCACCGTTTCCGAGTGGGCAACTGCAGCACGTAGTATTACACGAGTTTCAAACAATATTTTTTGGTTTGTAATTCTCTGTTATGCCAACGAGGTTATTAGGTGGAATATTTATTTGAGGCCTAGCGTTTCGACCAGATCGTCTTCCTCAAAGGCCTAAACGTGGCTCAAGATTTAAGATTCTATCCACTACACCACCAAACGCCTCATCCCTCTAGCGGTTCTGACGAAACATCGAGGAACCGCCGGAGGAACCCCGTACGAAAGTACTAAACTCACCAGTCCACCACCACGAGAGTGGGACGCCGCCACTCCGTGTCACTTGTCGTCAGTGAATGAGAGATGCCATGCTGTCCTTATACATAGTATAATGGGGACATGCATGTCTCCCTCCTCATATCAGTAGCTCGCAATGTGGCGCAAATGGCAAGAGATCCAAGGTGCTCGAAGCGCAGCAATGTTGGTGACAAAACGTGCACTTGTTGCGCCGCAGCATGGGGATACAGAAAGAGTCACTTTTTCTCTTCCTATTTTCACCCCATATTATTCGAACTTCAGCAGGTCTGACAAAGTGAGGTCCATCACCAAATTTTAGAACACCTCACACTTTCACCAAACTGTGTAATAGCCATCTACACGGCAGGATCGGGAACTTCTCCGAGTGAACATGATGTGTCACCTCAACTGGACAAGATTCGAGGTTTTGTCGCCTCCGTTCACTACCTTGCTAAGGTCTCTGGGTACCTGAGGAGATTCATAGTGGGTGGTGTACTTGAGCAATTCGTTTCCTCCGAGTTCCCAACGCCCTCCGATTCCTAGAACCGGTACGTGCCACTACCACTGAGACTTCTGGAGGCGGGTTTGAGGCGTGAACAATGACAATGATCATAGAAGCTTTGTCCAAGCAGCGAGAGCTCTGTAACTTCCATGGAACGAAGGGTCAGTGCTTAGGAAGAGAGATTCATCACGGAAGCTAGCATTGCTGTTTGAGGCGGACCCTGATGTCGTTGGTGCTGTAAAGCTCGACTGTGCCGACTGGCGGCTCCATATTTTCATGACGGTGAAAGTGGTGAGCCAAAGCTTGCTCCTGCTTTTAGAGGAAAATTCCAGCGACACTTTGCCCCAATACCTCTATCTCCTTCGTTACCCTCTGTTTTGTATACTTGACGGATGCAAGCGCTAGCAAAATTACCCTTTTTCGAAACCCCTTGTAAACCCTGGAACCATGAGCCGAGGGAGCGGTGCAGCCTCAAGTAGTGCGAAAAACTCTCCGATCTATAGGACTTCAAACCCGGCGTAAGGTTGCGATACCTGCCGACGGTACGCAAATATACGGAAAGTATGAGAAGACATCACATGCGCGAACATAGAACAGTTGTGCCCAGGTGCAGCCAGTGCTGGAGAGTTGGAAGAGCTAGTGGGCGCCTTCCCGCTATGTGCAGAGAAAACTCGGATCCTGGACAGAGCCCGATGATGGTCGAGAAAGACGTGACCACCAGGAATTTCGAAGGTGCTTCAAAAATCCTGTGTCAACATTGTACGCCATTATAATTACGAGAGTCAGATCCTTTGTTGGCCGGTCACATTTCTCTTTCCCATGTATTATTCGCCAGCCCCTTTGATGTTCTTGTTTCATCACTTCTCATCTCGCCAGCATTCTTCTCCTCTGTGCTTCCTGTTGTGTGTTCATAAAGGCGGTTAAGATACTTTTTGAGACTGCATCACGGTCTCAAACGGTCTTGGGGTTCTTTCATCTGTTGGACTCTCATTGTATTAGGTTGGCTGATAAGTTCCTGGACACTTCAAAACATTTTGATCTATAATGCGTCGATTGAATGCTCATCTTTTCATGTTTGGCCCTGTTGAACAGTGTTCTCCAATGTTCCCCCACATAGGTATATAAGGGCCGGAGCTTGTCTAGAAGATCATTTCTGTTCAAAATGGAAAAGGTAGCTCCTCGGACGCTCTACTTGTACGAGTTCCGCCGTGGAAGTTCTACGAGGAAGGCGGCCGAAAACATCAACGCTGCGTTCGGGCCACAAGCTACTTTCAAGTCCACCGTTGATGTTTGGTTCGAACGCTTTCGTTCTGGATATAGCCTGGCCGACCAACAACATACTGGACGCCCTGTTGAATACGACGACTAGCGCCTCGTGCAAGCAGTTCAAGAGAACCCAACGGTCAGCACAAGACAGTTGTCTCAGATGCTCGGATGCATACACCATACAGTTGAACTGCATCTCTCTCGCTTGGGATATAGGAAAGTTCTGTCCACATGGCCACCCCACGTGCTGTCTGACAGCAACAAACAGTCAAGGTTGTCCATTGAGGAATCCCTTCTCAGCCGTCCACACAGGAAAGAATTACTGAGTAATATTCCGAATTCCCCGGACCTCGCCCCATCTGATTACCGTTTATTCTCCCTTTTCAAAACATATCTGAAGGACAAGCAGTTCGAAAAAGAGGAGGACCTCAAAATCGCGACCAACGACTTTATAGCGTCGCAGTCTGCACAGTTCTGGATGAATGGAATTGAAAGGTTGCCAGAGCGATGGCAGAAGGTTACTGATAATAATGGTGAATATCTTGTTGATTGATTATAAGTTGTTCCAAAATAAAGTTATAAAAATAAAAAACGTCTCGAAGTGTCCAGGAATTTATCAGCCAACCTAATATTATAGGTTTTCCTAAAATTCACAACCATTCAATAGAGCAGATTACAACACGTACATGCTAGTTTTAACTATTCTCGTATGACGACATTTGTTTGAGCTCATTTCTATTGTTTCCATTGCCTACTTACCATAATTACTCCGCTCCTAACGTGGGTCCGCGAGGGGCAGGAAGACTTGCCTCGCACACTCTTTCCGCTATCGCCTGTTACCGTATTCTAATATCGGCGACCCACTGAGGTCGCCCTTATGCAGATTACCAAGGAGAACCGCCGCGCTCGGCTCAGCTCCTTCCTCTTTCTAAAGACTGCTGGATGCCCCTCCAATCTGTCCTCGGCGCGGCGCTGGCATGCTTATCGATGAGTTATCGCGAACTGCGTTTCAAGACAATAGTTGTGTGTTCATAAAGACGGTTAAGATCTGCAAAGTGGAGAGCATTGGGTAAAGAGTTAGTGTACTCGTGCTGGTGTTCAAAGGAAATGGGAGCAAAATTGCGATTCAGATGCTATCGCACTGAGGGGGAGGGGGCGTTTCCTAAGGAAAAACTTGCACATCTGAGCATTTCGGAAGAATCTTGAGGATTCGGTCTGTACACTCAGGTTTATGTATTTTTGCCTAAGCCTTAGTGAGGAAAGTAAGAGGTTACCTTCTCCTTCTAGGCTTAGCTAAAAATCACGGCCATAGTGGAATGCATCCCTCCCCCCCCCCCCCCCACACTCCCTCCCCTTCATTGGGACAGCACGGAGATACGTTTTCGAAAAAAAAACTTTTGCTTTTTGATACTGCTCTTTGACTGGACCTGAAAGAAGATGAGTGATCTGCATCGATTTACAAAAACTCTTAAGTTAGGCAATATTTGGAAACACATCCGACTCACCGTATGGAAACGAACTAGCTGCTTTTTCAGGGCATTCAAACGTTGTAATCGCTCGAGACCAGATCCGTGGAGACGCTATGGGGCGCTGCGCAAACTACACGAGGTTCGCAGTAAGAGCTCACAGTTCTTGCAGGTTTGATGACCATCTAGTGGTGCTGGAACGTTATGCTGGTGGCGCAGACATTTTCTCCCTTTTTTGTTTGTGAAATATCACATTATATGACGTTAATTGAAAAGTACTGACGGTTTTCGACCTCTTACCTTAAATGCATGTTCTGGCCCATACAATTTTTGATAAGTAAAGCCATAAGACATAAGAAACTAAGACCTTGGCCGACAGGATGTAACTTGTTCGTTTCTTTTGTCCCGAACTCTGCAAATCTTGAGGGGTTGAATTCGGTGGAGGTCACCTTAGCATCGTGAAGGGTCTCGAAGTGTTCCTCCCAAAGAAAGCTGTCCATATGCCAAAGGAAGTGACAGTGGTCGGAGCCACCTCAGTTGAGTGTAGTGGATGTGGCAGAGCTCCATAGCTCTTTCATTCTACTTCTTCATGGTTGTTTGTGCAACGTGGTTCCGTGATGAAGGCGCTACAAAAAACGCACGAGTTTTCTGAACAATAACAACTACTAGCTGTTGTTATACTCTATATACAGCCATATATGTGATTGCCTAATGTTGAATATCATTGCCTGATTCCCTGCAGTGAGATTGTACGACATCTGATTTTTCATATAATACACGGGTAAATTAATCAGGTGACGTAGTCAGATCGTAGGTGCAGGGCAGCCTCTTCATATGAACCACCTGGTTCGACATTTTCAAAGATTCTCGCATTGAAGAAAATCGCAATTTAGCCGAATGATACGACGGTACAAAACTTTTTTTCAAGTGGATGACCAATATATGTGCATACATTGCCAATCTCTATATACACTATCGCGAAAATTTCAGATAGGCGGCACAGGGTGCACCCCTCCAAACCAGACTGGTGTTCGTGTGCAGCAAAAGTTCTACCCTATTGAAGCAGGGTCTGATCCTCCTGCTCCACCACGTATGTTTAGCTTTGCCTCTACTCTCTAATATGTGCTAAGTTAGTGCGTAAGTATTGCAACACGTGCGATTTTTCAGAACGTTGTTGCTTCAAAGCCTTCAGAGATATAATATACAGACAGTGTAATAATCATTGTCTTCACTTTCCTCCAGTGACCGCTAAGCTGCTCCTCCAGAAGTACACCAGCTGCGATTTGAAACACTCTTGTATACATTATTCGAGTAAAACTAAGTAAAAGTAAAAGTAATTTTTATGTAATAATGAGGGCCCTATTAAAGTGATAGCTGGAATAAACTATAGTAAGACAATGCGTGGGACGGCACGGAACGTTACAGCTGAGCTCTTTAGTAGGCGAAAGGTACTGTCAGTCAGTTTCTGCAGCCATTCAGCACAAACAAAATTCTTAGCCAGCCATATGTACTGCTGTCATGTCTGACCCACTGCGTTGAAATGGCATGCAAAATGCTCAAATTTTCGGGAGCCGTGAACATATGACAGTCTGTCGATTAGGAACAGCAACCTAATAGCGTTTTTCGCATATTCTATGGTGTACTTGTAGCCTCATACGCTCCATAACGCTCTCCTCCTAGGCTGAACAATGTCTCTTTGTGGTAGAGCTACATGTCTAGTGCGAATTGATCAGGAGGGACGGACGACTTCTCTTTTCGCCATGTAGCGATCAGGGACCATAGACACTGAACATCCGGTCCCCAAAGCCATAGTTTATTCGCAAAACTTCAAAATGAGTAGCTAGTTAGCTCTACTGCTTTATATCCTAGTCCACTGTCACTATTTTGACAGACAAATTTCGAAATATGGGTATGTCGTCAAAATATGCTGCAGTACTGTCCTCCACAGACGACTAGAAAATTAGAATATGGGAGGACACTAAGCTGCTTATGTCCCAATGTCAGGACAGCTGAAACGATGAGGCTATCTTTTGGCACGTTCGGCGGAAATGTGGAAGGGAGACCTTTACTTATGACTCGATCTAATACATTTCACAGAAACAGTCAAAAGAATGGGGATGCCCACATGATGCACCTGAATTATTGAGTTCCACTCGATTTCTTTTTCGGTTAAATAAAATGATTCACTTGAGCACCTTTTCACCTTGAATTTGAAGGGGTTTTCTTCATGAGCTGCACATGTTTTGACATTTGTAGCATGTTTTTAGCCTGACTCTTTTTCCTCTGCTGTGCACATTTTACTTCCTCTCAATGGCATTTGGGGTGGAGACAGCCGAATTACAATTGTGGTTTACGCATCTAACAATTGTCCAATCACTCCTACATAGGTTCTGTTGAACAGAATTGAGGTCATAAGAGCGCATTTCTGAACCTCGCCTGATTTGATTTTCTTTCAGTGAATCCTCCTATCACTACAATCGACGAATATGGCACTATCGATGTTTTGCTCAACCCCAAAATAAGGAAGTCAAAAGAAAAAGCGGACGAAAGAGGCGATTAAACCAGTACTTATGGAAAATTTTGCGAATTTATGTAACTCCAACCTTATAACCGGCTTACTTCGATGCTATGAGCGGTCCATAAAGTAATAAAGGAATTCTTACACCTTGTTACAAGTTCTGTTATCATCTGTTCCATCTTTTTAGTAATATATATTGGCCCACACTTCTGGTCGCATCACACGGCGGATATTTGCGACCATACACGGACTTCGTCGGTACATCGATTATTTTGGTACGCAAGCTGCTCACCACATTGGCCAATTTCTTTTCTTAATTTTTTGCTATTTCATCTCCAACTTTCAATGTATGACGCTCCGCAACTATCTGTAATGCACTGTCAACGCATCGGCGGCTGCTGACTCCTTCCTGTGGAACTACACAAACTTATTCCGAAATCCTTCAGACTTCCTTTCGCACGAGACAAAGGATTTCGGTTTTGAGATTCTCTTGGGTAACATATTTTTTCTCGAGAAAGTGACCTGAATAGCAGAATGGATGGTGCCTAATTACTGCGAAGTAGGGCTAAGGAATGGATAGGGAAGGAAGTGTTCTTTAAAGTTCAATATTTTCTCCGAATTTTCCTCGCAATGGATTTTGGGCATTATGATGAGAAAAGCACAATTCGGCAAGTTCCTCTTTCAACTGAATGACTGCACGGAGCATACCAACAGTAAAATTTACTTGTAACATTTGCTTTCGAAGGTACCACGGCACAGTTTCTCTCTTTCCCAAGATTTATATGACTCCTTTTTCCATGGGCTCGGACGTGAGTGCATTAGTCTCGGATCGTGTGCGCGGTGTCTATGTTTCATGACCATGCAAGGGTTCCTCTACAATCCGAAGGAACGTTGTGAACACAAGTCGTGGACTGAGCTGATGTGCACTCAGCATATATTGGTTACAAACCATACTTTTAGAACTTTTTGACTTGACAAAACAGCGATAGTAGATGGGACAGGGTTGTCAACGTGCTCGTAATTCATGGAAGAAAACATTATTTTTAAATAGCTGATATAGCGCTGCACCCACTGATCGTGCCTGCAACTTGGCCCTTGGCGAATATACACGTGAGAACTGAGCCTCGATGAGCTCTCCACAAAATGGTATAATACCCACGACAAGTAATGAGGAGAGGAGCTACTGGATTGAGGAGTACAATACCGCTCGCGTCGGGTGAGTAATTTTCGCCTTGCGACGGTTTGTCCGCGAACAAACCGTCGCAACGTCATAACATCGTTCAACGTGGATGAAATGGAAAGTTCTTAGGAGCATTGTATTCGCCTTAATGCGACGAGTTCAGCAGTGTATAAAATGTCGAATTTTGATAAGCAACAGTCCTGAAAATCGCGCGAAAACACGTTTTCGCGTTTTTCCGCTATAAATCAATAGTTTATTGGTTTTTTATTGGCCTTGTATACATTTTCGTAATCAGCTCGTCGAGCTCTACAAGAGGATGCTACAAGCTCTCGGTTTTCTCGGACTCGATTTTTTCACATTCTGAAAAGTTAGAGGGAAATTTTCTCCGAAACCTGATAAGTTGAAGCTAAAATCCTTTCACAGTCTAAATCTGAACTCACAGATGTGTAGAGATTTTGAAGTTCCGAGCCTTTCAGATCAGCCCCTACTCCTTTGTGTGGCCCTAAACAGCGTCTCCGTGTATACTCTGCTAAACAAAAACCATCCCTTAACTCATCTGCAGACGGAGATCCCCTAATGAAATGTATGCCGCTCGATTCCTCTGAGAAAATGCTATCGAACGACATACAAAAACCTTTGTACTGATAGATGTCTTTTTTTCCTTTTTCCAGCCTTTTCCTTTTGTGGATCGACGTCTCAATCTCCTTTTGGCCGGTGCGATTCACGTGCATGCTCTGGGAGAGCGATCACGATCGATGGCGCCATCGCACTATTCACGTGCACGGCCGTGGGAAAGCGCTAGGAGCTGGCGATGGCGCCATCGATCGTGATCGCTCTCCCAGGGCATGCACGTGAATCGCACCGGCCAAAAGGAGATTGAGACGTCGATCCACAAAAGGAAACGGCTGGAAATAGGAAAATAAGACATTTATCACCACAAAAGGTTTTGTATGTCGTTCGATAGCATTTTCTCAGAGGAATCGAACGGCATACATTTCATTAGGGGATCTCCGTCTGCAGATGAGTTAAGGAATGGTTTTTGTTTAGCAGAGTATACACGGAGACGCTGTTTAGGGCCACACGAAGGAGTAGGGGCTGATCTGAAAGGCTCGGAACTTCAAAATCTCTTTACTTCTGTGTGTTCAGATTGAGATTGTGAAAGGATTTCAGCTTCAACTTATCAGGTTTCAAAGAAAATTTCCCTCCAACTTCTCAGAATGTGAAAAAATCGAGTCCGAGAAAACCGAAAACTTGTAGCATTCTCTTGTAGAGCTCGACGAGCTGATTACGAAAATGTATACAAGTCCGATAAAAAACCAATAAACTATTGATTTATAGCGGAAAAACGCGAAAACGCGTTTTCGCGCGATTTTCAGGACCGTTGCTGATCAAAATTCGACATTTTATACACTGCTGAGCTCGTCGCATTGAGACGAATCCAATGCTCCTAAGAACTTCCCATTTTATCCACGTTGAACCATGTTATGACGTTGCGACGGTTTGTTCGCGGACAAACCGTCGCAAGGCGAAAATTACTCACCCGACGCGAGCGGTATTGTATTTATCTATGGTAATGTAAATATTTCTTACAAAATATCGTAATAGTGTTCATGAAAGTCTTAATTGGACATTTTGACACGTGAATTTGTGGTGAGCAAAAAGTTAGGGATGACAGTCCACTAAAGGTCGTTTTTGTGTGTTGCTCCAGCCCGGAGAAAATCTCCATCCATTACGTGAATGTGCAAATACATTATATTATTCAATTTCAAAACAGGTAACTTCCTCTGAGTCTCCGCCTGTGTCACCCTGTCTCGTTGCCTGCATCGTGTCTGCACCTCTCCCGTGCCTTGCTGCCCCTGAACAGCCTCGCCCTGTCGGCGCAAAGTGTGAAGAAGCACTCTAGCCCGATCCGTCCTCTTCGACGCTCCTCCAAATCAAGTCACTGAGCATCTAATAAGGGTCTCCCGTCTCTCGTTCTTCCTTATTCTCGGTCTGATCTCTCAGTCAGGTTACAATGCAACTCATCCTCTCTCAAAAGCTATTAGAAGTGAGACACGGTGTTTTTCTGTATGTTTCTTGCGGTTTTCTGACATTTTTCATCACTAATGGACCGCTCAGCACCGTTACCTAAGCACTTATTATCAATCATCGTGCCTGAAGCCTTTGATCCTTCAGAAGCCTTGTCAGTGAGAATGTCATGATTTTTAAAGAGAGAAGGAAGGATAGCTTGGAAAGCAAGACGGTAGCGGTATGTCCATTATAAATGAAGGCTAAGCATCGAAAGAGATTATGCGTGGCGCACTTTGCGATAAGAAATAAACTGTAGTTACCGAGAAATATCATGACGTCATATTACCACAGCTGAGCGTTCCATGCAATGCTTGCGATCGCCAAGCATCATAGATCCACATGGCTTGATCGGTGCTGCAGTGACTAGCCGCGTTAAAAACCTTTCGCAACACTAACATCTGGAAAAATAGGGACACCTATCCATAAATGGGTTTCTAGTCATTTCATTTCGTTTTTCCTTAACTGTTGGACTGTTCAGCATCATTACTTTCCTTTCCCCTGCCTTGAATGGAAGATTTCGTGAATTTTCACGTACATCTTAATCTTAATAATAGACGATTTACCACGAAACTTTCCAGAAGTACGGTTCAACGTCTTATGCCCTTCATTAGAAGTATAATTGAAAATTAATCAAAATTGATAGCTTTTGAAGCGATGGTACTCGTTTTTCACGTAGAACTTCAGTCTCCATTGCCTTCTAGAATGAACGCGACTTCCACAAAATGGTAGTCGATAAAGATGTTGATATTTTTGATTTTCGACAGCTGCTGAATTTCGCCTCAGCCCGTGATGCGGAAGTTGTTGCAAGTATGCCAAGTTATGGGCAAATGCTTCGGCTTCGAAGTGCGGGTTCGGGTCCCGTCCGAGACCCAAGCTTTTGCCCACAACTCGCATACTTGTAACAGTAGTCGATAAAATTAGCGACCGTCCAATCGATATCCATGTTTACCACATCAAAAAAGGGTATGGGTTGAATGAACGAAGTATGGCCAGAAACGGACTTTGCCTATAAAATCTTTACTTTTCGCGGAGTGCTTCAATGTTTTCACGAAACCTCATGTCTGACCGGTTTTGTCTCACTGTTTCAATTGGATTCCAAAGGGAACTGTCAGCTGTTATGGGTGGACCTAATGAGCACATGAACCTATAGACCCTGCAGTACATAGTACTATCGCATGACTCTGAAACGAGTCGGCCCATTTGTGTGCGATGGCCACACCGTGACCGGGAAAAACATACTCATTTAGGGTGTAGCCGCACATGTCGCATGCCATTCTAATAAGCCTAATCTCCCCTCCCCCGTTCATGTTGTTGTTGTTGTTCCGAAGTCAGTATGAGAGGTGGAAGTGCCATTTTACAAAGAAGTTTCACATAAGCCGTCATGTCATACACTAGCTGTTATTTATTTACTCATGACATTGTTTACTCAACGTTGTTTACTCCACTTCTTGCAACCCTTTGAAGGTGACCAACCAAATCGATCAGTGGAACCTGGGTTTGTTGAATGGCTATTAGTTACTGTTAGCCTGATCTGTGTTAGCGCATGCGAGGGGAGTGGGTGAGGGGGGGGGGGGGGGGGAACAGATTACACCGAGTAAAGAAAAACTTCAAAAATGGGGTTCCCGCATTTCGTCCTGTTCTCTACGGGTGGGGTCAATTGGTCTGATTTACGCTTCGCGGCGTCGCACTCGCCGCACCGTCAGTCGAATCGTTTAGAATTCCGCTCAAAACGAAATGGGCTGGTACTGCGGGGTCTTCAAAGACTGCAGTTTGGAAGCTTCCGAACTTCGCCCATGTTGTTGTTGTTGCTGTTTCAACAGATTAAGCTGCATACGACTCGTACTCGCCGCGGCCGGCCGCGGGAAAATTCAACCAATCGACCCCCACCCGCTCTCTACGAGTCGATATGTATCAGACTGGGTTATACCATACTCACCAATCATCACATGATGTAACCCAGTTGCTGTATAAAACATAATTCCTATTAACTGACTAATCATGTGGATGGATTTATGTTTGTTCATGCAAAACTGCCATCCCCCTTTTGCTTGAATTTGGTTTGCTTTTTCTGAATCATATGGCTTATGCATTTCTCTCTTAACTTATGCATTCCTCTCCTAACGACCGGAAATAAGCACCTGATTTCCATTGAATAACTGCTCACAACTCTTACCACGTGTCGGTAAAGCGACAGCTCTATTGACGATCGGCTCCAACTTCCGACCGCTTTTCCCTTCAGAACTTTTCAGTCTACTGATCCTGCTGTGTAAGAGAAAATCGTCCCTTTCACTTCAGTTTTGCATGGGCATTCTGACCATTTGCGGCCGTAATAAATAAAGTTATAAATCGGTTTTCGCCCACTATGTAGCGTTTCTATGGTCCATTTTTTAAAATTAGCAATCTCTACAAGTGCGTATGCCAATCAAAACCGCTACTCTACAGCGAAGAAGTCATCTACAAAAATTTGAATTTCCTTTCTTGCACCCCCCCCCGCCCCCGATTTCGCGATGGCCATGTAATTGTACCAGGGGCAACCTCCAAGTTTCACCACGCGAAAAAAATCTGACTGAAAAATATTTCCAAAGTTGCTTCTACGCTGGTATCATGGGGGGAGCCACTAGGGCTGTGGAGCAAATTGGCTGCTGCCGTGTTATCGGTGATGCGGTGCGGGAGACAAATCAACATTGCGCGGGAAACTCTGGACAGCGTTGCTACCGCCGATAACTGTAAAAGATCATTTGGCGGGAATTCAGAAAAAATCGTTGTCTTTTCAAATTTTTCATTTCTACATTAGAAGGATTTTCTTTGGATAATTTTGTGATTTTTTTTTGTTCAGCTGTGTATGTAATGTTGCAATTTTGGGAGGAATTGGAAGACGTGCACGAATCCTTATAATGGTGAGTCCAGCAGCGTTCATCCTTGGAATTCCCTATGACCTTTCTCAGGAAAACCACTTTGGAAGTCCCATGAATCCTCTGGAAAAAAAGGTTAAAAGACACTTGTTGTGACGGCCCGGACCCGGAGCACATATTGTCAGCTTGAAGTGTATGAAAATTCGGCGACGTTAAAATAGCTACATTTATCGCTAGCAGATTTGAAGGTAGTGATACGAGGAATTCGTGCCGAATATGGAACGGTCATCTATAGAGCTTGTCGTGCTCAATGGTACGGAAGTGAAGGAAAAACGTAATGAAGCGGTCAGAGACCTGAGAAATATTACCTCCTTCCCGCCGTTTATTCACAAAAGGGGTGGGGCGGACCAAAAAAAGGGGCGAGGTGGGATAAAACAAATGGCAGCTGTTGAAGATGACGGCTTCTATAAAACCCGAGAACTGTTTTTCTCACCGAACATTTCGTCACATTTAGTCTTTTAGATCCTTAGCTTTCATTTGCATGACCCAGTTTAGGAGTTCTCATCACTTACCCCTATTGCTGTCTTTCAATGAAGACCAAAGCCAAAATAAGGCTCTCTCCTATTGCAACCATTGGTTGCAATAGGAGAGAGCCTTATTTTGGCTTTGGTCTTCATTGAGAAAGACGTAAAATCTGTTGGCTGGTCAAAGATGATATACTGATAAATATCACGGCTTCCGCTAGCGTGATCTGGCGAGCAAGTCTCGAATTAGCATCCGTTCACGCTACACAGCCCTTCAACCCTCCCCACCCCTCTCCCTGTGGTATCGCGCTGAGCTGGTACAAGATGTTTAGAGAATACCAAACTGTGTGCCGAGCACAGGACTTTTGGAAGTCGAATTGTAGAAGATGACTCTCATTTAGATGTCACTACGGATCTGGATGGCAGTAGGATGCGTGGCCCACTCCAAGACATTACATCCATTAGCGACAAATTAATAAAATAGAGCTGAGCTAGCAGTGCCCGGCATCGATCAACTCCAAGAAGGATTTTTTTCTATTTATGCCGGGCACTGTTAGCTCAGCTCTATTTTATTAATTTGTCGCTAATGGATGTAGTCGTATCCAAATGGGAACCTTATTTATTTATTATTTATTTATTTGTTTATCTATTCGTACTTAGTCATTTTTTTCACTGTATGCACGCCCCTAATTACTACCTGCTTTTAGATACCCTTGCTTTTTCTTCTGCGGCATTTTCTCGAACTCTTTCATAACTCACCTACTACTAATTTTTTAAATCTTTCGTTTTTAAATTTTCTACGTTCTTTTTCTTCTTCTGGGTCTCCAAAGCCAATCTTTCCTACCGGCTATGGAGATATTACGGCTTTCGGTCCGCTTTTTCCGTTCGATAGGTAGGAGCTCGCTCTTTAGAGATTTTCGTCTGAGCAAGTCACCGGGTGAGTTGTCGCGTGCCCACGTGAGTCAATCACCGGAATTGGCTCGATTTAAAAGTGATTTCGTGGACAAGAGCCATGCGTAGAGCTGCCGAACATGGCTATTAAATATATTGAAGTTGTGTTGCAATCGTGTCGCGATGAACCTCTCCTCCCACCCCCCCCCCCACGCCTACACGCCACGTATGGCTCCACCTAACGGGATAGCATGAGAGAATTTGTGACCTCCCTTGGAAGTTCCTTTTTCTGACTGTTATTTTCCATTATTTTAAGTGCTTCAAATACTTTATGCTTTTATACAAGCATCCGAAGAGTGCAAACTTACCGTGAAAACTCGGGCATTACCCATGACAACTCGTCCAGTTGTCATATATCCTGGTCAGATATGTATCGATCCACGACGGATGGGAGGAAGTTAGAGGGGAAGGGTCGTATTTTCTTTTAGCGAATGTGATTTGAGGTCATACCCTGAAATTTTGTTCAGCTGTTTCTCAACAACCTCGTAGTGTCAACGAAACTCTTGACTGGTGAGCAAAAAAAGTCGATAATCATACCAAGCACAAAGAAGCAATGTATTAGGTTGGAACATAATTTCTGTCACACTTTTTGTTTTTCTTGTGGAAAACTGTGGAAGCTCCTGGAATAGTTGGTAGTGGGGGATATGTAAAGCGAGTGAAAAGGACTACTGATTAACCCATTTATATTTTCTATGGCTTCAACTAGCCGTGAATCTACGACAATTTCGCGAAAGGTACGAAATTCACGAGCACCGCCCTGGTTCCTCAGCACGCGAGGCCACCAACGGAATCAACCAGTCGATGGGCCCAGGTACTGTCTCTCATATGGCGGCAACCAGATGGCTCGATCGACTCAAATTGAAACAGAAAAGTTTTTTAAAAAATTGCACAGAGAAAAAAATAAAAATTTTTTATAATTTTCAAAATAAAAGGAAACTGTTACCATCCAACACGACAGTCACTGCTGATCTCTACCGCAGGCAACTGGACACCGTAGCCGCGAAACTTACCGGAAAAATGGACCGAGTCTTCTTCCTCCACGACCACGCTCGCCCACATGTGGCAAAGTTGGCGTGTCAAAAGTTCCATGACCTTGGTTGGACGAAGCTCCCCCACCCACCGTAATCTTCGAACATGGCCCCAACTGATTACCACCTATTCTCATCTCTGATCCACTTCCTCGACGGACAGCAGCTCAAAGATGACGATGATCTCAAAACCGACCTCCAGACTTTCTTCGACCAGAAATCCCCAGACTTCTATAAGCAAGGCATCTGTCATCTCCCTATTCGCTGGCATTATATTGTTGATTATAATGGTACATATTTTGTTGACTGAAGTTAGACACAAATTAGGAAAAGTAAATTTGAAATTTTTCGTCATAGTGTGACAGAAATTATGTTCCAACCTAATACAATTATTGATTTATTATTTCGTATTATTTCTTATCACTATTCATTTTATTTGTTATTATTTATTATTGATAACCCTCTCTGAGGAGACGGCTCCAGATTCATAGAAACAAAGTCGTCGAGTGCATTATTGGAGGAGGCGTATTTTCGTGGCTTGAAAAATTTTTTTGCCGTCAGTCGCTCGACTCTGACGTACCCGTTCTCTTCGTGCAGGGAATGCCCATATCGGATTGCTTAGGTGATTGTCTCATTCACATAAAGAAATCGTCCGTGGAAAAAATTAGTTTCTTTGTTATCCTCACATTTGTGTTGTACTTGCCTAATAAGGGCCGCATGCAAAGTTTCACGCGAAAAAGTGAAAATTCGGTCAATTCGGTCATGTCCCCAACTAGTGAGATTTCCCAATTTTTCGCCCCGATGGCCGGGACCTCCGAATAAAGGCTCCGTCCCGCCGTCCGCCGGGTTGAACGAGAGTGGGATTACTTGAGTTTTTACAATGCGTCTCCGACTGCGGCGGACGACAGGGTGGGCACTTGCTCGTAGGCCTCACCCGCCTGACCTAGAGTTTGTGGCGCTGTATCTTAGTCGCATTCACATTTTCTCGCGTGAAACTTTGCATGCGGCCCACACTAGGCAAATGCAACATCAATATATGGGTGACAGAAAAACTCATTTTTCCGTGGACAATTCTTTCAAGTCTGACACTCTTTATGGTTCCACCTCCTATTCTAAAGTGGAAATGGACATTGTGTCAAATATGCTTTTCAGAGCTAATGGCAGGTGACTGGTGGATTTCCGATGGCTTTTGTGTTGGAGGCGATTTACTAGTTTTTCAAAACCCACTTTCAATCACGCAAAACCGTGTTTCGATATTCCCAGCTGAAATAGCTGCGCAAGCTCTACTTGATTATGAAACATGCTGGATTACAAGTAATAAAAAATGTCTCGGTGCTATGCTCGCGGGGGAGGGGGGTGGGACATTGTTTAATGTTGAACAATAAGATGTCTTCCCATGACTGACGTGACACTAACATGCATTTTTAATATTTTCTTATATTTATCTCTTGACGAGATGTGAATTTTTTGAAATCTATTGGGAGAATTGGGTGCAAAGTGAGTGAACCACTTGTTATGCTAAATCACCTTTTTTTAAATGGGGAAATTGCTTTATCCACGCCTTTAGGGCCACGCGGAAATCCTCATACGATTTGGCAGAAGAGAAAGTCGTGTAAATGCATGTTACGTATCTCCTACGATTACAAATGTCCCCCCCCCCTCCCCCCACCTTAGCGTCTATAAAACCGATAGCTCTCCTTTCAGTGCTGCTGAATATGTATCTGTGAATTAGTCAAGATGCGTAACGACACATTATTATGCCGTTTTCCATTAACCCAAATTAAATTGAAGGAGCTCGGAAATTTGAAATTCCATATTGCATTATTCACACTCATTTTTTATTTCCACTTTCATTTCCATTTTCATTCCTTACTCTCCACACTGCTTCACTTTTTTTACTAATTTTTTTATCGTTTATCTTTTACACCGAATGATAGTGAGGGCAAGGTATGCTCAAGTGTCGACAAAAATAGTGGCTTCAGTAGTACCACCCCTCTCTAAGGAGTCCCAAATACGACCCCCTTCTACTTTACATAGCCTCTACAGTATCGACAACTATTGCTGATTGCATAGTTTTACTAAGTTCTTTATTACTGTGATTCTTGTTTTTGATATTATTGACTTTTGATAGCTGCTGATTTTCGTCGCAGCCCGCGATGCGAAAGTTGTTACAGGTATGCTGAGTTATGGGCAAAAGCTTTGATCCCGGACGGAACTCGAACCCGCACTCTATGCTTTCCGGCGCACTAGCGCATATGCCCGGAATGCATGGGGTGCGGGTTCGAGTCCCGTTCGACACCGAAGCTTTTGCCCATAACTCAGCATATTTGAAATTTTGTGTTGATCACTCGAATTCAATTACATTTTTGTTAATAGCCGGGTTAGCTGACGGGACGTCCCGCCGTTTATCATCTTGATGGGACCATTACTAATCCTGCAATTACCCCCCCCCTAACCCATCTCACCCGTCAAATACGATCAAAGAATCCTGTTCTCCCGGTGTACCTTGAATGGGGTGGGTTATAAACAGTGAATCCTTTCTGGAATGCGGCATGCCGATGCGACTCCATTGATCACCATCTCATATGCTCTCTGTTAGATAAAAAATAAATAAGATTAAGGTTTTTTGGCGTTGATCAATCCCTACGCAGGACGCACCGCACATTCTTGTTCCGTTCAGAATCGTGGTGACTGGTGAATGTGATGTGGCCTATACAATGACTTGCGGTGACCAGCCGATGTGAACGTCAGTGCCTTTGTGTTCCCAGACGAGTCTGGTACCAACTTGCTGACCCCGGAGGGATGGAAAGCTTGGTTGGCCTGGGCGGCCGCTGATGCGGGATTTGATCTCCGCACCGTGAGAGTAGGGTGTGCGCCACCTGTCCCTACACCACCTCCGCCCCTACAGAAAAAATATAAAACCAAAAATAAATATTAATTCAATAAGTAATAAGAAGAAATATAAACATATCAGTTGGCTGGCGCACACTACTGCGCGCGATTCATGGCCATGTTGTGCAAAATTGGTTTGATCGGTCCGACCACAGTTGTGTATGAAATTGAGCGGAAATTTCCTTTCCTTTGCTTACAGCTGAGCTATCGAATTGGAGAAACGCAGAGTAGATGGCGCGATAAAAAAAAGCATTTCGGTATTGAATACTTCAGTCGCTTTGCATCGAACATTTCGCACATCATCGACATGAAGCGCGCGCAGTAGTATGCGCCAGCCAACTGGTTTAGGTCATCATTGGGAGTTTGGATAGTTTAGAGATCGATAGTTTTGTATTCGATTGCATCGATTGGTAGCAAATTGTTCACTTGCTGAGCATCTAATTCCTACTCATTGGTGATAGATCCATATCCCGATTATCGATGTTTATCGTTTTCGTAAACATGCTTCACTACTTGCAATTTTCCACAGTCTAGCGGCCGATACCCAGTGTTGCTGCCAATACCGCATTAGAAAATGATTCCAAGTGAACCGCTTGTGTCGCGGATGAACACTCATCTTGTGCGGTCATCGGTGGTACACCCGCTCTAAAACTCCCGTCGCTCCAACCTTTTGGGTCAGAGCCCCATCGGACCACTACGCCTCACCAGGACACCCGCTCCTGGCTCGGCGGACCTACCCCGGGGACCTAGGGGCCAGATGTTAATACAACAATAGAATAGCACGCCACATTATAGGAACACATCCTATGTTCAAGACATAACACAATATAACATACACAATACATTTATTGTCACGTACTAATATCATACCTGCTATCTTCCTCCCAAGTCGCCTCAGTGGGGGCGACTCCATCAGTCGGCTATACGTAGTAGACCCCCATCCGGGCGTTTCCTCTTGACCATGTGGCTGACGGTGCCGAGATGGGACCCGAACCACATGGCTGCTCCCAGTCGGGGAGCAGGGGTGGACACCGGCCAACTCATGTGCCAGCGCTCCACTACTCGGGAGCTGAAAGTGCACCGCACCCCCAGACCCCGAACAACATCATGGCATTGCCCGGTGAAAACCGACTGGCAGTCGGCGACCAGCCTTTTATACTGGCCTCAGCCACAGAGGGCGGAGCCAACCGCGAGCGCGAAGCGCTGCCGCACTTGCAACCGCACGCGGATGGGCCGGGGAGCGCGATGCCCCCGGCGGCCACCGTCGCGATCCGCGACAGCTTGCTTTGCTATCACAAACATGGGTTCTATTATGATCAATGTAGATCGCAGTATCAAGAGAAATTGCCATTTTTTGGAACGCTAGGCAACTCAGCGGTCGATACATCGGTCAGTGATATCAGAACACAAACAAATTATGTTCACCCAATGGCACTGAACATCAGACGCTTTTGCTAAAGCGGTCGTATAGTAGTATCAAGCAATGTAAAGGATTTCATCCCATCCAATTCCCAGCGGTTCTTATCAACCATTGTAAGCCGTTATCAGTTTCACTGAGGCCCATGTACCCAATAATGCCATCGAGGTCCCCGTACCCTACAATACCTGCGAATGTAAACATTCCACTGTTAGCCGAAAAGCGTAGCGGCCTTGGTGACATTTCCCCTCTCACGCTCCTAATCGAACCTTATCTACCATTATCAGTTCGGATCACTCACTAGTAATGTCCCCGTCCCACTCTGCTAAACATCCATGAGTGTCAGCGCTCTTGGATCAACGCGAAAGGCGAAACGGATCTGACGACATTTGCCTTCTCATGCTCCTTATCAAACCTTATCAACCATTTTCAGTTTGGATCAGCCACCATCAGTGTCCCCCTCCCACCCCGCAAAACACCTGTGAGTATGCACGCTACGGGACCAGTGCGAAAGCGAAACGAATTTGACGACTCCAGCCTTTTTATGCTCCTTATCGAATCTTATCAACCATTATCAATGCGGGTCACCCACCATTAATGTCCTCGTCCCACCTCGCACGACACCTATGTGTGTTAACGCTCTTGGAACAACGCGAAAGGCAAAACGATAAGAGCTGATAAGGAGTCTCGGAAGGGGACATTCGCCTTCCGAGGCTGCTTATCAGCTCTTACCAGCTGCTATCACTTTCGGTTCACCACCGCTGGGGTTTCCTTGGCACTCCCTATATCACTTGTAAAATTCAGTGTCCCAGCTTTGCTTCGACGCGAGATATAAATTTCGTGTCAGACAGACGGACATACACACACGCACACACATACTAAGCAAATAGTATATAGTAGGATAACACCAATCTAATATGAGTGTGTATCATTTTCTAATTTTTATTTTCGCAAATATTAAGCATGTAGATAAGGCCGCTGAGCATGGCTGGTAGCTTTTCCAGCTCCGGTCCGGCCGAGCGGCTTTGGTTTTCGTCACTCAGAAATCCCTTGTGGGCAGAGTTTTCTGCACCCATGCAATCTCATGCAGCTTGCAGAACGGATAGAATTTCTCACTTTTTTTCACATCGTCTGCCATCATACGTATCTAACAAGCAACTCACAATCGCCTGATTCAATTTCTCACTGCCCATATATTCAAGCCCTTATTTTCGATTTTCAAAAAATTTTGACTTTTTTTCGCGTGCTCAAATCATTCGTATTCACCCTATTCAAAATTTCCCTTCTTTCTAGAGTGTAAGGGAATTTTGGCACTTGACCAGTTTCTCACATCTATTTTTCGCACAAAACTAGACATTAGTTTTGAAAAATTATAAAAAAAAAAAGTTTAGAAGAAAATATGTTATTCAATTATTCATGATTGGTGGTAGTCAGAAAAGTGAGGGCTCTGAATCTAAATAGAAATAGTGAACAATATTCGTTTGGAAACAATTATAGAAGAGATCGATTCAAATGGATCGTTTGATTGTAGTGGGTGCGTAGTATGAGCTTAGCCACAGACGTTTCTAGAATAGTTTTGCGGAAATGTCGCAAACTTCATCCTATGGCGTGATACTATTGATCATTGTGAAAAGCCTATCTGAAAGGCACGATTTTGCATTGAGTCGGCCCTACGAGTCTCCACAAATTTGGGTGATGTCGCTCAATCACCTTTTTAATCCTGAGTAAAGATCGATGCATGGCTTACTCCCATTCTCTTGTTGCAGACAAGCTCAAAGTGAACTTTTTTGGAAATCAAGTCACTAACCAAGGAAAGGTTCACCTTCAGATGGATATTTGGATCGGGACCGAGGTGGATCCATAGTGCAAAATGCCGCTCGGAAACAAGTTAGGGGGATAAGAGGTTGTCTACGATAACTCATCGACGGGGTACTTGTCTTGAAGTAACCTTCACCAATGAGGCTAACCATGTGTGCAGCAACGTCCGCCATGGTTCAGTGTAGCGCTCTTGCTCTGGAGTATCCCCAGTTTAGTAAGGCCGCATTCGCGTTCATACTTTGTGGTGTCGACGGCAGAGCGTGGCTGAGTGTCTCTGCGTCTCCGCCTGTGCCACCCTGTCAGTTTTTTACGTCGTCTCTGCACCTCCCCCGTGCCACTCCACTTCGCTCTCTGTAAACACAGCCACGCTCTGCGGGTACAAAATGTGAACGCTGTTCAAGAGGTGGTGAACGGTTGAATTGCCCCCTCGACTACACCTTATGGTGAGTCTTCAGGCATAGTACTCCGTGAGTCATCGCAAGCAAACTGACCCATCCTGACTCGCTACGGAACGGCATTTCCCATATTTGGGTTCTCATATCGATAATCAGCATTCAAGACCCTATCGATCTTCCTAAGTCTCATTCCAAAGTGCAATGAGGAACTAAAACCTTTTCCTGATAAAAATCGGGTGATCTGTCACCAGGACACTCCCAGGTGTTGAGGAAATTAGCCCTCTCAGCATGACCCCCTTCCCCTACAGGCGCCGAATACGACCCGTTTTTTCATCTCTACAAAAACATTACAGGCTGCCGGACTGTACAGTGCAATGTGTTTTATGCTATGTATTAGTATTTTAAATTGGAGAAAATATATTTATTTCACATTTTCTCACACAGATTCGCTGCAAAGTATTCTTTGCTTCTCATCTGCTTATTGAAAGTTTAAATTCTGGAGTTTATCGCTGATCTCTGCAGGTGCGACCTCCCCACCCCTACCCCTTTCGGCCAAATATGACCCCCTATCGAAGAATCCTCGAATCCCTGTTTATCCTGTCCATCACCTTTTCCCACAAGACTACAGAACCACTTCCATCATTCCCTTTTGACTGTGTGTGTTGACTTTGTGACTGTTTTGTTGCCATGCCCCTTCAACCGGAATCATTCATGCTTGCAACGTCAGCACAATAGGCATTCACAAAGTTCATTCTCGTTCTATTCGATGCTGATACCTGGAGAACCTTTTTTGCGGTATTGGCACTGTTCACTTAAGCGCGAGAACCTTTCCAAAGGCTTTCAGTCGTCGTCGGTGCTTCCAATCTTATCGCTTTGGCCAAAATTAAATAATCAACGTCTTTGAAGGGACGGATGGGCGAGTTTAGAGCATTTTTGAAACGTTTTGACACTTACCCCCTTTCATCTTGGTCTGAAAAGAATCTGTAGCTTTCTTTGAATACCACTCACAGAGGATACGCTATGCCCTCGGCTTCCATTTGTTGAGCAGGGCAATTTACATTAGTATTCTTTATAAAAGGAGATAGCTGATATCTGTTCATCCATTTCTGGAAAATACTCTCCTTTCCTGAACACCGCGTCGTGCAACATTATCGCAGCGGCTCAATGCAAACCCTCCAAATTTGAGCAATCGATGCGTCAACAAACTCTCATATATCTATTCTATTATTATATTGTCTCAACGAACCCTCTATGTCATGGCCATGTAGCTGTCATTCAGCTACCTGTTTCTGAATGCCATGGCGATGTAACTAGTAATCCTCGAAACAAGAAACAACGCTGAAAAATACCGGAGCTTCAGAACTCCATTAGGAGTAACCAAGTAATTCAAAACTGGGAAGACATGTTCATCAGCATCGTTCGAATGCGGTTACATCCTACGACAATCGACGGTGCAGCAGCTTTGGAGGGTAGGACAACCTTTACGGCTGGCTTGAAGGAATCCTCCACGAAAAAGTGAGCATCTTAATCACCCATATCTTCATGTTGCATTTACCCAATGAGGGCCCCATGCAGAGTTTCAAGCGAAGAAGTTCGAATTCGGCTAAGATACAACTCCAATTCTCGGCCGGCTAGGCGGAGCATCCGAGCAAAAGCCCCGTCCTGTCGTCTGCCGCAGTCGGAAACGGAGAGTGGGACTGTTCACGTAACTTTCTGTTCTTTCAATTGGTCTCCGACCGCGGCGGACCACGGGGTGGGCACTTGCTCGGAAGCCGCGCCTACCCGGTGGAGACTTTGTGGTGCTGTATATTAGCCGGACCCATATATTTTCGCGTGAATCTTTGCATGCAACCCACATTAGGCAAATACAACATCAATATGTATATAGGTAACAGAAATACGCATGTCTCCGTAATCGATCTCTTTGACTTCCCTCATCCTCTGCTTCCCCATCACCCGCTTGAGTTATCTGCAAGGCGAGAAAGTGCGTCTTCGACAGTGCGAGTGGTGTGCTGCTATCCATCGGACTTCGATCGTTTCATTCAGCTCTTTCTCTGCACTACTTAGCATCCCTGCTTTCATATTCCATAATCTATCCAAATTTGCTCTTAAAGCTGTTTTTTTATGGGAAAAAGAATTTTCGCTGTTTTTATCGAGTTTGTGGCAAAACAGGATGAGTTTTCACAAAAATTTTCGTGATGTAATAGAATTTCACCCTATCCCGTTAGTCTACCTTTCTTCCTGTAGCATCATTAAAATAGACTCATAGGGTTAATTCGAAGACAATTTTTCTTATAATAGTTATATTGAATTGGAATCATTGACTAGAATTGGTATTGACAGCTATCCAGATTCTGAGGTTATCTGCAATATCACTAATCGGTGAATCAATGTCACCACTTCATGAATTCCTCTCTAAAACCTTTTCTCACGATTCTAAAGCGATGAGATTAAGGAGGATGTAAAAGTTTCAATTATTAATCCAGACTCAGTCTCTTTCCAGGAATCTTATAATAGGACTGGGGAAACATACATATTCAGAAAATTCTCCCTCCTTGAGTAGGAACCTTGCTCAAAACTATTTCGTGCCATTGCCACGCTATCAAGAATTCATATGGCATCAATCGAAAAAGCATCGTAGACGTTGTTGACAGAAAGCTGGCTGCTACTTCTCTGCTACTGTCGTTTCGACTTCTTTTAGAGCAAAACATTGCTGATAAATGGCTTTTTGACGATTCCTCTGTTTGTGCCATTACTGAACCGTTTAGTTTACTTTGCGTACTATTCAGACAAAAGATTGCAGACAGCACAAGTCTCCATTTGAAACGCAGAAGCAATGAAGGCTATGCCTTCTGCTTCCATGTTTGAAGATGCGAAGGCTGCGTTCATACTTTGCTGTGTCGGCGGCAGGCGTGGCTACGTGTCTCTGCGTCTCCGCTGTCTCACTGCCTACGTCGTCTCCGCACCTCTCACGTGCCACTCTGCCTCCCTGCCTACGAACGCAGCCACGCACACGTTGCCGGTGCTGAGTTCAACGCGGCCATAGCTAGAACGCATCGTTCTCTATCATTGTTTTTCGAATGAATAATGAATAAATGAATAAATAACTAAATAAATAAGTAGATAAGACAATGGGATAATCAAATAAGTAAAATAAACAAGATAGTTGCTATAGCCCTTGAAAACACTAGATGGGGCAATTTTGACCTACTTAAGATGTGCCGTAACGCTTGTAGTTCGTTAGGTTGCTACCGATGACATTGCACACACAACCCCTTGCTGAGACGTCGAATGTAAATTCGATAGGTTTTTTTCCCGAACACCTTTTTTTACACTTTCGCTTGTTTTCCCATTCACTGTTCCACCTGATTGCTACTATTGTAATGCATTTATTCCACAACACTAGGAATGAAATATACCCTACGAGGCAACAAATGACATCTCCTAGCAGTATGGAAAGGTGACGTTGCAGTTCGCACAGATGTGCGGAAATGCGAAAACAGACCACAACGTCGCGCTTTCTAATCCAGGGTCTCTCTACCGAGTATCGCTTTCAACCTTGAATGTTCGCTTCAAAATGATTATTTCTTCCCATCTTCCTTTTTCTCACAATCTCTATCGGATCCTTTGAGGATATCCAGAAATGCGCTCTATCCCGCCGCATATATGCCCCCATTCTCGCTCCCGTCATTCTTGCTCCGCCCTTTAGCATTCTTTTACGATAACGCTACCAAATCAACCGTCGCTACTCTTTTAGTATAAACGCAAAATCGACCAGCAAACGGAAAAACTCGCAGCATATGCACTATACATAGCCAGGACTCAAAGGAATCATGCTCGGAAAATTGAGTTTCTCTATTACAGATATATTTATACATGTAGTATTTGTCTAGTAAGGGTCGTATGTGTAGCTTTATGTCGAAAAATCGCTGCGGCGTCGCACTTGCGGCGCCGTTGGCGCGAGTTGCCACTGTCAGCTGGGATTCCTCCCGAATCCCATAATTATAGCGTGGCGGCCCTTTCAAAATGCTGCGTTTGTTGTGTTTTTTTTTGAGGGTCAATCTGCACTCTCAGGTAAATATTTTTGCTTATTTTTGAATTTTTGCCGGAGCCTCAGTGTAGAGAAGTGATTCCTATCCCCTCGTGGTTAAAGGAACCGGAAGGGGGTCCGAAACAAGAGAAACATACAAAGAAATGAGCATTTCGCAACGAACGCAGAAGGTTAGAAGCGATAATCGGTGAAAAAACCCGAACTCAAAAGTGCATCGCTGCAGTGTGTATTCGCGCCTCATTCGCATCATCGCACCGGCGTTCCGAGTTGTCCGCTGTAGGAGACGGCCGCGGGCCAACTTTAGTTGTAGCACCTGACTCCCAGCGTAGTGGAGCGGCCATTCCCAACTACATTAACATTCATGTAAGTACATCTAGAAACAATATAAGAAAGAACAAGGGAGAAGGTAAAAGGAATGAACAACTTTATAATGGAAACATCTTCTCTTGGCACCATGCCAAGGCGTCAAATTGGCGAGTTTGTGCAATGGCGGCCACTTGAACTCGTCCACACTACGTCTGTTCTACCGTAAGCCAAAATTACTCCCTTACGGTGTCTTTAAGGTAATTAATGTCCATAGTGAGATGCCACCCCCCCCCCCCCCCTTCAGTGCGATAGCACCGTATTTACTCTTTAGATCTCTAATCTCTCGTAAGAGACAGTCAGGATCTTCATTCCCATGCCGATATGCATGACGAACAAGCTTTTTTTCCCAAAACAAAGATTGTCGTCGAAGTCTCAAAACAATTAAAGGCACCGGGAGGGGGGCAAGGGCGGAATAACGTTCACAAAAACAATGGCGTCTGAAAACAAACATATGGGTTCGGTAGGAACAATGTGTAACGAAACCGGCGTTGAAAAACGCGCCATAGGGTGCTATTTGCCCCCAGGGCGCGCTTCCGTCCGAACTGCAAGCTTCCATGGCCGAGCCACGCTTCGTTCATTTTAAAGCTTGTCTTCGGCCTGATGTAACCTTATTTTTGAATTATTTCCTCTTTAGACTGTTTTCTAGTCACATATTATACTTGTTTACTTATGGATCTTCTTAATTGTGCATTTCTATACCTGAAAATCTCAGAAGGGTCAAATAAAGTCGGGGGGAGACGCAACTTTGCGTCGACGTCGAAGCTCCTTTCCCTTACTAGGCTTAGGCTAAAATTGATATCCCCTCCTCCCACATTAAAAAGCATCTGTCGAAGCATAGGTCTCATCTGATTTAGCCTAACCCTAGGAAGGGAAAGAAGCTTTGACGTGGGTGAAAATATTTGCGTCTCCCCCCCCCCCCCCCCCCTCCCCCGACTTGATTTGACCCGTAAGTACATCTAGAAACAATATAAAAAAAACAAAGTAAAAACTAAAAGGAAAAAACAAATCTATAATAGAACCATCTTCTTTTGGCACCATGCCAAGGCGTCAAATTGGCGAGTTTGTGCAATGGCGGCCACTCAAACTCGTCCACACTACGTCTGTTCTACAGTAAGCCAAAATTACCCCCTCCTGGTGTCTTTAACAAAATTCTATCCATTCTATCCCTTCACAGTAGAAACATCTTCCCCTGCGCGCTCCGCCACAGTTTGATCTTTGGGCTTCTAAAACAACTAAACTCAACAACAAAAACTGAAAAGGTAAAAAACGGCCACAAACAACAACAAAGTAAACAACATCAACTCAAAAATGTCCAATAATCAGCAAATAACTACTTCGGGCGTGAAACTTTGAAGAATTTGTACCCAATCGTACATGAAAAGACTAACTCGAACTCGCCGTGGGCGACCACGCGATTTTTCGTCATAAGGCTACACACCCCAGCGTTTCACGCAGGAAATTGAGAATCCGGCTAAGATACTGTTTCTTAAGGTGGTGGCCGAGTGGGCGGGGCATCAGAGTAAATGCCCGCCCCGTCGTCCGCTGCGGTCGGAGACGAAAAGTGGAACTGTGTACGTGACTTTATGTTCGAGTTCTGAAGAAGAAGCTGTGTGATATGTGCTTATTGCTATATACTGCGTTTGCAGCCCTCAAACATTACTACCCTATGACGCTCACCCCTCTTCATACGCACGCAATTACACGCTACTACAGCTTGACTTTATACGTAATAGTAATACCGTCGCTCATACCGGTTGTCCCTTGAGTGTCGAATATTAAGCTCATGCGCTATATTCATGAACTTGCATCAAAGAGTGCATTCCCAGACACATCGATAGGGCTGCAGTTGACCGACAATCCATCCTCCAACCAGGTTTTCCATTGCATTTAGGCGTCATTTGCCGGATGTTCGTCAAAGCCCACATTGTTCGGTTTTTCTTTTTCGGTTTTGATCAGAGACCATGTTCTATGGATCGTGACTGATGGCAGTGTCTGCCAGCGGTTCCAAAGTGGGTGGTCATGCTAAAAATACCATCTTGTGTGTTGAAGAAAATGATGCCAAACTGGACAGCCGGAAGGAAAAATGTGGGCTTTGATGAACATCCGGCAAATGACGCCTAAATTCAATGAAAAACCTGGTTGAGGGATGGATCGTCAGTGAACTGCCCTATCGTTGCAGACACCAAACCACTAAAAAAACTTGCAGAGACCTCAGCAAGTGACGCGTATGAGAATCTAGAAATTGTGATAACATATACATGATTTTGTTATTTTTTGAAGGGAAATATGCAGTGCGTTTATATGTCTCAGCAGTCCTTTCTTCTCTTTGTTTCAGTGAAAAATTTTTCTTTAAAATTAATAGTATTCCAGATGACATCCCACAGTTCCCAAAAAATTTTGAACCTTCTGAATTGCTAATTTTAGAATAGGTACTTCTTTTTTGTCTCTGAGTTTGTGCATCGTTGTGGACTTTGATCCCGTGTAAAAGCGTTTCTCTGGGGACCTTATTACGACCAGGCCGCTGCCCGAGTGGTTCGTACGCCCGACTCTTGACTTTGGATTAAGATGTAGGTCATGTGTGACCATTTTTCAAGGCAAATCGCACATCTATCAAATAAGTCGGATAAGGTGGCTCTTCCTGTAGTCCACATTTTGCGCTGCTTTCAGGGCATCGCAGCGTAATGCGAGGAGGCGTCGCTGGCACGTGCCATGCCTGAAGGGTTCGCAGTTTGATCACAGAATAGGCGCTGCTCCTGTAGGATTCGGTGGTGATGTGCAACTAAAGTCTGGTAGAGCTGCTATCTCATAAAAAAACGCGCAATGTCCCTGATGTATTTATTTCATCTTAGGACTTGTTACATCGAGGGAACTTATGCATGCTATGCTGTTATGAACAGAAGCACTTATGCATGCTTATAAATTTGAATAGGGGCGACGTAATTGAATTTTTACAAAAAATGGATACAAGGTAGTTTGACCGCATTGTAAATGGTATAGAAGCTTTCAAAAACATCAGGAGGGGCTATTTTGGCCCACGGTGAGACCTACGTACCGTAACGCTTGCAGTTCGTTAGATTGCAGACATTGCACACACTACACTTTTCCGAGACATCGAGTGTGAAGTTTATGGATTTTTTGACCGCGAAAATCTTGTTTTGTTTCCTTTCGCTTATTTCACCATTAATTATTTGTCATTAATTTGTTTGCTTGCTGCTGTATGATGCTTCGCTTACTTCACATCACCATTTATGAATAAAAGGCACCCTACGAGACAACAAATGACATTTTCTACAGCGAGCAACTCGGAAAGTCCGGGTTTCTCTACAGATTATCGCCTTTAACCTCGAATGTTCGTTTCAAACGACCACTTCTTCCTATTTTCCACTTTGTCCCGACCCTTTCTGGTTCCTTTAAAGGCCGATTCCAGGATCACCTCGAGTGGGTCAAAGCGCTGAATCATGAAATCAGAGGTGCTGAGGAATACGCTGACAAAGAAAAATCGGAAAAAAGTCCCCGAAAATAGCAAAAATAAGGCCTTCTGTCGTCTGGCCTTGGACGAGATTAACGCGTGAAACAAGCCTTTGAATCAGTTCCCGTTGGATGGTATCATAAGGAACTCTGAGATATCATATCAACGTCTTCTTTATCATTGGCATCTCTTCCTCACATATTATCACACAAGTCGTAGGCTTCATTTACCACGTTGTTGCCGTCGCTGCCACCATCAATCACGTCTGCGGTGGGCGGATCTGGGCTGCTCCGGTGGAGTCGCGTTTCCTTCTTTGGCTCTACCCGGTCCAGAGCTGACACCCACGCCTCGGTAAAGGTACAGTCCACGGCTGTATACCGAACTATCTGACCACAGTGGGAGTCAGGGCACTTCCAGGTGTCGAGGAAAATAGCCGCTTCAGTACCACCCCTCCCCCTCTATGGCGACCGAATACGAACCCCTTTTTTGACATCCACAAAACCAGTAGCTTTTGCCGGATTGCATAGTTGCAATGTATTTTATTGCTATATATCCTTTCCTGAGGCGAAAATACCTTTAATGTACATTTTGTCATACGGATTTACGGTGAAATACCTTTTGCTTCTCATCTACTTATTTAAAGTTTAGATTTGAGTGCTTATCGCTGACCTCAAAGGTACAACTCCCACCTTCCTATCCGGTCAAATACCACCCCCTGTCGAGGAATCTTCTACTCTCGGTATACCCTGACGGGGGCTGTAATACCTCAATAATCCTGGAATGTGCCTTTAACTGGCCGAGATGTCATGGTAGGCGAAACATAGTGCTTATGTTTGCACAATCTGGGATGGAACCTCCTCCCCCCCCCAATAGCCTATCAACACTTGCTAGTTAGGTGGCAGTAAACAGTAGGTCGTTAATCTGTTTTTATCGTTTCAATGGCACACTGTTTTAAGAGGAGGGTGACATTCGGCGACATCGAGCGACATAGCGCGCGAAAGAAGGTTATAGTGAGCGTCGACACATTGCAATGATTGAACGGTTTCCGATGAAATCATGAGGCAGAAAAATCCAGTTGTGCATCCATTCTTAGAACGCGCCACGCATTTGACTTTGATCCAATACGGAAACCTTGATCCCTCAGGGGAATTTGAAAGACGTCACAGTGAGGCCATCCGCATCCAAAACGGTCTCACCGTGACGTCTTTCAATTTTTTCAGTTACCTACATACGCACTCACAAATTTGATTGCGTGGGCGTATGGGGTCCTTATCGGGAAATTGGCAAGGTTCATGTACTGAAGCTGACGGTGGTAAATTTTCTGGACTAAAGGACTTCAAGAGCTTCTGGAACAGTTTTTTCCTCAGAAAGCATCAATTTAGTTTCTTCGTACGTTGCTTCAAATTACGCTCTCGTAACGAAACCGTAACCATGTCATCTTTATGCACTGTGTAACAAAACCAAAGTCCAAGAGCTAATTTACGGAGAAATTAGCGGTTCCTCTCCTCCATTTTAACCATTTCTCGCCTTTTATACCAGTTCTAACTAAGTTGTAATGAAGCTTTCTTGCTGTCTCAGCGAATTCTGCGACGATTTCTACTATCAGTCTGGGAATTAACCTATGATCTTGTCATACGTCTGCCCCAAAGAACGCGGCAAGATACTTTTTGCACTTTTGGGAAACAGGCCGCCATTACCGCAGCGTTGATGGATGTGCCTGTTTACCGTGAGTCCAAAGAATGATAGGCTTTTCTAAAACTGACTAATTCCATCTAAATTACGATTTCTTGACATGCCTTGATTTTTTGAATGTCACATTTATTTTGGAACTAAATGTGATGTGCTACTTGAATCAGGAGGGGACATGGAAGCTGGACGTTGAACAGTAACATGTCTAAACATGACTGTCACGCCAGTATGCACATGCATGTATGATCTTGTAGAACTACACGGCTCATGTAAAGTCATGTCAAAATTCTACATTGAACAAATGCCCACCCCTCTTTCTCCTCCTCTCCGATTCATATTGCCCATAATAGTTCAACGTCGCATCTTACAGTCTTATGGGATCGGGCGTTTCTATTTCGTCATCAAAGCCTCCATCACATGACCAGACGTCTTAACGAAAGTTTTTTGCAATTTTTATGGATGGTGTACCCGAACAAAATCGTTCAGGCTTTTCGCATGCATACATGAAGCTAGTCTTTCAAAAAGAGGGTAATGGGAAAAAGAAGGCTTTGTGGCCTTTCTGAAGTCTACTCCGTAGCCTTTCAATTGATTCATTTATTGATTTAATTGCACTACACGATGCACAATAACATCTATTTGTTACTGCAAAAGGAAGAATGAAAACTGCAGGATCAATCGACGGGGCGAAGCAGATGAAAAAGAGTTCGTTCGCTTGATTATATTTTTATGAAGTTCCTTTCAACAATACAGCTCCGATATCGTATAATTGTATCTTGACATCCTTCTCCTATTTTCTCTATCTACCTATTCAAATCGAGTATCTAAGCCTACTAGACAAAAGTAGCCTTTCTGATGTTTTTCGTGGGGCGGTGTCTGTGAGGTGGGCAGGATCTGTAAGAAGTGCTGAAGCTGTCTTCGTTAGAATCTGTACGAGGAACCGAATGTCTCTCCATTTAGCACTGTTTTATATCGAAAAAATTTACTTCTTACTTGAAGTTTTCCAGTTGAAAGGCAATAATGACGTTTAATTCGAGTTTTTCAACCGAATCATTTAGATTTTCATTTAAATTGTAGCAATCACATAAGGGAAGACGTTAAGTTTCGGCTTTGGCAATCTGTCGTATTTTGCCACTTTGGAGAGACCAGTGGATCATCTACATTTCAAGCTTAGATAATTGAATGTATGTGCCCATACAACCATATAATTTATATCCTCGAACTTACATTTTCCATTAGTGTCTAGCCATAGAGCATCATCTCCACCCATATTTTACCCGTGTACTTTTACTTTATCGGCTATGCATATGGGAATGTCGCAATAGCAATGCCACACCAAGTATTTCTCAATGACAACTTTCTGACTATGTTACATGTTATAGACCTTTTGTAGGAATACGCCACGCGTTCGCATTGAAATCACAGCTTTGTAAGTTCGATGCAAAGAGGCGACAGTCACGTTGTCAGGGACGCAGAACGCTAAGCAATTTGACATTAGGCGCGAAAATTTGATTTGTGCTTTGAAACGAAGAGAATTTTTCTTTTTTTTCTGTGTTCCTGTTTGTGTACCGTATCTGGTGGAGTAATTTTGAAAGAATTAGAAGCATGTAGTTTCCGTGGACAATTTCTTCAACAATATTTTTTGAGGTGATCTCTACAAAGGCCGTCGACCAATAATCATACTTGGATGCTTCGCACTAGGTAGCTGGGAGGTGACAGTGCTATGTTATCATCATATTATTATTGCATATTACTTGTTATTTTATTTATTGTTATTGTTATTTACACACGGAGCTGAGTCCTATTTCCCAAAAATTTACTTCAACGCTAGTCTTGACCCTGGTTCTTTCACATGAATTTACCTCAGAATAACTGAATAACTCCTTCCCTGGGGATTCTCATGGGACAAACAGGACTGAAAGGGACATTCGCAGAAAAGGGGGTCGGGGCGCCGTGAATAAAAGACTTATATGGCTGCGGTCCGTTTTTTCTGATCATGCACGTGCGATACGACCAGTGCTCTAGACGAATGGTCCATAAATGCCTCCCAATTAGGAAAAGCTCCGTGACTTGCCCAAAGCAAGGCGTAGAGCTGCAGTTGCAAAGATACCGTCCCCTCCACCCTCTAAACTGCATTTGCCTCGCGTCCCTCGTTCGTCATGCCTCTTCCTCCTCTGATTAGGAGGAATCGCATCGAGGTCGTTGACAAGTAGGCACTCAACGGCTGTTGCTGCTGCTACTACTCGAGAAGAGAAACGAGAGGGCCTCCTCCTTGCATGCGGGCGCGCAAATTTTTATCCCAAAATCCAATTTTTGGCTCGCTTGTTATGTGTGTGTGTGGTTGACGACGACATCGCCATCGTCCGAAGCGGTCATCCCCACAACGGCCGCTTAGGCCACACCCTTCCAAGCGCTGTCCTGTGTCGCGCATATGCCTTGATTTGTTTAGGAAACCCCGCTCTGTGCGCATAGCCTTTGCCCCGCCCCCAAGAGAGACATCCTTCATTCCATCACTTTTACATACTTTTGACACCCTCACTCATGCATGTCATGTATAATCCGATGTTGTCATCATTTATTCTGGATTACGCACACTCTGAAAGGGTTACAGTATCCCATGGATACTGTAGATTTGGTACCGTAGACTGATATCTTGACTGCATCTTTTTTCACTGTTCAGTTCGGTGCTATTCCAATGAGTGGGGGCAATTGTTGAATGATGAGTAGCAACATGGTTTGACATGAATGCTGAACAGAAACATTAGCTCTACATGATCATGCATGTATATACAGGACTTTCGTGTATACAACATCGTACATGTATATATGACATCTACGGTACGTTATGGAAATGACGGTCATGTGGGCGTGTTATTGTTCCGCACTCAGCAATATGCCGCCCTATACCTTCTTTACTAAAATAGCCCTCCACCCAGTTGCCCAATTTGACTCCCTCAAGATCGTTGGTTCAATATTTAGCTACTCATCTGAATGCGCTTCCTTACAGGCCCTAATTTTTTCAGAAGAAATATAAATTGTCCGTAGTGATCACGTCCAACTTGACAAAAACTAGATGGAGCGCGATTGCAATCCCATGCTTAGCCTCTGGATCACTTGCTTAGGACTCAGAAGTGACAAAATGCTGAACACTCCTTGTACATGTGCTTGAGCTAGACCCGTAGTACTCTTCAAACTAAAAACGTGTCTACTGTAGTACAGAATGACCCAAGGCACCTGTCGCGCTTTTGGTACAGTGCGATCGATCGATACATTGATTTTTCAGTTGCACTTTTTTCCAAAGACGGTGGTATTTGAGAGTATTTTCATGATGAGAAATCGATGGTATTTTTTATTCGGGATAGATTCATGCAGTTGTTGGCAACTAGCACAAAAAAATTCGTGAATTTTCTAACTATTCTAGTCTCGCTTGTAACACTAAAATTGCGCCAGCACTTATGCGTCAGCTGACTCTAGAGCTATCACTTGGTTCCAAAGATTGATCAGTTACTTCGAAGGGATGGGAGTGCCTCCAATAGCACCATCAGTTTTTTTAAAATAATCTCCAACGTGAGAATTTGACATGGTGTTCTATGGGAACTAAAGCAATCTTTGATCTGCGGCCTAACGATGATTTGCTGCATAGCTTATTCATGTTCATTAGCTATTCATCTCCATCAACGATTGTCCAATGAGAAAACTTTAATTGCGGATCCCACTCACGAAAAGGTGCTATTCTGGTGGGGAGGGAGGGGCATTTTACAGAGCGCGATATTTCACAAAATAATTTCTTACATGATAAATCTGGGAACATGTTGGTAGCACGTTAGCCTGTAAAGACGTGAATATATTCAACGCTCAGCATGTTTGACAAGTCAGTGATGCTCAGTTTTCATGAATTCACAAAATGCCACCCCCTCATCAGTACGGCGTTCACAAGAAAGAAGAAAAATATTCACCGAAAACCGAAAATTGCAAAAGTCGAATGTCATTTGAGCGGAGGTGGCGCGAAACCCGGGATATGTTCTGTTCTGCAGCCCTAGCGTTGACGTCACATTGTATTCGCTAATGAGCGAGGGCAGCGGTTATCCTTTTTTAACAAAAGTTCCTCCTTCTTTTGTTTGGTATGAAGAGCGCTATTCACGGGGAAAATCTTCGTGACCATTTCGTCACTCCTAGTACCTTTTCATGCGAAAATCACATGTTTGACGCATTATCGAGAGCTTTACATACCTCGCTTTAGCTTTACATACGTCACATCTGATTTTGAGAAGTCCTTAACTTTTGGCTTTTCTCCACTTGCAGCGTTTTTTGTAAGCAAGCACATGCCATCTTCAAATCGATGCGGTAAGGCCGCCGTCAGACATTGCGATTTTGCGATTTTGCGTTTCTGCAACTTTGCGTTTTCGCACTGCCGCCCACGATACTACGACTTTGAGATTGTTCAATGCCGCAACTTCGCGTGCGGAGCCACGACACCGCTAAATCGCAAAATCGCAAAGTCTGACGGCGGCAATACCGCGCCGTGCGCGGGTGAATGTGGTCGAGATAATTAAGCAGATCAGATAAAAGGAATCAGTTGAGTCCCCCGTCATGGTGAGATCGTGTAAGTTTTTACATTCAAAGCATAAAAACACCGCCAGGAGCTGACGTACCCTAAAGCCCCCCCCACGCAAGCCACACCTCTAACCATTGATACTAGAAACAGTACCAAAGCAGAATAATAGTAACATGAATGAGCGGTCAGGACCGATAGTCTCTACAGACGAGAAGATCCCATTCCTTCGGGGTCATCATTTTTGCAGTAACACTTTTCACACATCGCCATGACATACAGCACCTACTACGTACGTATGTAAACATATAGGTATTCTGAGCAGCTGAGTGTTTTGCTACCGACACTCTACATTCTCACTTATATCCGCGCTAACCGCATGGGGGATGGGTAAAGTCGTGTACAGCGGGAGGGAAAGTTCAAGAATAATCAATGTTTAACAATCGATCGATTATCTGCTCCCACATAATTTTGTGAATCTGGGTGGAAGCCTGGTAGGTAGCGCATCTGGTAGAGAAATCGATACACGTTATACGTACATTAATCCTTTATTTATTTTCACCCAATGTCAAAAATGACATGCCAAAAATTAACCAGAAAAGTCTTTTACAGTTTGATCACGTTTTGTGGCCTTTTACAGCCAAAAAAGCAAATGTGCCAGTTATTCGGGGCTCACTTACCCAGTCATAGATTGGGAGCAGCGCTATCTATGTTCAGTCCATTCTTTTCTTTTTATCTTTTTTTTTCCTTTTTGAGTCCGCACAATTTTATTCCGAAAAATTTTTGCGGCCTAGCCCATCCATGTGATATGATATTGCTTTTTAAAATAAGTCAACCAAATCTTTCCAAGCTGGTGGTTGGGTATTGGTGTGTACTCTCATGTCAGGATTTCGCACGACGACGAGCAGCGTGGGACGCAGTGGATGCGAGTTATGCGGGTCGCCGTAGTTGAGTCTTAGAATGATTACCGGTAATGCTATAGGCGCGATACGCAGTCGACTTGTAATCGCTTCGGGACCCAACAACATGGCACCTTTGGCTGGTCCGCATTGCACTGCTTGCGACATGCCGTGGTGCAAAATCCTGACATAATGGTACACCTGGCGCTCAGTTATTTAGCAAATATGTTTATGTTGTTGTTTATGTTTTATTACACTGCTGAAGGCAGAACGTAGGACAAGCAATCAAAATCAAAAACCAGCATATTAACTGAGCCATGAAATATTCTTACCAAAAACACAATCAAGATAAGCAATACACAATTAGAATGCACGCCCTACTCAACAGGGACTATTTACAACAAGATCATGATTTTCACATCACTCATAATGAACAGTGAATCCCAAGAAATCAGGAAATCACATAATCAGATAGTATTTTGGCTGTGTGACGTTTGAATTGTTTCAACGTTCCAAGAAAGTCTACCCTCTTAGTTACTTTGTTGTATAAGCTAGCCGCTCGTAAAACTTCTGGCCCTTACATCGGTAATAGGCTTAGTCAGGAAAATCTTGAACTCTCCACTCCTGGTACGAGAACGTATCAACTTATAAAATCCAAAAGAACCAAAGTCATTGACCTGATACAGGAGTTTATAGACCATACACACATCAAAGATTTTTCGCCTCGATTCCAAGAGTTGCTAGTCCCAGATACTTGTTTCGAATACACGCTCTAGGAATCCTAGAGTGTAAGGAATTGTCACATCGAAAAAGTAATTTTCTCGTAAAGTTGTTTTGTACCTTTTCCAGAGCGATAATATCTTTCCTCTTAGTGGGATGAAACACAGTGGCACCAGTCTCGACCGAAGGCCTCACAGAGGTCTTATAGGCTTTTAACAAAATGGACTTATTCGTCGTAACTAAAGCCTTGAAGATATGCCATGTACGCCAGAGAGCTCCACATCCCTCTGCATAGCACTTTTGTAACAGCAAAAGTTTGCGAAAATGGTAGTAGACTTGTCAGATTCCTAACTTTTAGGGAAATAATCGGGGTTGTGCAGAAGGTGCGTAGTTTGGTCAGTTGACATTTGGACAGCGAATCTCTCAAATACACTGCGTGTATAATTATCTTCCATGTACGAAAAACGGTCGGCTGCATGCCATTTCGATCAACAACGCGCTCATCACACGAGCAGCGGCGGAGATGGCATCGGCAGAAACGTAAAACATCGCTTGGTAATCGTTGGAAACTGAAACTCGGCTACCGCTGACTCAATTTTTCGGTTCACAAATGTGCGCGTCTAGTCTGGGAGAGTCGCGTGCTCATAAATTGAATCTAATGCTCACTACGTTTTTCTGTGTCAAAATATACCGTATAATACCCTTCACCTTCATAAGCGACACCGATTAAACATGCAGAATCCCGCTGTCACCCTGATTCTCTAGTTTCTCAGGTTGCTCACATTTTGTTATAAAATTACATTTACTGCTGGCTCCAGAATCTTACGATTAGTGGTTCCAAATCTAATATAATATAAATGTGCTGCTAGTATGCCTCCATCTATCTCGAAATTCACCAAATATCTACGTTGATTTTATCGCGGACTATGCGCTCACTTTGGTCTTGACTTGGTGGAAACTTCGAGTCATGTTGTTAAGTGTTTCGAAGTGATGCGAATTTTTTTTTTTGAAGAAACTGTAATTTTTCTATTCGCAATGTTGAAAATACTGAATATGGCCCGTAATGTTGGAAAAAAATTCTAAAGGAATTGTCATTTTTTATTTCACAATAGAACCAGTTTTTTTTTCTGCTGACTTTGAATAAGTACTAATTTTTTCTAAAGAGCATGTCTACCTTTTTGTCTACGTATTCGCTGACATTTATTGGACTGTTACTAGCAAAAGGGCGGAGTTCATGAATGGGCGGGGTTTGCTCAGGATTTCAAGCTCTCTTGTGTCATCACTGTAAACTGAGAAACACAGAAACTTACTCAGCTTTCCTTCAGTTTCAGTTCAATCAAGTTCCTTAGTCGTAGCTGATCTTTTGCTAATTGACGTTATTGTTCAGCCATATGTACATATACGCAGAATAAAATGATAAATAATAAATAAATAAAAGTGGAAGTGCGGATTCACACTTGCATTAGTAGTACCAGTGAAGCTTTTGACCTGAATTGTTTCTGATTTAGGATGGATCCCAGGACCACGCTAATTGGGCGGTGTTTACGTGTCAGTTATTACATACTACGTTATTTATACTAGCCAACTTACAGCCCTCACCAGTCAACTTTCGCAAATTCCGAGAAATCCGGAAGGTTCCCGAAATCCAATCTGGATGTTTTGTTAGTTTGAAATGAATTTACATGTAATCAAACATAAATAATTGGAGCGGACTCTAAAGCTTTACAAATAAGCGAAAAATGTGAGGAAAGCGAGAAGAAAACCAAAAGGCTCCCAGCAGTTCTCTTTGAATGAGGCCTCTTGAGGATGATATTGCTCTCACTAAATCTCCAGCCCGTCTTCAAGCTCCATGAGTTCGTAATTGTGGATATCCGCTCTGAAATAGGGCTTCTCTCATTCCATAAAGCAGGGAGTGATCTATTTTCAGGTTCGTAGATTCAATGAATAAACTTCATTCTATTTTTCCATTTTCTAACGGATTTCCGGAAATATTTCTTAAGAGAAATCTTCAATTCGTCTACCCTCTCTAATTGCGTTTATAGTGTGCATCACGCACTTGAAGCAATCTTCCACCGCTCGAGAAACAAAGTACTTGCACGATGTCTGCGTCTCCAACCTCACCTTTCTTGAATGTCGTGCTGTTACCAACTTATGTTATTTATATTGTATGTTGTTAATTAGTTTGTGCCTTACGAGGTTGATTAGTGGAACATTTATTGAATTGGCCTAACGTTTCGACTGAATCGTCGTCTTCGGAGGCCCTGAGGTTCCACCTAAGCGGGAGATCCGCTACCACACAATGATGACAACTAGTAGCAAGACTAGTTATTTATATTTATTAAGTTATTTATATTTTTATAACATATTGTTTTATTATCATTACCATCATGATTTTGTCATAATTACTATTATTTTGATAAAAAAAGGCATTCATCAGTGTGTGAAGGAGTCACTTTGCTGATACAGGATTGAGCGGGCTTTTTACGCGGAGACTTAATTTCACCAAAAATTTTGGGCAAAGAAACAGAGTTCTAGTAAATGTCTGCGTCTCTAACCTTACCACCTCGACCTGCATCTATACCATACCGATCGGACGGAGTAGATTCCAAACTTCTTCCAGACGAACGATTTTGCACGTTTTCCTTCCAGTAGAAAATGTCCTTATCAACATAGGCAAATGTGCGATTTTCGAGATATCACTTACCAGTGATGTAACCCATAACCCAGAATACACATTGCCCATGAGGACCTCTCGCATATCTCGCACGTCTTTGACCAATATAGATTACTGGGATGTGAATGCCGTCTTAATTTACGCGTCTTATTCATCAACCCATGAAACAGAGATTTTTTGAACAAAATCGGCTGCAGTAGTTTACAGTAGGAACTTATTTTCTCTTGGGATTTCCCTTTTTTGAGTCGGTTATTTATTTGCTTTTCGACTTTAGTTCGCAAAGTCCTTTTGTAGCCTCACTCAAAAGATATTACTCTTTCTAGGCAATTTCAGCTATGTTTTAGTAATATGTTGTCCAAATGATGATTATATTCACTATTATCCGTGTCCTCCCGGGGTATAGCCACGCACCCGCCCCATGCTGGAGCCATTTTCGCGGACAAACTCATTTCCGTAGGTGATGATCGACTTGCACTTCATTTGAGGTACTTTGTCGATCCGGCAAGGTAGCAGCGCAATGAAGTGATAGCTTTGTCGATGCTCCACCTTTCACTTCACAAATGCAGTCTGATATGGCCCCATTAAACAGAACCCCATTTGGATAATTTATGACATTTTCGCACGAAATTGCCACTTTATGTAATGAATCTTTGAGAAGGCATGAGTCGATATTTCCTATATTGAATGGCCCCCAGGGAAAGCCATGAAAACGCATAACCCCATTTACTGGGAACTGAATTCACTTGACCTACAGAAAAGTGTCAAATAATTTAATCTTTGGAAAAATTTTCTGTCTTCCACTGCATACCACATTGCTTATTCGTCTTGTTTGCTGCTATTATTTATAGTGCTTGACGTACTTTTTTTCAAGTATTCTCTGTTATTTTCAGAATTTTTGCTACCAATGTTCAACACATATTCTCTTCGTGCTTTTATTCGATGAGTGCGGAAAAGGTAAAATTATGAGATTTATGGTTTTTTTTGTAAGGCTCCATGCGTACTCGACTTACTGATCGATATAACAACCCTTGAATAAATCAGGCTTAGAAGAGTGATTTTCCTGAACCGGGATGAGATTTATTAATGTGCCTGGTAACCGAGGAGAGCTTAGTTCGTATTTGTGGACAAAACTAGTGGGTGCCGGGTTTTGATTACCATATGCCGATGTGCTTGTAACAGGAAGAAAAACGATTTTTGACATGGACTCTTCTTTATATTTATAGGATTGACTATATTTTATTATGGAATTGTTATTATATTATAGGATGATTATGTTATAGGATTTATAGAAGCAATATGAAGTGCCTTTACGACTCCTTGAGAAGCCGAATTCATGGCGCACAAACCACCTCTTATTTTCTCAATTTCGGACAACATGACAGCAAAACCAGTATGAGTGCAATTACTCCTTAAGGATCACTGGTGTTCTGAGCATTTCCAATCGTTGTAGAATAAGAGCCCGATTCTTCAGTGCATGGCACATCCGATACGCTGTCCCTTCCTTTTGTTTGAACCTCTTTCATCTTTAAATGTTTTTTGCCAAGAGCTTCAACGGGCTTCTACGCTGTAATCTCTTCTACTACCTGATTCATTTCGTAATGGCTAACTCATGTTTATTGATTTAATCGCTATGTGTCGCTCTTCATCGTTTTCTTATGCAACTTCTGATATTCGCAGAAATTAGCATAACATTATCACAATGCATATTGTTTGGGCAACAGGATATTCGTTAACAATCCTGGTTTGCGACCGATGGTCATGCGACACATAGTATGTAGTATAATGAGTCCCGCGATCGCGTCGCAGAGTATAAACGCGTGCCAATTTGTGTCGAGCTCGTTTTTCCTGTTCTGTTCTGACATACTTAACTTCGATATGCTACTCAGCCATGTGGATCTTTCAGGTAGCGTTTTATACGTCCTCGTGTGCACGTGTACACTGGAGGAGCTGCTCGTATTACTACTAGCCATTCTTCATATTGGTATTAACGATTCACTGAGATTTTTGTGCCGGCTCCTGAGCACCATTATCACTCCGCCAGCTGGGTATCAAGCGGCATCGAACTCGTGGTCAAGGCGCTGCCTTGTGCAGCGCCTTTGGGCATTGAGTCAAAATGCTCTACAGTCATGTGACTTTGCTTATGTTACGAGTGGTCGATGTGGTCGCCAAAACCACGGTTCAGCAGTCGGCTCGTATGCTGGTGGCCGAAATCCCTGGAGAAATTCAGGTACGCTATGATTTTCTTTCAAATGTCTCACTGATCTTCGTAGCAGTGCTTTGGTGACTTTTTTTTCAAATGGAACTTTTTTTTTGCAAAGTTGTCGTTTATGGTTTTCACTTCCCTCGCTTCCTATAGAGGCACTGTCGCCTGCTGTCGCTCATGTCGTTCCTTCTCGAGCATTATCACGCCTCGTCGCCCATTGACGCTTCTTGTTTGATCCCGGTTGCTCCTTATCATGACTTTTGTCTGCAGCCGTCGATCGCAGTGCATGCTGTCGTCTATGGTCGCCTACTGTCGCCTATAGTCGCTCACTTTTTCACGGGCTCCTATCCTTCCAGAAATCTCGCTAAACAGCGCAAGTTATCAAGATTAGGACCGCATAGTTAGTAATTCCAATGAGTCCAGTTTTATCGAGCCCTCAACAATTTTATCGATTTTGCGTTTCCGTAGCCATCATTACTATGCATTACTCGATGGGTATGGCATTTCTCGCTGTCCACCCAATTATCATTTATAACGAACCGCAGTCCATATTTGAAATAATGGTCTCTTTTCAATAAAAACCTAATTAAATCAAGTTTTTGCTTTAATTGTTGGCTAATTATGGAAGCAAGCTAAAAGGTCGGGGCCACTGTGGTGTTTGGTCTTCTTACCAAAAAAAAGCCATTCACTGATTATGCGAAGGCTCCGAGTAATTTACAATAAACCTGATAAACATCTTCGATTAATATGGTTCTACTTTATTTTATGCAGGCAATAATGCTCCTGATAATTTTTTCCGCGTGGGACATCTGTTCTTCAAGTTTGTGACAGTTATTTAGTTGCAAGAAGCGTTTCTCCTTTTAGGGTTCGAAGTACCCTCATACTAATTAATTTATCTAACAATTTGAAAATTTTTCATGGAATGCTTTATCAACAACAAACTGAACATTTTTTATTTCTCCTTGAAATTTGAGGGAAGTCAGTCTTGCCATGCAAATTCAAAAATATGCGAGGAAAACGGGATGTGCTCATTATCTCACGCTCTCTGAAGATAAAATGGTCAGAACATGGAGTGTGAAATTTTCCTACTTTTTTAAATTTAGGATAGTTCATAGTTCAACGTCATGGAAATCTTGATCTATTTTTAGTTTTCGTTTTTAGTACGCAAATTCTAATTCTGCTTTGTGCAGCTTTATTTTACACAAAGCAGAATTAGAATTTGCTTTGTGCAAAATCTCTGTAAATCTATGTTGAAATAATACATATGAGGGGGGACGTGGTATAGTGACAGGTGGCGCACATTATCACCCTCACGGTGCGGAGATCAAACTTGCATCAACGCTCGCTCAGACCAACCAATCGGTCCATTCCTTCGAGGTTGGTGAATGAATATCAGACTCGTATGGGAGAATAAAAGCACTGACTTGTACATCGACTGGCCCTGCAAGTTACTGTATAGGCGAAATCTCATTTAACTGCCACCATTCTGAATAGAACTAAAATGCGCGGCGCATCCTGCAGAAGAGATTTATAAACGCCAAAAACTTTATTATTATATCGTTTATTACATATGTGATTCGCTGAGTGATTTGCTGGAGAAAAGGAGGCAATCAATTTTTTTCGACAATAGTAGCTATGCCTTATTCTCTAATTTTTATGCGGCTGTTTATTGCACCATCAAGCACACTACGTTGTTGCCTGAATAACCTCAAAGTACGGCTCCAATCCTCTCCATGGTCAAAGTCCAAAGCCAAAACCGTAGATGGAAATCTTGATTGATGGCTTGGCATCTCATGTTGCCGGCGACGATGAATGCATTATTGAGTGGTGACAATGAATGGCTGGATAATTGCCATAACGGGTTCAGTTACGCGGAGAACGCAGAACTTTCTCAGTCAGGAAAATCGATGGCTGGTAGTGCAATTTTTTGAAAAGTAGCTAAAGGCGTTAACAGGAAGTGTGTTTTCAAAAAAAAGCATATAGTTACTCAATGCATAAGCATTTCAAAATCATTCAGTCCAAAATGGGGTAGTAAAATGCATTCAGTCCTAGTAGAGGTAGTAAGTTGGCTCGAACAATTATTGAGAAGTGAATACAATTCTGAGTAATTTGATACTTAGTTTAAAAGTTTTGATAATTTTATTTACTCCCATAAATTATGTTATTTAAATGCTTATTGTTACGTATCATTTCAGATGTTTATATGTAAGTGCACATAATGTGAAAACATTTTCTTATGATGACCTAAAGAAAAACTCACCCTTGTAATGGTTTTGACCACCTCCATACCTTTCGTTGCTGAGGACTGGGCGTGGTTGCGTCGTCCCTGCCTCTCCGGTCGTGCCATTCTATTTCGCTGCTTGTGTACGGGTGTGTACACTTATGACAAAAGCCCGCGTGGCCGCCTGCGGGGACCGGCGCGGCAAATACTAGTCGTTTGAAGCTTTATCTGTTTAAACAGCAACAACAACAACAATATAGGCGAACTTCCGAAGCTTCCAAACTGCAAACTCCGAAGATCCTTCACGGTACCAGCCCTTCGCGTCTTGAGCGGAATTCCAAACGGCTCGCACTCGCCAAACGTACTGATGGCGCCGCTAAGCGATTGCGATGCGATGCCGCGAAGCGATTTTTTGTCATGAGTTTACACAACATTGTGTACGTAGTCACGCTCTGCCGTGTAATTTAAGGATTACAATCCCATTCAAATTCCTGATTAACTTCCATTTGAATAGTTGTCCAACGTCTTCTGTACTGACCCCATGGCCACAGTACTAGCATGTGTTTACAATGCTTTGACAGACTTCTTTTTACCTGTTTTTTCTGTGGAATCGACTATTCAAGTTTGAATCGCTTTTTCTTATTACGTGCCCATTATTATATTTGTATTAATATATGTATAATTTCCTTACATGAGCTGAGGTAGCAATCAAGGACTGATTTCCTTTTGGTAATCGTCAAAATGTCCATTTCCACAACACAATAACGTAACAATGAAAAGCTGCATTAATTATGCACCAAACCTAATACGTACATACATGTACAAAGGAATTATGTTTTTCATAAAAATAACCATTGCTATATTCCATTCATAATGGTGAAGCAGTTCTGTGGATTTGCGTATGCGGAAGCAATTACTTACCGTACTGCATACTGCATATTTATTAGCCTTCCAAGATTTATTTCTGATTGAATCGAAAGCTGTATGATTTACGTAACAATGCAAGCTGAAGTCGTCCTAAGTGGACGAGTTCATTCGCGTATTCTCGAGAAGGCAAATGAGTTTTTCATATCACATGAACGTATCTAATTGTTGGCGGCCCGGGAATTGAATCAGCAGCGCGGCGCATTTCGGGTGACGAGCCGACGACGAGTTAAGCGTTTCACAGCCGCCAAGGGGTTGAGAGTAAAGCAACTTTGACTTCGGCATCGAGAAAATTGGCTATTCTTCTGGAATCAAGACGTCTATCACAGGGTTGTAAGAGGATTTCAAAGACGGACCCAACTAGCCTATTTGGTCATTTTTCAAAGACCACATGAACATTTCCGAAACCACCACAAAAGCGACGGACCAAGCGCGCAAACCGTCGTGCCCGTCACAACTTCGTTTGAATTTAATATAAAGGGAAAAAATTTAAAAGCACCGAATTCGCCTCAATGGGGCGAGTTCAACGACCTATAAAATGTCGAGTTTTGATAAGTAGGTCACCACCTTCTCGGTGAAGCTGTGAAGATTCTTTTTTTCGACCCCCTGGCGAAACTCTGACTTTTTTTGGGCTTGTGTTCACATGATGAGCTGCGCAAAATACAACCCCCTTTTTTTGAAAGCTTTCCTCAACCTTTGCTTCTCACTGCTATTAGGTTGCAAGGGAAATTCTGGCCGGTTTTTCGCGTTAACAAAATCGAATATCAAAGCGCGTTAACATGAATCAGCTTATATATTGTGCTCCTTAGACAGACAAAAGTTGCTCTTTCTGAACATATGTTTTATCTGGAAAGCCACGAGTTTCTGGAATTATTAGGGAAATTTTAAAGTACGGCGAAGATGGCACTTTTTGGTTGACTTCACTTCACGAGTTCTTGCTTAGCCGAGTCCCAGCGAAGGTGACCACAAATGTGAGTGCTGCAAGGGGAGGGGGTGAAGCATTGGATCGAACACTTTATCCTTGGTTTCAGAAGCGCATAAATGAGAACGAATTGCTCGAATTTTCAATTGATCAAATGGCTTTAACTAAAACGGCAGAAAGCGATGCGCGTTCACACTTGCAGGGGATATCCAAAAGTACTGTCCCTTAAGGAGCAAACTTAGTTGATCACCTCAAGTAGCCTCGATTTGAAAAAAAAGTCCAAAAAATGGGTGCCGCGCGATCCTTTGGAGTAGCCATACCCAAGCGCATTTTCGAGAAATCCTATTCCAGTGACTGAAGCAGTTGCAAGCTGAAGCCCTTGCTCGTTCTCCATATTCATCAGATCTACCGCTAACCGAGCTCCACTTACCCAAACAGCTTCTGAACAGCTTGTTCAGCGCAGTGTATTCAGAAAGAATGGTTATTTGGCGTCGACTTTTTTCATTTCGCGCAATATAAATCGTCAGCCCTTCATCAAATTGGGATATGTAGGTCTGCATAATGTTGCCGAGAGTGTAGCGGATCGAATGGTGCTTATTTTGTGGGAAAAAAATGCAGTCTGAGCCGAGTTATGATCTCCCGAATTAGAAACCGGTCAAAACTTTCCTCACAACCTAATAGTATAGCAGACCGACCCTTGTATAATAAGAAGGATCATCAAGAATTTTTTTGGGGAGGGGGGCTCAATGTAAATTCAAGTTGATGGCACGGGAAGTTACTCTTTCCCCACACATAACCCCTCTTGTATCCTACCCAGCAGATCTACTACAAGTTACCTGATCCGGGAGGACAGAAACCCAGGTCAGGAGGTAGCGAAGCCTTTACACTCGCCATGGTGATAGTAAGGGTCGGAAAAGGGGAACTGAACGTGAAAAGAGACCCATAAGTAAGTGGGAGCTTGATATTCGGGCACTGATGGTGGCTGACAGTGAGCCAAGAGTATACAACAACTGTGAAAACTGTCAGCCTCATATGCATTGGCTCAGCTTCATTTGAGTATCGAATTGCTTGCCTTTGAAATGAGCTTGTTCGAATTTGAAGTCTCAATAATACGAGTCTTCGATATACTCAAAGCACAACTGACTACAAGTCACACACAGCAACAATCCAAAGTCGCCGGTTCAAGTGCAATCCAAAGTCGCCGGTTCAAGTAGAATCAATGTGGAGATTTATTTGTTTATGTATTTACTTGCATATTTGACTGCACGGCACAATACTTGAAAATATATATACTGGTTAGCTCACATGAGCAAAAACTGGACCCGGTGGACTCAGTTGAGGCAAGGTAAAAGGCTCCATAAATTTCGAAAACGGCTAGATGGCTCAATTGCTAGAGTAGCGTGAGAGCATAGGGCAATAAATAATGGCTTCTATCACTCTGCTGTCTGTAAGTTTACCCGTCCACCAGAAAATGCTGCCATTTTTCTTCAACCAATGGGTTCAGAGATGATCTGGGCGATTGAGGCATTAATTTGACCATGATTCTTTCCCTTTCCAAAAATTACTGGGTAGGTCTAAAATCAGTGCTATATTAATTAGGGGGGACAACTGGTAAGTATTCAACAGTAACACAGCTTCACATGTACTTTACATGTCAATAACATACTCTGTATGTTACATATATACATGTGTGTTGCTGTTCAACATTCATGTGAAATCATGTTCATGCTCAGCATTCAACAAATTGACCCCCCCCCCCCTGCATGGTCAGTATAGTGCCCGAAATAAAATGAAACGCCTTCGCATTCCTGAGTGGAACTCCGGTGCGTGACGTTTTCTATAAAGAAAAGTTCGATGATCGTTTTTTCCCCTTTCCTTGTTCAATCGATCAATAAAACTTTCCCTTCAAACAAAGTACAACCTTCTCGGAGTACTGTATCTTGTTATAGCCCGGGTGAGGGATCATCTCCAAGCAGAAGTTTTGCGGAAGTGGCACTCTATCCGAGTAGGAAAAACAGTAGCATGTCAATAACATACTCCATTTACTAGTCCACAAGCGTTTTCATAGGATTTTGACTATGTACTGAGTCACTTCATATTTAAAGTCGCTTTTTTCCAAGGCGACATTTTTCCATAGAGTCACAAGTTTTTTTATAATCACAATTTTTATATATCATTCGAAAGAGACTTATCAGTTCTACAAGGGAAATGAGCCATTTCTGGAACTTTTAAAATAGGGGTGATTTTCATGCTGGCAAAGTGGTACGTGGTCGATCAAAATTGACCAAACCGGCAATTAATTAAAAACGTATCTTCCCTTTGAGAAAATCAATCAGTCAGCTGTCTCGTATTTGAGCCCGACCCCTTTTACATATTCCAATAATTGTTGATCGAGAATTCGTGTCCATCTTTCGCCAATTTTTTCGCCACAATTCCTTTTTACCATAGCCTGGGTTAAAGGGCGGGGCTTGCCCACTGGGCGGAGTCCGAGTTGTATTTTGCTGCCTTATGTCATAAGTGAAACGTCAGTATCACTGGTTGGTATTCATTGAAGTACATATCCATGTCTGTATTATTTTTGCCACTAAAATTACCGCAGAAGGGTGCGGGGATACGGTATTCAATATCAGTCAATCCCCCTGTTAGATGCGCCACGTATTCAACTTCAGTTCCTAATCTTAAGGTCATTTGTGCGCTTAGGATTGGCCCGAATTAACAATAAAGCAGTTGACGAAAAAGTTTGTGTATTCCCTTCCCGCAAAATCTGCCAAATGGATGGAAAGCTCAATAGCCTGGGAAGGCTGTCCAGAATTTGAACCATGCAAGAGCAGAGGAGTTGATTCACCTGTTGCTACCATTTTTATCTCAACAAAAGAGACAGTCATTTTTTCACGTTTTAGAGAATTTCCCCATGCATTTGGGATAAGTCAATAAGTCTCCCTTCCTGTCAATTTGACTGGACACTGATGTGTTCGCATTGAGAACGATGATGAAAGGGGATCAGGAAGGAGAAAGGCGACGATGCGACGTCTTTCGTTGAAAATCTCATCACCGCTCACTCACCATCGTCGTCGCCGCCTCGATTTCGTCATCTCATCCTTGTCACGCACTTTCTCGACAGCTAAGCAACATCTGAACTCGTCAGGCAGTGGAGGGGACACTTGATGGGATTTTTTTGAGAAGAAAAATTTACTCCACGGTCCTCCATCCGTATGTGGACTAGTAGGGGGGAGGTATAATCCTAGGCTATAACTTAGCTGCAAATCTGTTAAGAGAATCGGGAGCATGATCGGCGATGAACAGGGGTTCCCAAAAGGATACTCGAAGGTGATCTTCGTCCTGAACGGCGCACGAGTGCAAGCGCATGCACTTTCCTGCCATCTCAAGGTCCTCTCCACTATAAATCTAGTTGAGCGACCCTCCCCCCCCCCCTTCCAATTGGTAGGTGGACCAGCACTTGTATATATAGTTGTGCTCTTTCAGCGCTCGGAAAGATAGTACGACAAGTGTGCTGATAGCCAGAAAGGTGAGTGCATACCCACCCTCTGTGCTCGGCACCGCCCATACGATTAACAGTCACGTGGCAGAAAACGACCCTGCAATAGACAGTGATGTGGTACAGCAGAAATTCTAATATTATAGTAAAGGCAATGTCAGCAGGAAAACTATTAGGTTGATCGGAAAGTTTTGATAGGGTCGAGATTTTTTTCTGTTTTATTTTATAACTCAGCAAACAATGCACGCTGATCAACAATATAATAAAGTTAGTCATAACATTGTCCCATCTAACGGGTAGGTCAGCGATTCCCTTCTCTCAGAACTGAGAAGATTGAGAGTCAAAGAAGTCTCGACCACTTGTCCAAGGTGGTCATAGTTTTTTTAGCTAGGAAAGCCCTGAGGGGCCGGAACAAGTGGTAATCTGACGGGGCAATATCAGATGAATAGGGTGGATGTGGAACCGTGTCCCAAGCTGGCTCCTCCAATTTTGCACCGGTCAATTGCCTATGAGAGGGACCCGGGCAAAACTGGAGAAGCTGGGTTGGGACACGACTCCACATTCGCCATATTCATCTGATATTGTCCTCTCAGATTACCACTTATTCCGGTCTCTTGAGGCTTTTATAGCATAAAAAAATTCGTCAACTGTGACCAACTTGGACAAGTAATCGGTGACTTCTTTGACTTCTAATCTTCCCAGTTCTGGGAGAAGGGAATCGCTGACCTGCCCGTTAGGTGGGACAATGTTATGACTAACTATAGTTATTATATTGATGACTAGTTTGCATTGTTTGCTGAGTTATAAAATAAAACAGAAAAAAATCTCGACCTTATCAAAACTTTCCGATCAACCTAATAGATTGTATCGTGTAAAAATTATTGCTATCATCAAACAAAATATCGCCTGATGCCTAATTTAAGCCTAAAACCTTGTACAAAGTCAAAAGTTACCTCCGAACTGAAAGACATTATTTCCACTGCTTTTTATTTTTTTTTGTTTTTGTTTTTCTGACTGGCCAGTCACTTAAAACCTCTAGTGAATGCGACTTCATGTAGCATGCACCTCCAAGGTTCTCAGCCATGTTACCACGCAGAGACGTGTTCCGTTCTCAAAAGAGGCGGGTACCATCTCCACCGCCATTGGTGCAAGGTGTTGCGGAACGGCCACGACTGCTCTCGTCTCTTTACAAACGCTGTGTTGACTGTCAGATAAATCCAGAAGGAGGAAATTAGTCCATGAAAACACATTCGTGAGTCGCGACCTGTGCCGACTACTTCCGAAGGATAGAATTATACGTATAGTAGGGTGGTTCTACATGGTCCCTTAAAGGAAGCGTCCAGGGAGAATAATCTTTCTTACCCCCATATTTATGTTGTATTTGCCTAATAAGAGCCGCATGCAAAATTTCACGCGAAAAAGTGAGTATTCGGCCAAGATACAGCCCTTGGAAGTCTCGGCCGAGTGGGCGGGGCCTCCGGGTTGAAGTCTTTTCCCGTCGTCCGTCGCAGTTGGGAACGGAGAGTTAAACTTTACGTAACTTTCTGTTCCTACAATGCGTCTCGGACCGCAGCGGACGACGGGTTGGGCACTAGCTAGGAGGCCCCGCCCGCACGGCCAAGAGTTTGGGGAGATCTCTTAGCCGAGTTTGCACTTTTCGCGTGAAACTTTGCAGGCGGCCCTTATTAGGCAAATACAACATAAGTACATGGATAAAAAGGAACTCAGTTTTCCATGGACTATTCCTTTAAGGCATTTATGGTAGGTGTAACCGCTCCAAATGGACCTTTCTCATGAGTGTCCCCACTCACTCGCTGCGAGACATTTTGTACTTTTTTTGCTCTGATTAGCTATCCTGAGAATTTTTTCAAAAGCCTTATGGACCACACACAGCTGGAGCACAGCATTGAAGTTTAGCGATCGAACTATGGATGTGTCCCCCCTTCTTGCAAATGAGATGGCGGCAAATCTCGCGGGAAGTGCCACGACAGACTCGCGTGCTTCGATTATAGCCGCCCTCATCGACACCAAAGAACATCTCCTTGGGATTAAATCGACGGCAATTCTTTGGTGAAGTCAGGGGTCTGCGCCTCTTCATTCGTCAATCTAACTGTGATGAAATCGGAGAGATTTAGTTTAGTTCCTCGAACTTTCTCGAACATACCAGAGACGCAGAGAAATGGATTGCTCTAATCGTCTTCGCTCTACCACGTTACATGGAGGCGTTGTAGTGAATTACTATTTGGCAGAACTTATATTATTTTACAAAAAAAAAACATCTCAAAACGAAAATGAAGAGGGGGGTCATGGTATAAAGCTTACGCAATAAGGATCCCATCTTCATGGGACCATGTTAGATCATCGTGGTCGGGCATGGCTATTGGCTAAATGTTCTGCTTTTTTTGTTTTGAATTTGAAGTTTGTCCAAATTTAATTTTTAAACCAATTTCGCTAGATGCTTGGATTCAAACCTAGTAGTTTTGACAACGCTCCAAATGCAGTCATATAATTATTTAAGATCGGCGCGCTGTTCCCGGTACATCGACAGATCGCCGGTTCCGAATCGTGCGGAGAGATATGGGAGCAGTATGGTATACAACGGACAGAGATGGCTCTGCGTACCGTACGCGAACTGCAAGATCAATTACCGTTTCGACTCGGGATTTCTGTACGGTAAGTGACAGAGCTTGCAAGCACATATAGATTAGGATGCCTCTCCTAGCCCTACTTGCAAAATACAGATAAGGACACTCGAATTGGGTCAGACCGCCATCCTTAGCAGCGGTCACTTCTCATGTCGCCGATGACCAATCCACAGTGGAATCAACAAACCACTTACCGCTCGCGGCAACGCATTTCGTGACCCGCGCCTATATCGAGTGTCCTGACCACGTCCTTCTCTCACAGTTTCCTTATGACACTGGGAAACTTACGAGTTTTTAGGATTCAAAATATTCCACTTCCGAGTGGAAACCCGACATATTATACGAGCCACCCAAAGTCAGTTGAACTTACCGCGACGCAACCGCTCGCGGAACTGCTTGCCTCACGCATGGCCAATACGCCCACATTTATCCCCCTCCCCCCCCCCCCCCAAAAAAAAAAACCTTTTAACTACTGAACGAAGCCTAATGAACTTTTTGTTGCTACTCGATTACAACAAAAAGGCTATGTATTCGACCACATTAGTGCCGCGACGCGACCGCCCGCGTCTATTCTGTGTATCAGGTCAATGTACGGTGAATGGCTCTCTTTCTCTACCGAAACATATGCTAAAAAGTGTACGTGATGGCGACGGAAAAATAACAAAACTCAATTACGCACAACCGCCGTAGGCTACATGTCCACCCCCCCCCCCTCCCCGCGACTTTCTCACCGAGTCCTATCATTCCCAGTTGATTATCTTCATGAGGGTCGTGTCCTTGTACATAAAGTAGTGTCGTGGGCGATGTGTTGCGAAGCGGTGCAAAACAGCTCGTTAGCCGTGACTGATTCGATTTACGGCCGGCCGTCTTCGCTGTCGCCGCGGGTGGTTGAGTAAGGAGGAGTGGGCACCTTTTGAGAGCATACTAGTTATTTATTTGGGCGTTTGGCAGATTGGATTTACGTTGCCGGAGGGGGGAGAAAAACGTAAAAGCCACGGCTTGCGAAAATATCGCGCAGCTGTCATCCAGCCAAGGGACACACTTACATGAGTAAGGCAAAAAATTGTGGCATGGTTACGGTAAATGACAAATTACGACGACACCGACAAAGACGCAAAGACTATGCTCTGCGTCTCCATATCCATCACAGTCTTTTCTGGGATCTATCTGAATCTCTGCCTGCCATTTGAGCTCTACCCTATGAAACAGCCAGAGTAAGTCAACACATGTTAAAACACAGGAAAACTGAATTTAAACATGTCCCTCCACCCCCTCCCCCCCACAAAAGGCCTTTCCACACAGCAGATCTTCCTAGAAACCGCACTTGTGGTGTGAATATCGATTAGACCCGCGCAAAATCGATATCTATTCCGAAACACTCAGGAATATACAGGAGGTGTATAACTAGGGCTAGGGTGGCAAATAAAGTGCGATTGTAGCTATTAGACTACGATACAATTTTATTGATATAAAGTAACGATTAGTGGAGTTCCTAGCCCACTATCGATTGAAATGAGCTGTGCCAGGACTGCGACCGCACGCCTCACTTTCCGTCCTTCCACTCGTGTACTGAGCATACTCCCTTTTGATTATAGAATTTAGGGTGTGTTCACTTATGTCAGGATGTCGCACCACTAGGAGCGGCATGGGACGCGGTGTGCGCGAACTATGCGCGCCGCTAGAGTTGAGTCTCGCAGGGATAACCGCTAGAACCGCCATACACTGTTGACTTAAGATCGCTTTGGGACCCAACAACAAGGTGTGTTTAGCTCGTCCGCATGGCTTTGCTTGCAAAATGCTGCGGTGCGAAATCCTGACATAATGGTACGCATACTAAAAATTATTTACATGCCTTGTTGAACATCAACGCAACACCCTTTTTGGCTTACGCGGTTTAGTTGTGACTATATGAAAATCAATAATCAATTTTTCTGCGAATAATTGATTTTTTCCAGGGATTCCTGTTGGACAGAACGAATAGCCATGGAACAAACAATAGCATTTTTACGCGAAGGTGTAGCACAGTGCAGTTGTTGTCAGACTCCCGGTTGCAACAAAAAGAGCGTGCCCGTGGTGGCTATTGTCGGTCCCGGCAAAAGCTCTGCAACCATAGCTGTTCAAAATTTGCTTCAGGTGGGTCCCGTATCGATTTCCGGTGGGGCACGATGCCCGCGATCTGATCATTCGCGGTATTACAGGTGTTTCGAATCCCCCAGATCGGTTACTCAGCGACCACACCAGATCTATCCGACAAAGAACAATTCGGCTATTTTATGCGGTGTGGAAATATATTTTTCTTTATTTTTCTGTCAGCGAAGAAAAGAGACTATTTCCAGTGTTGTCCCATCCGACGTATGGCAAGCTCAAGCTATCAATCGTCTTCTACATCACTACAACTGGACGTACATCGCCGTTCTCTATTCCGCAGGTTTGTGACGGACCTTCACGGTCCGGCCGCGTTCGTACTTTGCGCCGGCAAGGCGTGGGTGCGTTCACAGGCAAAGTGGCAGAGTGACACGGGAGAGGTGCAGAGATGACGCAGGCGACGAGACAGAATGGCACAGGCAGAGACGCAGAGTCACGCAGCCACGCCCTGCCGCAGCCACTGCAAAGTATGAACGCCGCCTACCACCCTGCGTATCGCATAAATGGGGAGTCGGCGCTTATATCCCCAATCCAATCCTTTCTCTACTTCGAGCCTTCTTTCTTATATAAGGCTATATTGAAATCCATTTCTACATAGTGACAGGTGGGAACATGTAGTAGGATTAGTCATTTACAATACATAATTGGTTGATTGGGCCATTTCTAACTATGTGTTAAGATGTGAGTGAAAATATCTAATGACAATGAAAAAAACCTCTGTAAAGGTCATTAAACAGATCAAAGGCAGGCATAGGCGTGGCCAATGACCGGTCTCAATAGAACTAGTTTGAGCAAAGAGGTAACGTGTCAATACGTGAAAAAATGTACAGTGAAAATACTGAAAGCTCTTCAAAAGGAATCGTCCATAGAAATTTAAGCTTCTCCGTTACCCACATATTTATTAAGGGCCGCATGCAATGTTTTACGCGCACATATAAGAATTCAATTGAGATAGAGCTCCCCAAAGTGGCGGGCGACGGGGTTGGGGCGTTCGAGAGGGTTTGGACGCTAGAGAGCTGAAGAGCAAAGAGGGGATACTCACGTGGTCAGGGACGGGTAGCGAGAAGCAAATCAATATTGGGCGCGAAAATTTGAACTGCGGTCTGGCCGCTGACGATTGTTCAAATGTTGTGGTGGGAATTCAAACGAGCTGCTCTTCTCGCAATTTTTAGATTTCTGCTTTGAAATAGAGGAAAAAATTCGGTTCTTTTTATATTCCCTTTCATGTGCTGTATCTAGTGGAGTGATTTTGAGATGAATTAGAATTATGTAATTTCCGTAGACGGCTCCTTCAATCGGTCAAAGATCGGTTGGAGTTGAGCGTGGCGATTACTTGAATGCAGTACCGCTATACAAATCATGTATAACCTTCCACAGATGTATGATTTTTTTCTTTTTTGTAGTACTTTTTATTGGAATCACCACGATGGCGGCTCATCGAATCAGTGTTTGTGGCTTTTATCAAATTACTCTCATTTTCCCATCTTGTCTTTCCTATTTTTAAAAGCAATGGAGGAAATAAGAACAAAGCAAGCACTGGCACTTCTAAGAGTTCGCAGCTTTTGTTGAAAAAATTTGGAAAAATAACTGTGGGAACAATTCAATTTCCAACACTGTCAAGTTTTTGATACATGCCACCACAAAAATTACCCAACAGACACGGCATGCAAGTCCTGTTCCACGGTAAACTATAAATTGAATCGAACTCAAATTTAAAATTCTACAAAAAAATTTTGTCCAGCAAAGTGTATCCTCAGGTCCTCGTAAAAAATCAACTCATTACTTTAGAATTTGGAACGACTAGAAATTTCTATTCATGAAGCACTATCAGCGGCAAACCACGTTATCGTTATCGTTTATCGTGATCGCATTTGAGGCTTCTTTTTTTGCCTTTTATTTCATCACTCCACCTTCAACTCCTGATTTTCTTTCCTTTCACTCAATTTTCCACGCTCTTCCCTTGTACTGCTCTCTTCAACCATCATCCAATCTCCCGTTCTTCTTCTTCTCAATTTTCGTCGTCCGTTCACGCTCCCATCATGTGTTTCCTCTCTTTTCCGTCTCCTTCGTTTCCTCCTTTGATTCGTTGGCGCACGACGCGGCACGGCTGCCAGCTCTAATTTCGGGTCCTCAAAAACATTGCACCATTAAATTTGACTTGTCCTCGAATTAAATTTGCTGTGACCGTGCAACGACACGCTCACATGAGCTCAAAGGCCCTTTATACGGAAAATATGAGAGTGCCATTAGAAGTACTCTGATTGAGGGGATGTCCCTCTTTGTGTCGTATCCCTACGACTTCTGCCTTTCATGAGATTCTTCTGAAATATTTTGAAGGCGCATTAGGGGAAAGTCGGACGAAAAGTAAAAGAAGTAGTGAATGTGAAAGTCGAGATGCCTAGTAACAGGACAGTGAAGAAACAACGGATGGAAATGGGCAAAACCCCGAGAAATAGGACCTCCTCTTTCCACTGTTGATTCTCGACGCGGACGATCTGTCCGTCAAGAGGCGGGTAGTCTGATCTAGTTTTCCATTGGCATGTTGCCAAGTAAACACAAGGGAATCTTCGGAAAATACGACAGCATTTTTTTTGGAGTGAGCTTCAAGCTAAAACTACGAAAGCGCGCCGCAAAACCTTCAATCCTGCCGCATGTCCTTGGCCGCTCCCACCCCAGTCAATCGGGAATTACATCATCCGGAGGCGGGATCGACTTACAAGAGGCGGGACAGATGGGCGGTTGCGGCGTTTTGCGGCGTTTCTACAGCTCGGGGGGGGGGGGGCGCTTTTTCACCGAGATTTAGCCACAGGTAGCCTTCTTAGGCCCAGGACTACCATGTGAGTGACTTCTTGTAGGGATTTCTCCATTACCACATTACCTCTGATGCTGTCTTTGAGATCGATAAAGAAATAAATCGATAACGACCATCAGGAACAAGTTTTTGGGATAGCGGTTATGACGTCAATGACCAAAATTGTCAGTGCCGGATGGACGATGAAAAGCCGCGGCTTGGTGCATTTGCACTTCGCCTGTGAACTTGGACTTTGGCGGCTCAATTTACCATCCTATTTCGAGCGTGAAAGAGGGGAACAGTTAAATCTTAACGTGCAAGTGTGGATCTCGCAAGAATTTACCGTTACCCTCATCGATAGGCTTGAACCAAATAGAGCCGGTTCGAGATAGGCTTAGGTTGATTCAATATGAATCGGACAAATTGACAAAATTTTATCTTTATCGTACAACTTTTTAACGAGAACTGGGAATCATTGGTAATATGCTCCATCTTTATCGATGACCTTCTGCTACCGCTTAGGCAGATCGCAGATGCCCCTGCTCCAGAAGACCTGGGCTATTCCTCGAAGAATTCTCGAGTGCCTTCTTGACGTCGTCGCAGTTTTGAAGTCTTGGCCGTCCAGGTGGCGTTGGCTGTGGGAGAAGGTGGAAATCTAAAGGGGCCAGGTCTGGGGAGTACGGTGGGTGTGGAAGTACGGAGCAACTGTACGAGAGCAGCTCGACTTTCTTCAATCTCGCAATGTGCGGTCTCGCGTTGTCGCGCTGGAAGTACACATGTGACCGCCGCCGTCGAATTTTGGACATTTGCCTCCGATTCTCGTAACTGATGAATGTATACGTCGGGGAATACTGTTGTACCTTCATCGAGCAGCTCCCAGTACTCTACGCCGTGTACGCTCCACCAACCGCGGTTTTCGTCTTCGATGGAATAGTAGTCGCCTGACGCAAACTTCGAATGCCACAAGTACACTGTACTTCTGGCGGGGGCATGCTCCTTGTAAACATCTTTTAGGCGTCTTTCAATATCCGCGGGTTTGGCATGATAGCGATAGAAATTGTATGGCTTTGCGGATGTAGTCTCTGGACGGCTCGAAATTTTGCGGCATGGAGGCGGAATGAACTAGTTTGGAGTGATTGTTTGGCTGTATTTTGAAGAGCTTTTTATACTCATTCCAACCGTACCTCGCGCATCCATTTTCGTCAACTCATTGCTGACTTATGATCCCTGGATGTCATCACTACCATTTGTCCGATTCATATTGAATCAACCTAACATTTACTGATAAGAGACAAAAGAAGGTTAAAGAGACCGTAGTTCAGGTAGTATTATGAAACTTTTTTCTTGTTCTTCGGAGTTCTTTTGTGGGTGTAAACCTCAGCTGCCGTTACTGAGCATGGCCAAGATCTAAGGGGGCGTGGGTGTATGCCAGCAGGTCAGAAAATTCGCTTGACGGCGTTCGGTGTGCGATGCGATGGCACGAACTATGCGCATCGTTTTGGGTGGGTCCTAAAGTGATGACCTACGTCCTATTCCAGATGTTCGCTTCAGGACTCAACCAATACGGTGTTCATAGCTCGCACCATCACGTTGCGCTCTAAACGCCGCCATGCGAATTTTCTGTCCTTATAGCATACACCCAATACCGCGTTCACACTTTGCGGCACCGAGGCAGGGCGTAACTACGTACCTCTGCGCTCCGCCTATACCACACTGTCTCGTTGTCTGCGTCGTCTCTGCCCCTTCCCCGTGCCACTCTGCCTCGCTTTCTGTGAACGCAGCCACGCCCTACTGGCGCAAAGTATGAGTGCGGGCCAAGGGAAGTGGGATCCCTTTTTCGATTTTTTTTCACTGGTTTTTTCAACTGCGCATTTCAGGCAATTACGGTGAGAAAGGATTCGAGGCACTTGAACGATTGCTCAATCAAAAGAACTCGTTGGTTTGTGTGGCCTATTCTCAAAAGATCAAAAGTTTGGCTGGTGAGGCTGAGTACAGAAATGTAAGTCATTCATGAATATGTAACGAATTACGATAAAATTACAGTATCTACCGTATCTTACTATCGTTTTAGTGACAAATTCGAAGGTAAAATATTATTAATGACTAAAAGACGCGTTGTGCATGTTCACCCCAGTCGTACTTACATTAGAACGACCAGTTGCTACACCAATCCATGAACCACTATTAGAGAAAAGTTATAAAGGAGATAGATGCAAAAATATGTCCTTTTTGTGACTCTCTGAGCACGATTGGATTCTCGTCGTATGGTACTAGCGTCGCGCTGCTGGGCGGGGCTTGCATTGGTGGGTGGTGCTCCACGCAAACACTGACAAAATAGAATATTCGTTCAATCTAAGAGATGTTGCTTAGGTTCTCAAGTCACTGTCCAGCCAAAAATCACGTCCGCAAGTGGTTGTGTGTTTTTGTGAAGGTCTAACCGTCAGGAATTTCTTTCAAGCACAAAAACATCTGATTAATCGTAACAAGAACTTCAAGGTACGTTCGTTTTTCTGATACCGAGAACAATTAAGGAACAGAATTTTTCGTGTACTGAATAACTCACAAGATATGTCCTTTACAGCGCTTTCAATGGATTGGTTCTGACAGTTGGGCAGATCGTAATGACGTTGTAACCGGTCTCGAAGATGAAGCTGAAGGAAGTTTCAGCATCAGAATTCACGCGCCTAAGGTAGGTGTTTTCTAGTTTGCCCGGACGAGATCCGCTGTTTGGAGATCGAAAACTCGTCCACTTCTAAGTAACAAGGGGAAGGGCGGAGAGCTTTAGACTGCATTTATACTTTGCGCCGGAAGACTGTGGCTGCGTTCACAGGCAGCGAGGCAGAGTGGCACGGATGAGGTGCAGAGACGACACAGGTAACGAGACAGGGTGGTACTCGTGGAGACGCAGAAACACGCAGGCACGCTTTGCCGTCAGCACCGCAAACTATGAACGCAGTTTTCTGATTGATTGACGGTAAAAAGGAAGGTGTGTAAGAGAAGAAAAGATGAAATATTGAAAAATGGATGAGTCCTCGTCTCTCACGTTAGAAACAAATGGTGCTGCAACTAGTCCACAAATAAAGAATAAAAAGGATGAAGTTTTTGGCGTTAATCAATCCCTTCTGTGGGATGCGCCGCACATCTAGTTCCATTCAGAATCGTGATGGCTGGTGAATGTGATGTGGCCTATACAATGACTTGCGGTGGCCAGCCGATGTACAAGTCAGTGCTTTTATCCTCCCAGACGAGTCTAGTACCAATTTACCGACCCCGGAGGGATGGAAGGCTTGGTTGGCCTGGGCGGGCGTTGATGCGGGATTCGATCCCCGCACCATGAGAGATGGGAGCGCGCCACCTGTTCCGCCCAGTCCACAAATAAGCAATCAATAAGTATATTTTGCAGGTGCCTGGTTTTCGTGAGTATTATTCACGACTGAACCCCGAGAACAACACGATGAACCCGTGGTTTCGTGAATTTTGGCAGCAAAAATTCGGTTGTCAATTTGCCGTGTCAAAAGAAGACAAGAACAACGAAAACATTCGTATCTGCACTGGCAATGAGGATCTCGACAAAGAATACAAGGAGGTTTGTCTTCAAATGTGTTGATGGTTGCAAAGGATACGGTAATCCTTTCAGGACCCCAAGCTTTCGCAAGTAATCAACTCAATAAGTGTGGTGGCGTTCGGTTTGAAGGCAATGTATCAGGATCGATGTCGGTACGGTTTCTTATGTTCACGCATCTATTCATCTATTCTACTGACGTTGAATTTTTTAGGGGCGGCAAAACGGTAGAATGGTAAAACGGGGCGGTGCTTCGCAAACTTCCAAACGCGTTGTAGGGTGCCAAACGTTGTAGGGTGCCGAAATTCGGTAGTTGATTGAGGCTAAACTTCTCAGTAGGGGGGGGGGTTTGCTTACTGATTGGTCTCTTTTGATAACTTACATTTTATCAAGATCGATGTCGGTACGGTCTCTTATGTTCACGCATCTATTCTACTGACGTTGAATTTCCGAGGGGCGGAGTTGGTAGAAGCGGGTGGTGCTTTGCAAATGCTTCCAAACGCATTGTAGTGTGATGCAATTCAAATAGTTTCCGACGATAGATGATTGAGGCTAGGTTTTTTTCAGCGGGCGAGGCTTCGCGCTTTTGTTCACCGTTGTTTCCTTTTTGTTGACTTACAGCTCTATCTTGTTGCTGTGGTAAATAGTGAAGAGCTAATTCACACTGAAAAAAGAAAATAAGTTCAAAAGGATTTAAGGAAAATTTAACCTTCCAGAAACTTCGGCAGTAACCCCTTAATGATCGTTCCCTGTTGTTTCTTGAGATGACTGCTATTGTGCGGTGCTTCGGGTAAGAGGCGTTACTTCCCACGGTTATTGAACGTGAAGCTTTCCATTAAGTCTTCTGGTCTAGAAGGAGGGGTTGATTTCGGACCACTGATCTTATACGTTATTGACTGGCATTCTGACATAATCAAAATGAAGTTAGTAGGAACGGCATTTCACTGATTCAAGTGAAACCTTCAAATCATTATATGAAGAGTTATTTCGCATATTCCAGAGACAATTCAACGTTATGTACGGAAATGTTGTCCAGGAATGGCACTTTGCTATATCAGTACCTGCTCAACGTGACCTTCGAAGATCAGTTCAAGCAATCGATTTATTTCGATAGTAATGGTGATCCACCAGCATGGTTCGCTTTCTACTCACTTCATATACCCTGTATACCCAGTGCTGTGGTTGTTGATCGCAGGCGCGCGGTTGCATTTCGTCACTTCTGAGACGACGTATAGTAAGAAAGACAAAAAAACATTTGGGGAATTTCATCTCATGCTCAAGTAGTCCCTAATGCATACACTAAGGTCGCTCTGCAGTCGCCCGCATTAAATTGCACGTTCTACTGGAACTGGAACAACCCGTTTCACTCAAAACCTCAAAGAAATCGTGCACGGGGAAATGAGTTTCTTTGTCATCCATATATCTGGTTGTATTTTCCCAATAAAAGCCGCATACAAAATTGCGCACGAAAAAGTGAGAATCCGGCCAAGATACAGCTACTCAAAGTGGTGGCCAAAGGGGCGAAGCTTCAAAATGAGTGCCCGCCCCGTCGTCCGCCGCAGCAGGAGACGCATAGTGCGAACAGAAAGTTACAAAAACAGTCTCACTCTTCGTCTCTGACCTGGCGGAGGACGGGGCGGGCATTCACTCTGAGGTGCTATCTTCTGATCCACCACTTTGAGGGGCTGTATCTTAGTTGGATTCCCACGTTTTTCGCGTGAAACTTTGCATGCACCCCTTTTAAGGCAAACACAACGTAATTAGTAGCAGCAAAAATCATTTTTCCGTGGACGTTTCCTTTATTTGCTAGTGTGCTTCCAGGTATGATATACTGAACTATGTGGGCAAACGGTCACCAGATGAGCCATACGCGGAAGTGGGCAGTTTCCAGTCGAATAACGTTAACGGAGTTGAAGAGCTGAACATGACTGACACTCACAACATCGTATTCTTTGATCACACCTCAAATCTGCCGACCAGTGCTTGCAGCAAACCGTGTGGTATTGGACAGCGGGTCAGTTTGATATTCAGCATTTAATTTAAGACACCGGGGGGGGGGGGGGGGCAATTTGGTATATTGGGAAATATGTAGGATGTAGAGATGCTCGGCAGTGTAACAGTAGAGAAAGAACTAGATAAAACGGCGGAAAATCCGAGAAGTAGAAGCCCGAAACCACCTTCGCTGTTCGTGTCCCTCTGCGTCACTACCTGAAGCTGGACTGCAGACGGGCGAGGGGCCAAATGAGCCCGCCGCGAACGTTTTCTCGCCCTCACCGGCAACTCGCGGCGAATGACCGGCAGTACGACTCGCTGTGCTGTGCGGGACCGTGATAAGACCCCAAACCGCGCTTTTTCAATGCGAGTTTTGCCACACATCACCTCTTCTGAATTAGAAGGTTCGTTTTCAGAGAGCATGTAATTACAGTTCTTCTTTTCTCCCTACCCCTCCCAGTGTCTTTAACTAATCACCACTGATCTCTCCCATACGAGTTGGCCAAGCACATTGGGTGTAAATGTTCACCCCGGGCTACAAAGTGTAAAGGTTTTAAGTGGTTGAGGTAAGCCATGCATTCATCTTCCACTGAGCCAAAAACTTGTGAGATTGGATGCGAGCCGAAATGCGAAAGATAGGCAAAAAGGTGGGTTCGACAAGCGGGCGGAGTTTCACCCCTGTTATTTTCCACTACATTTGTTTGATCCAGTGCTTTAACATTTTTCTTTTATCTTGGAAGGTGAAGCTCACTGATCTATTCTGTAGTGGGAAGAGTGAGTTGCCTTGACTGGGCTTGATCCGCTAGCCGTACTGGCCGGAGCGCCGCCTCCTGACACTGCTACACCTTCGCTTTGGCTACTATTGTAGCGGTGATTATCTTCAATCGTGATAGTGTTAGTGTCAATGATAACAGCCAGTCGTCGATTCCGTGGAATGGTAACCTCACCTCGCAAAAATCCATTTCTCTTGTGAGATGGGCGGGATTTGTAGTCTATAACTTGACCTGACTTGACTGCCATGTCAATCCGTTTCAGCAACGAGAAACGATCGCGTGCTGTTGGATTTGTGAGAATTGTATGGACCATCAAATAGTCAACTATACGACGAATCAATGCCAAAATTGTAGCATTGGTTATTGGCCAGATGCCACAAGAAGCAGTAGGTTTTTTGTTTTAAGATGGGCACCGCCCACATGGCTATCTCTGACGTCATTGGACTTTAGGCTGCCACGCCCTACCCCACGAAACTATCTCGTGGTCGTCGTTCGGCTCCATCCTGGCTTTGATTTTGGCCACCGTTGGAATGATCACCACCACCCTTACAACGATCATCTTTCTCAAGCATAATAGCACACCGGTGGTGAAAAGTACAACTAGAGAACTTAGCTATATTATACTCTCAGGTATGTTCAAAAAATCAATAAAATCAATAATCGCTCAACCATACGTTGCCGACGTTTCAGGGATTATGACGTGTTATGCTGTGACTTTTTCGATTTTGGCCAAGCCATCCTCAATTTCATGTTTTTTGACCAGGTGACACTGCTTGAACTGATTGGGCTTTAGTGCAGCACATTATTGATTGATATCGATCTGTTTTTAGAATTATTCCACCTATTGCCTTTTCTATAGTTTATTCTGCTTTATTAACTAAAACAAACCGAATAGCAAGGATCTTGGCCGGGAGTAAAAAGCGAATTCTCACAAAGAAACCACGTTTCCTCAGCACTTTTTCACAGGTACATCGGGGACACTCAGGTCGACGGTCGAGCAGAAACCACCCAGCTTCACCCATTCGTTTTCAGGTCGTCATAACATGGATTCTTGTCGGTATTCAATGTGTGATAGTTGCCGTTGGAGTGCTACAAGAATGGCCATCGGCTGGTTTCTCGCCACACTACTTGCCATCACGGTACTGTTTGCTTTTATCATAGGGATCATAGGGTGTCTGGTTGTGTGTCGGGTTTCTAGTATGGAATTTTCGGGTGTGCATTAGGACTATCCAAATAGGTCAACTTAGGTCAGCGCGCCCCATGGCGTGCGACAGTTTCACAACAGGACCAACACCGCACTGACGTCAGCGATGACGCGAGGATCATAGGGATGTGTCGGGTTTCCAGTATGGAGTTTTCGGGTGTGCATAGGACTATCCAAGTAGGTCAACTTAGGTCAGGCCCCATGGCGTGCAACAAATTCACAACGGGACCAACACCGCACTAGCGTAAGTGATAACGCAATCTGCATGACCTGATTGGAGTGTCCTGACGCACACTCGGGATTCTCACGTGTCCCGAACTGAGGTAATGTGGTATCACGGAATTGTGAGCCGCAAAAAAAGAAGAAAAAGAGAAAGAAAATGCGCCTTTATTTTTCTAATGGTTTTGAGACTATCAATCGGTATTGATCAGCGCTAAATTGAAGTCAGAATCTTTGGAAATCTGGTCCTCGAATAAACCCAATTTTTTATCTAATTGTACCTAGGCGAAGCAGGTAAAAATGCAGTCAATGGGTAGTGGTCACTGTATGAAGTGTGTATGACTGTCCAGTCATTGACCAGGCATTGTCCAGAGTTCGCGATTCAGCCGATCGCGCGATTCACGCGATTTGAGCGTATCATTCACCTAATCCACACGCATATTATCTTTTCCGTCTGAATCGCAGGAATCGTGAACTTTTGTAGTCCATCAAGGAAATCGAACACGAGAATTCCCTGATTCTGATTCCTCTCAAAAGCACTGTATTAGTGCCTGATTAGAAGCACAAAAACTATTTAAAAACGTTTGTTTTAATACGGTAGTCGAAAATCTGAGGGGACAACAATTTGTTTAAATTCCCGCCGAACAACTTTTCAATAGTTATCCACATCATTCGAATTTTCGCGCCCAATCTTTATTTCCTTCCCACACTGCATCTCTGATCACGTCACGCCGCCGATTTTCGTTGCCTTGTCCTAGAAACCTGTGCGGACGAAACAATGATGAAGAGGTTATTTCGCTTTTTCGCATGGAACTTTGCACAATGCCCGTAGTGGAGAAGTAGACATACGATATAGAAACTCGAACTTTCATGAACGATTCTTTTAAAATCGCGTAGAATCTAAAGATTACGGGATTCTCGGGCGATATCGTTTGCCTTCCTCCTGCTGACAAGCTAGCAAGCGCTTATTATTCTTGTGTCACACCGACTGCTACGCAACCGCACGCTGCAGCAAGGCATATTGCGCTCATCTGAATAACCACAAAATGAGCAGTGGTTCTTTTCCTTGCAGGCCGCCTTCATACTCAGTGCTCGCAGGGCGTGTCTGCGTTCACAGACAGCGAGGCAGAGTGGCACGGGAGAGGTGCGGAGACGACGTAGGTAACGGTGGCATAGACGAAGACATAGAGACACGTGGCCACGCCCTGCCGCCGGCATCTCAAAGTATGAACGCGACCTTACCATTGGTCAAACTACAGAATATTTCAACGTTCGAGAGTCATATCTAGGCAATGTTTGGGCTTAATGGTTGTCCAACGTGCTTGATGGACGTATAAGTGACAAAATTCTTAAAGCAATTATATGTGCATGTCTCTAATCTCCTCAGTGATAACAAAACCATGTTTCAGACTGGTTCTCGTCTGCTCGACGTCTTCTGGTTCATTTCTAACGCCTTTCATGTGGAATCTCCTTTTGATCTCATTATGTACATTATATGCTGTGAAGACTCGTAATCTACCTGAAAACTTCAATGAAGCAAAATTTATAGGATTTACTATGTAAGTTTTGCTTACCGTCATTGAATAGCTAACCGACCACAGATGCGCGCGGTTGAACACCGCTCATTTGTTAGGCTGCATTCATAGTCTGCGCCGGAGGGCGGGGCTACGTCCGCAGGCAACGAGGCAGAGTTGCACGGGGGAGGTGCGCAGACGACGAAGGCAACGAGACAGGGTGGCATAGGCGGTGACGCCAAGACACGGTGACCACACCCTGCCGCCGGCACCGCAGAGTATGAAGGCGGCCTTAGGCTCTCTCAGACAGCATTTATACACTACGATGCGATTGCGACAATTTTTGAGGATATCGCTGTGATCATTACGGTCATGGCGCCTACCAGAAAACAGCCAGCACTGATATAGTGATGAAGGGTCATCGTTGCGGTGCTTAGCCACGATTGTGAGCGTACCCGAGTTTGAATTCAGCCGTACTTGGCAATACATTGTGTCCCAAAAGTAGAGATTCAGGATAGCCTACGATTTCCTTTCAAATTTTTATCGGTTGTACCTGGTGGCTGTTGTGATTAAATGCATCAGTAAAGCTGAAAACAATGAGCAATGAACAACTTTGCCCGGATGAGGCTACTTACGCCATAAAATCGCTTCAGCGGCGTCGCACTCGCGGCGCCACCACGCCGCTCACCGCGGGCGGTCACGCGGTTTTCTGGCGTAAGTAGCATCACCCACTTTACCCCAATCAAGCATGCCCACATTCTGGAAGTTCTTTTGAGATATGGCCGACAATATATATTTAAACCCTAACATTTATTTATTTTTTCGAATTATTTCTGTTTTCAGGTATTGTACTCTTGTTGTTTGGATTGCATTCGTCGTACTACACATGGGTACAGTAAACAAAGCGTTGACGATGAGTTTTTCATTCTCACTGTCCGCTTCAATACCTCTCTTATTGTTGTTCTTTCCCAAACTCTATATCATTATTCTACATCCGGAGAAAAATGTCCGAGCTTCATATACCACCACTAAGCTGATACGGTAAGCCAGACACCCCTTTGGATGAAATCACCGCCTCATAATCACAATGCGACCTTTTCAGATGTCATTTCGGCAATTCTCAAGGAGCTTTCGATAGTAAACATCTGTCCAGTAAAACAACAAGAGCATCAGTGCAGTCTGGTTCAGTGAGGTAAGCGTGGGGGCGGAGCTTCCCATGCCTACACTGGCTCTGATTGGTCCTTATACACTCGCTAACTTTCCTCATCGCGTAGTGCTTTTCGAAGGTATTGATTTTACTTCCAAATATTTTCAGAAGTTCCACAAAATCATCGAGCTTAGCAGGAGGTGCAGCTGGTGCAGGAATAACGCGAACCTCGTCTGTACATGTACCGGTCGTCACTAAAGCAACACCGGGTCTTGTGGATTGTTCCACACAAACTGAAGGTGAATTGAAATTATTTAATTTTTAGCGTCAAAATATTGATAGACCAAGGAATTCTAGGACCCTTCTAGGGATAACCACGGATTGAAAGAAAGAACATGTGAGCAATTAAACTCGAGGGGCGGTCCAAGCGAGTGGGCGTGGCGTGTCGACATTATTGCCGCCTAGCTTCAAAGGGAATAGTGGGCCGTGGGTGAATGCTTCACGCAGGATCGCAACTGAAACAATGCACACACCGTGCTGGCCACGCAATTAAAACGATCTGGTGCGCGCATGCTCACACACCACAAGATATCGATTGAGAGGATTGCGTCGCGGGTGCGTTGCATCAGCGGCGCTCAGTATGAATGCAGCCTACTGAGCAGAGCGCAGCGATTCTTTGCGGGAGGATTTAATACGTCATTACTTCCGCTCATTAAAGGCGGGAGATATGAAAGGATATGCAATCTTTGCGCGTTGAAATTTGGCCCTAAGATTTATCCTTACTGAAACATCCCACACCCTTACTCATATTTCCCTCACACTTTACTGTTCTAATTGACTGAGAAGACATTAAGATGCAGGAAAATTCGCAAGGACGTTTTCAATCGTTGGCAAGAAGAAACCGATTGATGAAGACGTGGCGCAACTGGTCGAAGCATGTCGCAGATATCAGGTAAGGGCATTTTGGTACAATTTCTGTGTGGTGCTACGCTTCTATCAAGTGAAGGCATTCCACGAAAAGCATGCTTATCGATCGCGAACGCAACACTTTCAGGATGAAAAGATCGGTGCAACGACGGCGACGAATTTGCTTTTGGAGGAGGCAGAAGACGAAGTTGGAACGATGCTGGCGGATTCCATCGGGAATTCGGTACGGACAGTGCTGTCGACGGTGACTGGAGGTGTACGGCCGACGCCGGCTGTCAAACCACCACCTCCAAAACGACACACTCTTTCACCGCCTTCTTCCGTAGAGGTGGTGGTGAATACGCCGTCGATGCTGTCACCTCCACAAGCGTTTGTGCCGAAACCACCCCGTGCACGACAACGAGATCGAAAGTCTCCCATCATCGAGGAGGACGGGTTTGAAGAGGTCTGTTGAACATTCAATATCCCTTTTCCGTACTTCCGTGTCACGTCGATCCATTCTTCCAGAATAAGGCAAAGTCTGACGTTGATTGCTTGCTTAGGTCGTGTTCATACTTTGCGCACCGGCGTCAACACCGGTGGCGGCGGCGGCGGCAGAATCATGCACCTGCCGCCGACCACTTCGGCACTCTGGTGACGCGCTTTGTTTATGAATCGGTTCACCTACCCATACCTTTTCGAATTACGAACTCGAATCTGTGGGATTTTATCACGATCATTATACCGTAGTAGGGTTAGGACAGCGTTTTATAAACAGAGCGCGTCACCAGAGTGCCGCCGTGGTCGGTGGCGGGCACATGATTGTGTCGCCGTCTTTGCCAGCACCAGTGCGCAAAGTATGAACGCAGCCTTACTATTCGAAAGTCACCAATAACGCGCACACGCTTCCATGGCTTGGCACGGAGTTGCACTTATACTAGGCGAGGCGGCGGCCGCGACGCATAGCTCTGCGATCAATACAATAAGTGCTGTCTATGCACCGTCCGCCGATGCCCTTAGAGCATTGCCGTGACCCTCAGCTGGTGATTTGTGGGGCCATGTCGTCGCGGGTGCGTTGCTTAGTCATGCTTCGCGGACTATATTGAGGATTGGGCTGTGCGTTACTTATGCGTTGCAAGTCTTGCGATCGCGCCTCGCCGAGTATGAACGCAGCTTAAACGTAGGAAGATTGAAACGTTTCAATGCGTCATAGGTCTAAATGCGGGTTTAACGTCAGCCCCCCCATATATTGATCGCTCCTTTACCCTTCCGAAGGGATCAGCTGACTGATTGTGAGTCGAGGGAGGTCTGGTTTATACTCGGAGTCCGATCTGGTTATCGTCTGCGCAGTGCTTGCTAGCGGCGCCTTGTGCCGTTGTTCGAACTCTGGAACGAGAGCTATCTACCATCTTCTAATGGTTATTGATTTTTGCGGAAGAATAATCGATCGACGTAATGATATTGATTTTAGTTCTGTATCTTTCGTGCGATATTCTCAGTTTCTCACTCCTTTTTCAGTTCAAAGCTATTCCTTCACTGTTGTTTTTTGTAAATAATCGATATTTCAGATATATTGAATTAAATATTGTAAATCTATTGCAGTGTATCGTGCATTCTTCAAACACGTGGCCTTCGGAGAAGTGTGATGACATTTTTGGAACGCTTTATATAATCGCACCAAACACCTCACGAAGGGCGATTGGCGTGTTACAACTGATATTCATTCACCTGAATGGTGAAAATAATAAAAAAGAACAAAATCGTGCCTCATTTTACGGTTGTAACACGCCTCACCCATAGCAATTTCATGCTTGGATGTGTCACACCATTAGTTATCCATTACACCCCGTTTCCTATTATCACGCGGACAGAGTGAGCTGTTCCACGGTGCGGCGCCTTCGAGACATTCCACCAAATGGCGAATCAGGCGATGAGCAAGCGAGCGAAACGCGCGCCACACCACGCATAATCATTCACGGCGCGGCGACGGGCCAAAATCAATGAGCACAATTTTCGTAAATTTCACTTATGTTAGGCGGGTTTTGGTAAAAGGTGCGCTCAAGGTTACTTAACGGGTAATACGTCTACTAGAACCTCTTCCTCTGTACAGCGTAGTCATGTGCAGCGTATGACCGCCACACATAACAGATCCCAGTGATTCGATCGAAGGATGCGGTGTGCGAGAAAGCACGTCCGGAGGCGAAAAAGAGAACACAGTGATCTTAGGTTCCTGGATTTCTTAGTTCAGTATTCCTTGTCACTGTGCTGTTAAGAAGCTTATGGTCGCTTCCAAAATTGATCGATCAACACATCTTATTCGGAGTCCGTTGTATTTCCAAAGAAAGATGCACGTGAGCGAGGGCTGCTCATATTAGGACAGCGATGGCTGCGCTAATCGGGGTGTGTATACTTGTGGCAAATCTTCGCTTCGCGACATCGCTTTCGCGGCGTCATCAGCACAATTTGCCTCGGTCGGAATTCCGTTCAGGACGCAAGGGTCTGGTACCATGAAGGTAGTTTATTGTTGTAATGAATGCAATCTCTCGCAAAAAAATCCGCTTCGCCGCTCGCCGCGCGCGGCCGCGCAAAAATTCGTCATACCTGTACGCACCCGTGCTAATCGTGGCGTCACATCTAAGCATGAACTTCCACAGCTTTAACCCCAACATTCAGTTTGCTAATGCTGTTTCTTCCAACTTCCTCAGTTCGCTTTCCTTTCCTCTTTCATCCTCTTTTTTTGAGGAGTCGAGCTAGTAACCACTTACAATACATATCAAACCCATCAGGTCGAGTGTTACTGGCTCTGCTCCTTGGAACGTTTTGTGTACGGGAGTTAACATTCCAACTCCCCTTAAAATATGCGTGTGTTCGGCGTGTGAAGCAGGGGAGTGTGTCTTATCTTTTTCTTTTGCTTTCTGCTGTTTTTCGGCGGAAGAATGGGGATGGCAGGTGGTGGGCGGTGTTCAAGAGGGTGGGCGCCCTGTTGTTGCTGCTGCTCAACCACCTGGACCACCCGTCAGCCCCGCCCCTTTGGATAACTGCTTTATTCACTTTAGTTGTTGCGGAGTCGAGGTGTTCAACCACTTCATCTCAGTCAAGCGACACCTCTTTGACCACACGGAAACTTTGCTGGTCAGCACCTCTTAACATATACATATCACTGTGAGTTTCGTCATTATTATTTATCATTTTACAGCTCTTTGAAATTCATTTTTATGGTTTTATAAGCGTCTAACTACCCCAAAACGAGTCTGTCCCACACGATGTCGAAAAAGGCAAATTCTGGGCTAAAGCTTGTGCAATTTTTACAGAACGTTGTATAAGCCGTGCACCTTTAAGTATCGCCATTACATCTCCATGATACCCTAATTGGAGCTGCTGGCTTGGCGCACTGCGGAAAAATTGACCATTAGCCGCTTTCTCTATCTTTATGATGTTTGCCAGGCCATGAAAAAGTAAAGGATAGGAAGGATAGAGTTTTTTGGCGCTAATCAAACCCTTCTGTGGAATGCGCCGCGCATTCCATTTCCATGCAGAATCGTGGTGGCATGTGAATGTGATGTGGCCTATACAATGAAATGCGGGGGCCAGCCGAGTACAAGACAGTGCTTTTATCTTTCCACACAAGTATGGAACCAACACCCTGAAGGGTTAGAAGGCTTGGTTGGCCTGGGCAGCGTTAATGTGGGATTTGATCCCCACACCATGAAAGCGGGATGCGCTTTCTGTCACTATACCCCTCTCACAAAAAAGAGGGTGTTTCTATAAGCTTCTCAATTATAGGCTGTATGCAATATCTTTGGGAGAAGATTGGTGAACAGTGGTGATCTCAACTGTTACTCCTAATATTTCCATTTTTTGGCTACTTTTATAAAGTTGAAGCCAACAGGCTAAGCTGGTTCCTCTCAGAATGCTACCTAATATATATTTCCAAGTGGGATTGCTAACATAAGTGAATGAATATTTGATAAGTAGAAATTTGGTCTGGTTTCAATGTGGCATTGTTTTTTCCAAGCATGCTTTGGTCAAGCAACTGCTCCCCAACTGGAGATCATATTTGACCTGGCGTAATCAGTGAGTAGCATGACGTGGTTATGATACCATACATCACATGCTGCTTGTTTACTTATGTTTACGTTTGAAAGATCGCAGGAGAGACGCCCCTAGGAGAGATTGGCTGTAGAAACCTTTTGAATATGAAGTAGGTTCGAAGAAAATTGGGTACCCTGGCATCTCATTCAGCGATTTATAAGTGGCCGTAAATTAAGGAGAATGTCGAAGACTTCGGGTTTCTGATCCTGAATTTACGGAATGCATAAGGTACGCTTTGACATCTCAAAGGAATCGTTCACGGGAAAAAATGAGTTTTTTTTTGTTGTCCATAAATTTATGTGCATCTGCTTAATGAGGTCCGCATGCAAAGTTTCATGCGAAAAAGTGAAGGTTCGGCTAGGATACAGCAGCGCAAAGTCTCGGCCGGATGGGCGGGGCCTCTGGGCAAGTGCCTGCCCATTCTTCCGCCGCAGTCGGAAACGCATTGTAGGAACAGGAAGTCACGTCAACAGTGCCACTCTCCGTTCCCATCCGCGACGGACGACGTGACAGGGCTTCTACTCGGAGGCTCCGCCCGCCCGGCCGAGAATTTGGGGAGCTTATCTTAGCCGAATTCTCATTTCTTGACGTGGAACTTTCCATGCGGCCTGATTAGGCAACTGCAACATAAATGTATGGGTAACGAAGAAACTCAATTTTCCGTGGACGATTCCTTTAAGCTCCTAAAATATACGGGAACCAAGCAACTGAGAGCACCCGAATTGTTTACTACCACTAAGCGAATCACGAATTCTGCAAAACTGAATACACGCAGGACAAAGAACACACTGCAAGCTCCACCTAGTAATCGGATATTCGGGCATTTTTGCATGCAGGCGAGCGACAAAATTCATCAAGCTGCTCAGACTCCTTCCACCAGCTTAGGCCGCCTTCATACTTTGCTGTGCCGGCAGCGGGACGTGGCTCCCGCTGCCAGCAGCACCACCGCAAAGTATGAAGTCCAAGAACTCCAAATATCAAGAGCGCATGGGTTTCTGCAACATTGCTGTTGCTGACTCACATGAGAAATTTTATTTCTTTTCGGCTCAAGTTCAGAGATGGCACTGCCTTGAAAGGAAGCCCATTGGGTTGAATTCTTTTGAAAATTCGCAGTTTGCTCTAATTTGAGACCGAGCTCAGATGTTAACTACGAGCAACTGGAACAGATAAGCAATAAGTTTATCAACCAGATACTAATGTCGGCATACATAAGATTGGGAAACTGTTTAATTTATTATTAATCATATTTGATTTATAATTCAACAATTTCCCAGTCATATGTATGCCGACGTTAGTATGTATTGGTTGATAAACTTATCACTTACCTGTACCAGTTGTTCGTAGTTGATATCTGAGCTCGGCTCTTTAAACAAACTACGAATTTTCGACTGCGCTCCACCACAGTTAATTGATTTCAGCGGACCATATTGAGTAATGTTCCTTATTTCGAAGGATTGTCTTCTTACCACTGCGAGCAGTTCTTTAGGTAGTGCTATACTTTTGAGCCAAAACTAAATATATGCACCAGCGTAAAAAAGTAAAGGCTGCTAACTTGTGAAGAGCAATTTTGGATTTTGAAGTTTTGATTTTTCTGAAAATTTCGTGTTTCAAGGCATGATTAAATACGTGGTGAATGTGGGGACACTTTAGTGACGCGAGTTAAGGCATGTATAGACATGTAGATGTTCAGCGTTCAACAAACTTAATACGGCAGTGATGCATGCATGGATCTCACATTTTTTAAAATGTCCCCCCCCCCTCCTCTCCCCTGCTCAGGATAGCACCTCCCTTTGGGTCCTGACTTGAGTGCAGGAAACCATTTTCGAGTGATTTGATCTTGCTTGCTGTTTCAAATGATGCACCGTTTAATGTAAAAAAAAACAAGTTATTTACTTCCGATTGAGGAAACAATTTTCTTCAGTTTTTGTTTACGATCACATATTGCGAATAAATAAGGTGATTCATTCAAGGGTAAACATTCCACGCCATTCATTGCCACTGCCCATACGAGCTTATCAGGGAACACCATAATTCGCGCGCGTGCGATCTTTGCACTCATTTACACGGTCCACCGTCGTATCAGCCCTAACAATAGATCGCCCGAACCCCCCCCCCCTATCTCGAACCACAACCCATTTTGACTATTCCTTGAAATGCTGATACGACGTTGCTTCCAGCGGAGCAGCACTCTCTATAGCTCTTTTCTACTGGTCTTACTTACCATTGACTTCTGGCTCCTTGGAAAGAAGCGCTATTATCACATAAACGTTCCTGGATCGAGTTCGGTCTTATCCAGTCAATGTCTTCTCCTCACTCTGTATGGGCGTTAAACTGTTCGAATAAAATGGGTGGCTAATTTGGTGACAGGAGCCGATGACCCCACCAACTTTAGCAATTTGATCTGATGATCATAGGCATGGCGTATTCCACACGTGTTGTGAATGCCAATGTTGTTTTGTAGGTCATTTGACCGAATGCTTTACTTGATTCTTCTCTGGAAGTGATAAGATCAGGTACTAAATTACTTTGGTCGCCTGATACACACCGTAGTCAAGGGGGGACAGAGGTTCTCTTTTTTTCTGATAAAATCCTTTTTTGCATTGCATGTGCCACAGCTGCTTGACGGCTTACTCCATGAAAATCGATTCAATATTTCAGTCCATGGATCCATACTGCAATCGGCCATCTCCCTCGTACACCTCCCACTCCTCTGTCTCACCGACTTTGACGTTGCCGTCTCCGTTGAACAGCTCTGCACAATCACCACTCACTCCGGAAGTTACTGATGAAGAACTGCAACGTATCAGCGTTCGTCAGCTGAATCAACGTTTACAGGTGAGATTACAGACCCAACTGAGCCCGCATTTATACTTTGCGGCACCAGCTCTGGCACCGGCGTCGAAGGCGGCAAACGTGGCGACAGCCCGCGCAAAGTTGTGGCGACATTTAAATCCTGGCGGAGATCTTGGCACAGTGCCAAACTGTGGAGAGATCGGTGCACGCTTCCACCTTGGACTGCGTTAGCTCTCGATACGATCACCTTACCGTAGTATGAATAGGTGGAGCGTTTCAAACAGAGCGTGTTGCCAAGGTGCCGCCGTCGTCGGCGGTGGCACATGATTTCGCCACCGTCACCGCCGGTGCCGGTGCCGCAAAGTATGAATGCGCCTTATTAGACATAATGACGCGGTGAACACCGTCTGCGTCTCTGCGCTTGCTTTGTTCTGGTTTGTTTAAGGTGATTTGAAACTCGGATTTCGGTCTTTGTTTTTTGTTGCTCTTTAATCCAGTGCGTGCTGGTGAGAGTCTTATTGATTAGTGAACAAAAAGTTCGGACTTCCCAGCGTCATGCCTTACATTTCTTCTCTGTCGGGCTTTTTATGGTCTATAGTGTGTCATTTCTGAACAGTGCTAACCAACACTCCTTTTGCCGACACCTCTTAACTAGTATTTATCATTATTAATCAAAGGCACATTCTACGTTCGTTGGACGATGGGCCCTTTGGTAACCGTATTGGTGGAGGAACACTTAGTGGCGTACTGTCACACCCCTCGGTGAGTTGAGGGGTAGGGCCATAATGTCGCCCGACGTACTTACACCAATAATGGTCGCGGATCGATCACTTCGAGAGACGTGGAAATACCTTCAGATTAGGACAATGAAGTAATCTCACAATACCCGCGTGGATGTTTTTCAAACACTATGAGCACTTCAGGGCCATTCATGACTCTCCCATTTGCCCATATGACGTAATGTTAGACATGAGACAGCCATTTCATGAAAAAATATAATTCCGGAGAAGCTTCCCTAAGCCTTTATTCCCATTTTTATTTTTTGCTCAAATGAGCTCATCTTCTAACGATTGCAGGGACATGACCGGCAGCTGGTGGCGATGATGAAGCAAAAACGACGAACACTCAAAAATCGTGGCTACGCTCTGAATTGTCGTGTCCGTCGCATTCAGAATCAACTACAATTAGAAGCCGACAACATCCAACTTCGAGATCAAGTAAATACAATTTATACTCCTTCACAATAGACATCAGAAATGCTAGACACGGCTAATGGAACGGAAGGTTTCTCCTAAAGCAGCGTTCATACTCCGCGGTGTCGGCGGCAGCGCGGCTGCACTGCCGGCGTTGAGTATGAAGGCCACTCAAACGACATAACCTGCTACAAATTCTACTGCATGGTGCTTTTACAGATTCGCAGCCTTCTTCAAACGCTTTCCGACATGCAAGCACGTCTCCAGTATTACGAGCCGTCGTTCATGCTCCATGACTACTCGTACATGCAAGCGACAATGCCGATGACATACCAACAAAGTGCTAACTTTCTCACTTCCAACGCCACCGCTGCCACGCCGTCAGAGAACATCTGTTCAATGGTACCACTACATGAACATAAATTGTTCTAGTAAAATTAGAAACGACTTTCCACCATAAACCGTTCCATTGTGGGTGTGTGTGCAAAGATAGGTATCGATTTGACGCGTACGTAATCGATATCTTCTTGCACGCACAGACGAGTGGTCCAAACCACGAAGCCCGAGGTATCCAGTCTGATTTCCAGTTCGAGTGAGGTGTATCTTTTGTCGAAGGCCTTTTACGAGCTCCTTGAGTAAATATTCGCCAATTTTACTCGGTTACTCACTGCCCCTCAGTGGTAAAATCCACGGTGCGATGGTTGTAGTACCTTGTCAGGGACCTTCAGTCAGGACCCACATTCACTAAATGTCTGCATCCTGCACAGGTACTTCAGGCATCCACTCTGGGGTCAGTTAAAGTGGGGGGGGACGCAACTTTTCACCAACGTCAAAGCTCCTTTCCTCCCTAGGCTTGGGTTTAAATTCATATCCCCTCCGCCTACATGAAAAGCATCAAGCTCATCTGTTTTAGCCTAAGCCTAAGGAAAGGAGCTTCGACGTGGTAGAAATTTGTCCCCCCCCCCACTTTAACGGACCCCACCTCTGTCCCCTCACATCACTATCCATACATCTGCTCAATTTTCGATTTTCTCATTATCGTTTGTTGATCGTCCCAAATTGATTCTTTTTTTTCGTTTTTATTTCATCTCGTTGATATGTGGTCATTTATTGATTTCATCGATTTTACCAGTGCTGTTCACATTCCCTGTGCTAATATATCTCGGTGCCATTCCAACATGCATTCCCTAGTCATGCCATGATCATATTTGATGATAATTGTTTGATGGTAATAAGTATTTTTATTGTCTCAAATTGTGATATCAGAAGTAGAATTAAAAATTTCGGTTGAAATTCGTCTTGAAAATATTATTCAAGTGATTATTATACATTATGCAAATATCCCTGAAACTTAAGAATTCTGCTTCTTGCTTGTGACTTTTCTTTTCATTAAACAATATCCCTTCAGTAAAGCGCTTGGGTTGCGGTCGTGTACGCAAGCGACATTGTCGATGACATTCCCACAAGACGCAATTTTTCTCACAAGGGAAGGACCCCAGGTCGAAGTGGCCATTTGGAATGAGATGCATATGGTCCGATCTCTTCTCGGACGCTGATCTCGAATCTGCATTCCAAATTTGCAAAACGATTTTCTGAGCGGAGTTATGGAGGTTGTTTGAACGAACGGTTCATCAGCATGGCCGTTGCTGAGCAGTCAACGGCCTCAGCGGCTCGGTGGTAGTGCTCCTGATCTGCAGGAGAGGGATCGAGGGTTTGCTCCCCGCCAGTGCGATTTTTTTTGCATTTTGCGTTTCATTGTCAGTAAGTGCTTTTCTTCCACTTCTGGACGTTTCCTTGGACTGGTACCGATCACACCCATCATTTACTCTGCCACTTTATTTATAACTGCTAACATTACCACAAGGGAAGGATATCAAGTCAAAGAGAATCCCGTACCACACGAATCAGGCCTTCTTGCGTGAAAAGATTATGATATTCGTGCACAGGGGGTCGAATTACCCCTCTGTGCAAATTTTCAGCCAAATCCAGTTTTTGGTCCATCTTCGGAAAATTGGGGGTGGCCAGGTTATAAAGTGGTAGTTTTTGAATTTTCTTCTACAAAAAACCCTGCAACCTGAACAAGATGGCCTACACATACCTTTTACACTTGCCCATCGCACTAAATGTACGAAACAAGCGTCAATTAAGAGCATTTCCTAGGCAAGGGTCAACGACTACTCCTTTGTTCAATGGGCTGCCACCCTATAGCCCGGAATTTTTCCGAAATTTGGTCAAATTCTCGAATTGGCTAAAAACTTGTCTTCTGGGGTAATTTGACTCCCTGAACACGAAAATCTCCCTGGTTTTGCGCAAGAAGGTCTGGCTCGCGTGCTATGGGCTTCCAAACCTACCATAGTAGTAATGTTTTTTCAAAAAAACCCCCATAACTCCGCTCAGAGAATCGTTTTGCAAATTTCGAATACAGATTCGAGATCAGCGTCCGAAAATACGTCGGACCATATGTATCCCAGTCCGAATGGCCACTTCGACCTGAGGTCCTTCCCTTGTCAGCTCCATCACCATGACTACTCTGAACGTACAGTCCATTTTACAGCGCTAGATAGTCGTCTGAGTGGCGAGAGCGAGAGTGTGTGGCCAGAGTGCGAGCCGTAGGCCACACCCTATCAAGCGCTCCGGACTTTATACGATAATTTTGGATTGATTATTGAGGTAACGCAAGTAAGTTATTTTATTAAACTATATTCGTCAAATTAACATACATATGCGGCGCACCCAAACAGGAGCTTACTATATCAGGGTCATTAGGTCTGAAAGAATCCATCGTAAAGTACGCATAAAAAAGCGAAAGGGAGTTTGGAACACCGCAGACTAGTAGAAAGGCCTGAAAATCAGAAAGTAGGAAAAAAGAAAAAAATTCTGGCATGAATTTGATCCCATTCTCCGATGTTAGACGTTGTCAACCTAGTATGCGCCGCGCATGAGGTTTTCCTGAAGCATCGTTTCGGATTCAAGTGCTACGAACTTGTGTGAGATCACCAACTCTTCCAGACCGTTCTAGTTGGTTGATGCTGTGTGCTGTTTCACTTGTTTAACATCATCATAAATGAAATCGAATTCGCCCTACGCGACACCAAATGACACTGGCGTTGGCCCGCCTGAACGTGCAGTCCAAGGCGGAGTGCACTAGAATCCAAAAACGCTCAAATGCGTGTTTTTCAACACGATTTTCGTTACACATAATATTTTCTGAGTTTAAGTGTTCGTTTATAGAGAGTTTTTTTGTTTCAAAACACGCATTCCCTCCTTGCCCCTCCCAGAACCTTCAAGCCTGAACCGAAATCAAATGCTTGCTGCATTCTGAAGGAACTGACCAATGCAGATCACTTGATTCTTTGTTTTACATTTTCGCAATCTTTCCAACATTTTCTGAAAATTTGAGGCCTCATATATGAGGAAGATTCAAAGCCAGAGGTCACATTTCAACGCCTCCTGTCTTGCATATTATACGCAATACACTGTCCAACATGAGGAGGGATGTTTAAGCCGTCGCAAAGCGTATCCCCCGCCCCCCATTGCACAACTATGTACTATCACTAATCTTTACACGAATGGAACGCAAAAAGCAAATTTACACAGAAACACTTTGCGTAACGCCAGCACCGGTGGCGACGGCGTCAAAATCATTTGCTTGCCGCCGATAGTTTGGCCAAGCTTCGAATGCGAATTCGTGGCTCTTGCCACGATCATCATACTGCAGTGTGGCTGGGTCGAGCGTTTTACAAACGGAGCGCGTTATCAGATTGATACCGTCGTCGGCGGCAGCGAATGATTTTAACGCCGTCGCTGCCAGTTTCAGTGTCGGTTACGCAAAGTATGAACGCGGCCTAAGACTGCTGAAGCACTTTGATGAATTGGGAAAAGAAAGTATTTGCACTCAGTGTTTGTTGCGGAGGGTTTCTCGTAGGTTGTCATGTCCCAAAATCCGGAACAATGAAGTTTGTGCCCAATTTTTCAGGAACAGAATACAAACAACAAAAAACCAACAGCGTAAATAATTCGACGTTTTTTTTTACTTTAACATTCAATGGTGCCACAACATTTCTTACTTTTGGATGAGAATTAGCATTACGCAATATCAGGTATGATACTGCTTCCATTAAGATTCGAACGCGAAATAAAAGTTCAAATTAAGTTAATAACCTAATTTGGGAGATGGGCCCACAAATTCATTGCTAGAAGTAATCTGGTGTCTGTTATACTTTTCTACGTGCGCAAAGCATTTTGAAGGTCATTCCATTGCAATGTCAAATAGCCGGTAGTCACTTGTCCACAGTTTTGATAAGCAAAGGTCATTACGATATGATCAAATAGTCATGCAAAAATTTTCCGCGACAATCTACGAGCTACGATGTAGTTGGGCCATTATCGCTCAACTGCTATCAACTGTTCCAGGCACCGTACGAGGGGACGAAAGCACCCGTAGCGTTGTAAGCTGATAACGGCAGCCGGTACAGGCTGGCACGGCAAAATAGCAACAATTAAAAAAGGACGCCCATCATCAAAAATTTTGAATCGAACAAAAAATCAGGGGGCTGGAAAAACTCATTTTTGATTCCCGCAACAATTCCCTTGAGCAATTTCTTTAGTTTAGAGATCATATAAGACTGTAATACGCGGACTTCGAACGAATGGAACCAGCACGTGTTCAATAAAAGTTTCGACAGTGAAATCTGGCGACATATGGTCTGTTTAATAATAGCCATATTTTTTTCTGTAAATTCCTATTTACGTCTTTATTCTACCAAATTAGCGTAAGGGCATAGATTCCATTCTATAAAGCATTCAAACTGCAAAGCCTCTTAATTTTGTACACTTTTCTTATGTAAGTTTTCACTCACGCTTCGAAAACCACCCAAAAAAACTTTATAAACCAGAAAAGGGAAGTAAAATAGAGTTTCTCAACTAAACCGTGCTACCAACTGATAACTGCTTAGTATTCACTTTAGTCATTACACTATACACAAAAAGCCTAGAAATGAATGGAAATAGAACCATGAAAATAAAGATGAAATAATTTGGTTACGGAAGCGAAATTACCGATGCGCGCAAAACCCAAGCCTCGGTATCGGTACGTCATTTTTTCGTGGATTGCGACCGCTAAGGCCGCGACACACTTTGCGGTGCCGCGAGCAGGGCGTGGCTGCGTATCTCTGCGTCTCCGCCTATGCCACCCTATCTCGTTGCCTGCGTCATCTCTGCACCTCCCCCGTGCCAGTCTGCCTCGCCGCCTGTGAACGCAGGCAGGCCCTGCCGGCGGTGGGTTTGGACGCGGCCTAAACTAGAAACATCGAAGTATAGTGCTACAGGGATTCCAAATTAGTAAATGCATATGACATCGTTACGAACACTATTTATCAAGTATTCTGGTGTTTTATGAACAACAAAGTAAACATATGAAAAGGTCCTAGCGGTAAACTACTTTTACAGCGCAAAGATGCTAACGACACATACAACAAGAGGGATTGTGGCCAAAAATGATTGAAATGTATTTCATCCAATCCCAGAAACTTTCTTTGATGTATTACATTTCATTAGGCATTTGCTATCAACTATAAAAACTACATCAAAAACAACTCAATAAGATCTTCAGCCTCCTAGAACCCTAGCAGCTTCTGATAGTACTTCCTAGAACGGCTCGTTACTGACAGCCTCAGTGCATAGCATTTATGAATATTTTTAAAAATAAATGAACAAACAAATTCAAACAAGAGGTGAGAAAATAATGAGAAAATTAGCTACAATTGGAAATTTTGATCCGAAATATAGGCAGAAATAGCTTGTCCAGTCACGAAAAGGTCTCAATTATCTCCATAGCCAAGTTTGTCCCATTCCTCCTTATCCATTAGGCCATTATTCATTCGGCATTGGAAATACGATTTCGCTACATCACGACATTCACTGTTCATATGTTTCTTTTCATGTAGGCAGCACATGTACCTACAAAATATTGTCTGAGTGCACTTTTCGATTATCCTTATCCCGATCTGGTCGGAAAGCCCCATTCCTTTTACCAACTCACTAGTTCAAAAAAAACTCAAACTCCTATTTAGGAGTTAGCAGCCAACCAGCTGCAGAAGCGTGCTAGGTAAACAATCATCCATTTGCTAAGAGGCTATTGATACCAGCTGTTGGCACTACTTGAGACTGGCTACACTTCTATCCACCCTTTATGTCTAGCTCTGAATTCTAGAGAATGATATCTTTACCTTATTAGCTCATAGCAAAGGGCATGAAACTGAACTTAACTCAGTTAGAACCCAGTTTCACTGGAACGGTTCACAGGAAACTTATTAGAAGGGAACCCAAATGAATTATTATCCACTTACTTGAGCATTTCAAGCTTACACGATCCTTCATGATCCAAAGGAAATGAGCCTTTCAAGGGCGGTGATACAGACTGTATGCGATTGAATGGTCCGGCTTGAGACATGCAAAAATCTGAACTAAAAACTTATGAACTCCATAACTATTACTATTATGCGCAATTATCTTAGAAAACATTTAGGTAATCCTTTCTTGATAGGAAGCAACTTGATGGGTGACACTTAACAATCTACAATTCATTCCTATCCTTCCGGAGCTTTTATCAATTTTCATTCATATATATGTGAAATCAACTTTTGAAGGTTGTAAAAATATAACCAGTTCAGTTAAAGTTTTTGGTGAAAAATATAATAAAGCGATTTTTAGTAAATAAACAAAGCAATAAATAACCTGTAGTGAAGTCATACCGGTGCCAAAGACCACCATTCAATTGGAAATGCACTCATCGCGTCTTTTATAACACGCTGAACAATCTATTGAATCAGCGAAATTTTTGCAACACTAGCACTAGCTGAGAGGGCATTTTGCTGGTTGACACAACTGATTAGGACCCACCTCCTCGAATTTGGCAGTGTTTTCGTACACAAACTGCATCGCACACTACTCACCAATATCTACTACTCCTCCCATGACAGTCTTGGAAATCGGATGTAATTGAACGAAAAAGGAAACCATCCCACACACCGTGGTGAACTTGTCTAATTATCATCACCGCAAGAATAGTTTTATTTACCCATTAAACTTGAAGCAATAGGCCGCCGTCAGACTATGCGATTTTGGGGCATCACACTTTCGCACGCGATTACGACCTTGAGATTGAGGAATGACGAAACTTCGCGTACGAAAGTGCGATGCCGCGAAACCGCAGAATCGTAAAATCGCGAAATCGCAAAGTCTGACGGCGGCCATAGGGACATCATGGGTGTATATCGCTAGGACAGAAACGTCGCGTGCCCGTGTTCGGCACGCGGCGGGATGGTGCGAGCTGTGCGCGCCGTATTGGTTGAGTCCTGAAGCGATTACGCCTAGAATGAGACGTAGAGCACCGTCATCGCTTCAAGACCCATCCAATACGGCGCGCATAGCTCGCACCATCTCGTCGCGTGCCGAGCACGGCCACGCGACGTTTCTGTCCTAGCGATATACACCCGGGACATCATTATGGCGCGTATCCATCTAGTATTGATTTTCTGAGCAGCTCGCGTGACAGCATTGCGCCCAGCGAACAGTCTAACAGGAAATAATCCTGCACTTATATCATGCGACTTTGCACTGCTGCTTTTATTTATCGTATCTAAATTTGCACTCTGAATTTGGATCAGACGGATGTGTATCCCTAAGGCCGCGTTCATACTTTGCGGCGCCGGCGCCTGGGCATGGTTGCGCGTCTCTGCGTCTCCGCCTGTGCCACTCTGTTTCGTTGCTGCGTCGTCTCTGCACCTACCTCGTGCCACTCGGTCTCGTTGTCTATGAACGCAGCCACGCCCTGCCGGCGCAAAGTATGGACGCAGCCTAATACGGAATTCAACCCGCGGCGTGCGGCGCGAAGCGTGCGAGCCGGTGGCGCCGTACTTAGTTGGGTATGTACCCTTATGTCAGAATTTTGCACGACGACGAGCGGCGTGCGACGCAGTGTGTGCGAGCAATGCGCGTCGCGGTAGATGGGTCTTGGAACGATTACACGGTAACGCTAGGAGAGCGATACGCATTGACTTGTAATCGCTTCGGGACCCAACTACATGGCTCCTTCAGCTCGTCCGCACTGCTCCGCTTACGACATGCCACGGTGCGAAATCCTGTTATAAGGGTACACACACACCTAGTTGAGTCCTAGAGTGATTACCTTGTTCTGCACCATGTGAGTTGTGCGAAGGACACGAAATCACCTTGGAACCCGACTACTACATCTGTGAGTCTTTAGCTCGACCCCGTTTGGGATAGCACAGATAGTAGCGATACCAGGGTGAGGCTACTCACGCCAGAAAACCGCGTGGCCGTCGCGGCGGGTGCGAGTGCCAGTGGCAGGGCATGGCAGATTCAAGCGAGACAGAGTGGCACGGGAGGAGGAGGCAGGGTGGCATGGGTGGAAGCGCCGAGGTGACGCAGCCACGCTCTGTCAGGCTCCCAAGAGCAATCGATTCGCAAGTCGTACTGGTGGCGCCGCGAGTGCGACGCTGCTGAAGCGATTTTCTGGCGTAAGTAGCCCCACCCGCCACGATGCCCACAATACGCAGCACTTGGCACTGGATTGCGCTGAGTAGTATAAAGCAACGCATGTAGAGCGAAAATAGGGAAAAAGGAGGGAGTGGAAGCCTTGATAGAGCTGACTAGTTCTAGTTTTGGATGGATAGTTCTCTAACTGTTAGCGATTGCGCTACTGATGAATCACTCCAACTGTTCTTCCAGACTCTTTCGACCTTGAGTTTGACAAGGTCCCTCCGGGGGTTAAGCCACTTTCCTATGCTCATTTACCACCCAAAATTGATTCAATCTGCCTCTGAAAGCATTGAGAAAACATGAAACTTAGAAAAACACTGGTAGTCTGAGGTAGGGGATTCCCACCACCACTCATCATTTTTGAATTGAGATAGAAAAAACCTGGACTCCGATATTGACCCTTCTGCGCAGATTACAGTGTCTATGTGTAAGATAGTTTGGAAAAAAGAACTCTAAAAGTCATGGAAATTTGAGTTGAGCGAACTCTTGTTTTCTGGAACTCACACGTGCACCTCTTCCCCTTTCTCCAAATGTTAAAATTTTGAAATCTTTCATATCGAATTGCTCCAAGATTATTCAATTGCAATTCTTTTCGAAGGATGCGAAGTAAGCAGGCAAGCAAAGGTTATAATGAACATGCCAATTACTTATGAACGGTTACGAGGAATACCGCAGTTAACACTCAAAATACAAAATGAAAAGATAAAAACTTTATTTCTCAAATAACGGACTTTTCCGTAAAATTGTAACAACTTAAAATCCATGTTTTTTTTCGTACACATCTCCCAATGCGACCTACTACGCCCTAACAATCAAATGATAACAGGTTGAATAGACACAATACATACAAGTTGTCTAGTATATTCAGCAACATCAATCGAATAATATTTTGTATCCCTAAACTAATCAACTAGCTTAATATAAAGATGAAAAAGTAACAGTGGATCAAACTTCTTTCCCGAGTTTCTTCTGTTGTTCAACATATTTGTCCCACGATTGTACTGGTATGTCAGGCAATTCTCTATTTTCTAGCCAATTATCATACAGACGTGAAGCAGCTAACGCACCTATGAAACCCACAAACATCATGAAAGCGTAAACGTCGGACTGCTTCACCATATCTGAAAACATATACCATTATACATACTTGAAGACAATCTGATGAAATCTTGTGATACAAAATTACATTTCACCATAAAACATTCACTTATACGAGACTTTTGCGGACTGAGAATGGTAGGGGCTAAAAACCATAATAACCACCAGAGAAACACAAGTTATAAAATTATGGGTCGGACAGAAGAAAAGTAGATCAGGGAAATGAACCAAAACTTCACCAGATCCCTCCTCATAGCAAATGTTCTAGAAAACTGTAAACTCCACTAGTAGAAAAAGTGATGACTTCAATACCTAAAGTGCTCACAAGAGTTAATTCCTGATTTCTTTAACGTCGTTGACGGCGGAAGCGTTTTCACTTAGTGGGCGCACGGGCCGATCGTCAATCAGCAGTGACCAATAGTCTTTCCGTATTCAGCCTCGATTTTTTCAGCTGTAGGTATCTATGAATTTTGAGCTTGGAGCAAACAGGGAATTCGAATGAAGGAATTGTTACGCATGAATGTTTATGGAAATTCTGTCAAACTTCTAGATTCCAGAGTTGCAAACTATGCAGAATTTTCAGAAGGCATGTTATTTAGAGTGGGCTAACACGAAGTCTTAATCTGGTCACCAGCATGAGCTCTACTTGACCCAACCTCTCCACAGTTTTCTATTTGATAGTTTCCGTAATTATGTTGTTGCATTTTAGTTTGATCCTTGATGCTTTACAATCAAAGCCGAAGCTTTATGAATGAGTAGATCTAAGGCTGAAGACTCTATAGTGCATGTAGTATACAGTTGTACCTCGAATTAATTGCAAAAGCAAACAAAATAGCGAATTTCGTATATTTTGTCTAACTTTCACTACTGTTGGTCAGCAGTGTTTGACGCTTCAATTCATTCAAATTTCAATTCATTTCCATCATCGTCAGGATGTCAACATGAGAAAAGCGTGATACAACATTAGCATAGTACTAATACACGAGGGTCTAATCCACTAACTATTGAGGCACTTTGACGTTCAGTAACATCCAAGGTGTAGGTTCTCAAAGAGAAAGGTTCAAAAGTGGTACTTATCCAAAAGGCGTAAAAATTTAAACTCATTCGTACTCATGAAATCACAGACGACTCAAAAAATAACGCACCTTAGTTTAATCAGTTTCTAGACCACCGTCAGCCTCTTCAGATTTTGTCCAACGACGCAGATCACTCACTCTCAATCTACTCCCCTGAAAAGAACAAACAAGTTCTTTTTTTCGGACCAACTTCGAAAGAAAACCACTTTCTCTCGAATGTATGAGATATTAGGCAAAAAATCCAAATGAAAGCAACTATGTAGTACGTACAAAAGAAGCGGTAACTTAGACTTCTTTTGCCATTAGTATTTGGATAAAATTCGGAACTTGAAAGAATAGATCACAGATCCAACGGATATGGCTTTTTTTTGGATGCGGGTTTTACCTAAGCCTAGAAAAGGAGGGGAATCCCGGGGTCCCGAGCTAGATGAACCACTTTTACCACCCCCCCCCCCTCCCCTCCGTATCCACATAGCGCCTCAGCTTTAGGAATTGTAATAAAAAGAAAAGAGGGAGGCCTAAAAGTGACCCGAAATCCTATAAATGATTTGTGACTGGACGAATGAACTGCATTGAATCTATTCCCCTTTATGCACCTCAATTTCATCATTTTTTACTCCCGACTAGAAAGAACAAACGAGAAAAGTATGTAAAATACGAGTTTAAGAACTACCGTCAACTGTCCGAATGATATCGAATCTTCTGCCCAATAGTAAGCCTTGGATATTGCAGGAAAGTGCTCGTAAAGAAATTGCCTGTAAAAAATTATCACCACAAATGGAAAGAAAACATCAACGAAATCACAAACTGTAAGTTTACCTGGACTTTTCACTTCGTCGTAGAGCGTAAAAACCTGAGAATGCGACACCAAAAGCAACAAACTCCACAGCCGCTAGACCATAGATACTCTTTTTGATAGCGGACGCCAGCTTACCCTACCAGTAATATTATGAATTCCTAGGATTTCAATACCTGCGTTGCGAGGGGAAAATATGTGGACGTCAGCTGAGTGGTGTACGCAATTGCGGTGACCCAAGAAGTAACCGGTAATTTCATTTCGTTCCATTTACTTCATATCTCTCATGCAGATCGAATTAGTAAGAAATGCGTAAGTTCACCGTTTCAGACTTTTCCGATATTATAATTATAGCTTTGAAGGCCCACTAATTTGCAGAATCGTAGCTTCAGCGAAGGATTTGAGAGTGTCTCTTCTTGATATTGATCATTTCTAAACATTTTAGTGATGGTCTGGCCGAATACATGATGATAGAACTACAAGGTACACTTGATAGCTGTGGTCGATCACTGGAAAATGAAACATTAGGTCTGTCAGCACTCACTAAGCTCATTTTAGACAGCCAATAGCTAAAATCTTAATTTTGATTTTTCACAAGCTTCACTGTTTGCTTTTTTGAGCGTTTGAATTGTGGATCAGCGTTTAAGGAATATTTGAATAACGTTTTAATTTACAGGTCATCTCACATGGCGAAAAGATAACTCTGAAGCATTGTTGTTGATCGGTCATCATCTGCTTGAAGGAAAGGTGAGTCGATTACGAGTACAAACCAGCATTCGCAATGCTGATCAATGTGTTGTGAGAGAGTACAGTTCATTTCGGAGCGCCTGATAGGGCGTGGCCTACGGAATTGGGTGAGAGTGTATCAAACTTTCTCACCCTGCCACACACTCTCACTCTGCCACGCACCCTCACCCTCATCACTCACCCATGTCGGTGGGCCACGCCCTATCAAACGCTCCAAAATGGAGTATTTGTGATATGTCACGGCATTCGGGTATTCAGCGCGCATCTAATGGTACATAAAGGACTCTGAAACGAATTCATTTAAAATGCATGTAGTAGCAGTGAAAGATATTTATGCAGTGCAATGGAAAATATGAGCCGTGGCTCGAAATTAAAGGCACCGGGAAAGGGTAAGGTGAAGTAAGAACAGGGGTACATGTTTTTTGAAAACCTCCTACTTCAGAAGCGGTGATCTGTAGAAAAACTTGCACTGAAAAGGAGCGGTTTGCGGTAGTATCACGATCCCGTCGTCCTGCAGTTCTGCAGCCGGGCGAGTTGCCAGCGAGGGCGGGACAATGTTCGCGGCCGGCTGATAGGCCTGTCCGCCCGTCTGCGGTCCACCTCTGGCCGTGAGGCAGTGGACCGCGAAAAAATGGCAGGGATTTTGGGTTCCTATTTCTCGGTTTTCTCGCCTATATGTCGTTCTTTCTCTACTATTATGCTGCTGGACAACCCTTACTTTCATATTCCACAATCTGGTGGCCTTATACCTCCCGGTGTCTTTGAGGAGAAGGGGCTCGTGGGTGGATGACACGTTATACATGAAGGGGTTTCTTATGTGCAGTGTCGTTATCCACCTCGGTGCTTTTACTCCCTCTGTGCTTAGGCTATGATAGCTTTTTGAATCTCAAGGGTGATGAAATGAGATGCCATTTAAAATACGTGGTTTGTAACCTTTATAAGTGTTGTATGTCATTGTTAGGGGTGCGAAGAGCAACGGTGCACGATACTTGTGCGGCTCTTGCTTGATATTGTGTACCCCCGTCCCCTCCTACTGTGACCGTGTACCGTGCTGATAGTGCATCCGTAGACGCAATATGACGCACTAAAGTGGGAGAGATCAGAAGAATAAAGTCAAGCATGGGTTGAGGAATCGCCACGAGGAGAGTCATATCTGGGCGATAAAAAAGGAAAGGTGAGCGGTCGTACTCGGTGAGCGAAATCCTCGACGAATTCAGTTTTTTTTTGAGCCACTGAGCCACTGATTCGTAAATCCTCTTTTCAATATACCAACAACACCTAGAGTACCAGACATTTGAGTGGGATTTTTTTATAAATTTTCCTCAGTCCGTAATGTTTGGCCCTGAGTCGAAGGGCTCTTCCCTTCCTACTTATTTCTTCACGGTTTCGTCACCGGATGTATCACTGGTACAGGAGTCATCTAAAACAGAGATTCTCTCTTCGCTAGGGAGCCGTGTACAGTGGAAGGCTATTTTTTTTTCAAAGTTTAGCTCCTACATCTCAGAAAAGTACGGCGCTAAACAATGCAGCTCAAAAGAAAGCTGAATGAAAAGAGACATTGGAATTATATTCATTACTTCAAGTAAAACTCAGATATCATACTTCTGCTCATCCATAAATGCTTACCCCACACTACCACACATAGTCCCAAGATGACATTTTTAGTCATTCGCTATGCCTCTTAGAATTATCGTTATCCAGCCCTTTGAGTTTTTTCTTGCTTCACCATTAATTCTGCCATTCAGATTCACGAATTAGAAAAACCGTTCGCACTAATCAGGCCTACACCGGACGAGGAAGTAGACGCTGACAAAAGATCAATGATTATCGATGCTATCATCTCACGTAAACTGGTGTTCAGAAATCGGCCAAAACCTCTCATTACGCAGCAACATCTTGCGCAAAATTGACATGGATTGAGGTGATTTCATTGCTTGTATAAATCAGTTTCCAGTCACAACAAATGTGCTTTTTTCGTGATCGTCCGAAACACATCATTGTTTTCTTTTCAATTTATTAATTAATAAATAAAGAGCTTAGTGTAAAACAAAATTAGTTTTGTCGGTGACAAGTGATGCTGAGATCTCATCCGCTTCTCGTCTGAAGTAAGCGAACATCAAATCGATCATGAGATATATCTGAAATATGTTATAGTCGTCTTTCTTACTAACAGAAGCCTTAATGGCTAGCATGTTCATTAATTCGCCCTCGTAATCATTTGGCACTTAATCCTAAGCCATGCAAATGGTCCTCAGAGGTAAGGTGTGCACCTCAGAAAAGGCATCACAGAGCCAAGCGATGCGTGCAAGCTGGGGCACCATGAGCAGTCCTGAAGATTACTGTCCCATACATAGAGTGAGGCACAGGACACGGTAATCGTTTCAGGACCGGACTACACAGGGCATCCCCTGCCCGCTGCACGCCACGTCGCGAAATGTTTCTTCTATTTACTTTTTCAGAAATATGAAACAGCATCTTGAGCTTGTATTAATACTGTCCTGATTAAATGGGTGACGAGTACGCTGTCGCAAAGGGGTCAGCTGGAGTAGTAGGAACGGGTGTGTGGCCTTTCGTCAAATTTTCGCGCGGCCGCGCGCGACGGATTTTTACGGAAGGTGGCACTTATTGCGTACACTCCCTTTTATGTTTTACGCCCAAATTAATTATTTCTCGATTAGCATTGTTATCATGTTATGCTATTAAGATTAATAGCTACTTCTTAAAGAACCTCCATGGTACTAGCCCCTTCATCCTAAGCAGAATTCCAACAGACCACGGAAAGCTCTGCTGCTGCGCCACGAGTGCGAGGCCGCGAACCGAGAATTCGACATAAGGCCACACCCGGCAGACAAAATGCTCCATGGAATGCAACAGCGCTTTTTTTTTGTTGCACTAACATGAGCGGCGGGCTATTTCACCCACTTTGAGTGTACTTGTGTTTGGTTCTCCATTATAATGACGTCTGTAGCAGAAAATGGGTACAAAAACCAACCTGCGCAACATTGTAGATCAACGTAACCGCAAAGTAGAAATTAGCATTGCCTGATCCAGCAACGATCCACATATGCCACATCACCGGCATTAGTACCACACATGTCACAATAGTACCGGCAACCACCAAAGCGTATCGTGGATCTAAAAATTAGCCACTTTGTTGACTCAGTTTGGGTTATTACGAAACTCATTCTGGTGCCTTGCTATTTTGTGTAATGTTTACGCCACATTAAATACTTGTATAAAAGATTTATTCAGTAAACAAGATTGAGCCAGAACAAGCCAGTACATTGTATTTAGTTGGGTCCCGAATTGATTATGTGTTCTGCCGTTATTTTACGTGTATTCGAACCGGACGAAACCCTTTTCTAACGATACTCACCCAAAGTATGCTAGCAAATTTGTAGTTTGCTTGTTGTGTTGAGGGTAAGTTGGGCTTTTAGGCATCTGCTCCAAGCAAGCTCCTTGGATATGGCTATAATTGTGCTAACTCTAATTCATAAATCTTGACCCACATCTTCGATACTTCTCGAGCATAGGAAGTAGGGCCAGGTAGACGGATGCATCATTTAGAGTGGGATATGATGAGAATACAGCCACCAGTAGCAGGCTGATCACCAGGTGAAGATGAGCATCCTTTCTAAAAATCGACTTTTTGCGATCAGCTGAAACACACTTCTGAAACAACTTACCTTATGCTCAGCAGTAGCGGTACCACATATACAAGCAGATTAATTTGAAATACCACCAAGTAGAACGCTCGAAAGTGTTCAAATACTTGCGTAAAAAAGTACCACACCAGGCCGACATTGGGGGTGAGATCGTCTACACGTAAGCTGAAATTATTGAAATTTACTAAGTACTCAGGTGACGTGGGAGTAATAAGGCCGCGCTCATACTTTGCGCACCGACCACCGGCAGCGATGGCGTCATGCTCATGTGCCCGCTGCCGAGCGGCGCCAACTGGTGACGTGCTCCGTTTGTAAAATGCCTGACCCAACCACACTACAGTATGATAATCGTAGCGAATTGAAATTTGAATGTTGGCATAGTTCGGCACTATGACAAGATTCGAGTCCGAATTCGAGGCTGTCACAATCATCATACTGTAGTGTGGTGTCGTGCGTTTTACTAACGGAGCGCTTCACCAGAGGGCCGCCGTCGCCGTCGGTGCGCAAGTATGGACGCGGCAGAATGACACTGCGCGTGCGGTTGTGAAACGGTGAGTCCAGGATCGCGTACTACATCACACATTTGTGATATATAGATAAGCTGGTCGCCAGCAAGCGTCCGTAGGAAATGGTCGCATGTTAAATGCCGTGTCCATGGCCAGCCGCTTCGCGACCGCACGTCCTCTTGTCAAAGTCTTACTGGGAAAGGTTTCAACTGACCGTGGACCTTTGAAATGGGACCCGGATGGATCTATAGAGCTTCGAACGCTGATTATAACTGTGAAAACCAAAATTACTGGACGGTATTCTGAAGCGAGTCACGAGAGATCAAAATTTGCCTGTGACACCTCATTGGCGAAGCACTTTGCCATCAGCACGGCCGTTGCGAAGCTAGCAACGGCCACCGTGGCTCTCTGGTGGTGTTCCGGACCTGCAGGAAAGGGATATAGGGTTTGCTCCCCGACAGTGAAGATTTTTTTTTGCATTTTGTGTTTCATTGTCCACACGTTTCCTTGAATAAAGAATACTACGTTCGGAAGCACATAACGCGCGAACCAGTCCTTCTCGTGCAAAACCAGTGATTTTCGTGTTCAGTAAGTCAAATTACCTCACGGTGCAAGTTTAGCCAATTCGAGAGCTTGACCAAATCGGAAAAATTCACGGGCTATTGGGTGGCAGCACAATGAACAAAGGAGAAGTCGTTGACCCTTGCCTAGGAATTGCTCTTATTTGACGCTTGTTCCGTGCGTACGTTTAGTGCGATGGGCAAGTGTAACAGGTATGTGTAGGTTATCTTGTTCAGGTTGCAGGGATTTTTGTCGAAGAAAAATCAAAAAGTATCACTTCACCCCCTGGCCACCCCCAACTTTCCGAAGTTGGACCTGAAACTTTGACCCCTCGTAACTCGCTTCGGAATGCCGTCCATCAATTTTGGTTTTCACAGTTATAATCAGGGTTCGAAGCTCTATCGATCCCCCCGGGTCTCAACAAAGTTCCACGGTCAGTTGAAACCCTTTCCTAGTTAGTGCAACTGCATGAAATTAACTTTAATCTGAATGAAATACTCACATAAATCCGTACGTGTCCTCGATAAAGTTCCAGTTCATATTGTTGAAAATCCAATTCAACGTGACAAATGCTGCGAAACCAAGAACTGAACCGCCAATAGTAAGAAGGCGTTCCTGTAGGGAAGGAAATCGCAGTAGGATAGAAGCCACGATGATCACGGGATAGATGGAGAGGCTTGTTGAAACAGATAGGAGAACGATGCATGGGATAATCAAACCTGAAGTAGCAAGTATCAAAAAATAAAAAAAGTTTTTGGCAGAAAAGCCTCATTCGGAAGTCATGGATCCGAGTATCTTGAAAGTTATAACACGTATGAAGATTATTAGTTACTAAGTTACCTGAGCAAAAGAAGTATACGATACCAGCTGTAATGAGATTGTGCAGTACCGATATACTTAATACGGCTGAGCACGCTATAGTAATAGGGTTCAAGAGATAGCTGAAAAATCAAAAATTTATTTGGCTAGTCTGAGCCGAGAAACCAAGAATTCGCTTGGCTAGTCTAACAGAAAGGCACTCTGAAAAGCGGGTGGTAAGTCGAGCCGCTAGTTACATTCGTTGGGTACATTCAGACTCGGCGACAACATCACAGGGTGCCATGATTGCCGCTACGCAACCGCGACGTAGGGCTTCACGATCAGTAGATAAAGGCAGCTTTCATACTTTTGAAATTTACGGATTTGTAAAATTCGCGTACCGGGATGAGATGCGATTCCCATGCTACGAAAGCTGAAAGATTTGAGGAACCAAAAAGGGGAAATGTCTTAATTCCCGCAAGTTCCACAATTCCGCAAATACCACAATTCTTCCAATTGATACGTGCAGTCTATTTCGGAACGCTTGATAGGGCGTGGCCTGAGTGCCGAGAGTGAGAGAGTGTGGCGGGGTGAAAGTGTTCGATACACTCTCACCCAAGTCCGTAGACCATACCCAATCAAGCGCTCCGAAATGGACTGTATCTCCAAATTCCACAAATCCGCAGTTCTCCCAATCGATACCTATGTGATCCTTTCCCGCAACTTCGCGAATTCCAAAACTATGAACGCTGCTCATGTGCTGCCGAATATGCGCAACCGGTAGCGGTTAGCGTGGTCATGGTTGCGACAGTTGCCGAGTATGACTGGAGATAGTTGAAGATACAAAGTATTTTATCGGGGCTAGCTGTCGAACTCTTTGTGACTTTTGATCGCTTCAGTAATCCCTGGCAGACCACGGTGATGTGACGTATTTCAAGCGCTCCGTAACAAACCAAGGGGCAGTTACATTCACCAGAACTTTTATGAATTATTCTGCACTAACCATTTGAGTACTGTCCTTGAAATTTGATCTGGGTTAGCGCTTCCATTCTCCTCTGCATACATCCGAGCACCGGCGGATAAAAGTATAGCTGTCACACAATCAAACAGAACAAACATCACGAGTACAGTAGATCCACTAAGATCGGCAAGTGAAAAGAGGCGTAGTAGAAGTGGTTGCTAAATAACAAAACGTCATCAAGGGTATTTGTAAGTGGGTGTGGGTGAGTGAACCGAATGCTCTACCTTGTCGAACATATTGAACTTCTTAAAGACAGCATTAGGAGTACTCTGGTAATGGCGAAATCCCTACAAGAAGTCACTCACATGGTAGTCCTGGGTCCAAGAAGGCTACCTGTGGCGAAACCCCGGTGAAAAGCGCCCCTCCGTGCTGTAAAAACGCCGCAAATCGCCGCATCCGCCCATCTGTCCCGCCTCTTGGTGAGTCGATCCCGCCTCCGGATGACGTAATTCCCGATTGACTGGGGTGGAGCGGCCAGGATGCGGCAGGATCGAAGGTTTTGCGGCGCTTTTGAAATTTTAGCTTGAAGCTCACTCCGAAAAACAGATGCTGTCGTATTTCCAAACATTCCCTTGTGTTTATTTGGCAACATGCTAATGGAAAACAAGACCAGATTACCCGCTTTTTGACGGACAGGTCGTCCGCGTCGAGAATCAACAGTGGGAAGGGGATCCTTGTTCTCGGGTTTTTGGCCGTTTCCATCCGTTCTTTCTCTACTGTCCTGTGACTAGGCATCTCGACTTTCACATTCACTACTTCTTTTACTTTTTGTCCGACTTTCCCCTAATGCTGCCTTTAATGAATAACTGCCAAGTACCTTTATCACAACTCTCTTTCTCTGAAATTTATCGTTCAGAATGGATTTCAAAAGTCTTTCTCATGTCTTCATATATTTCAATGCCCTAATCATCCCTTGTATGCTGTAGTTTGTTTTTCAAGGGCTTTTTGGGGTAGACTAGAAGAAAATCAGGGCTTGGTAGACGTGTTCTGTAGATGAAATTGCAATCCTAGAAGATATCATCAGAAGATAGCTTAGAAGATAGAAGATCTGAAAAAAAAATCGCTCTGAGTGTAATCTGTGGAAAAAACTCGCTCCTTGCCTCGAGGTTTTCATGGTGACTTGGATAAGTTACGCTAATGTCGTAAAGTTTTCGCTGACCGAGTGGCTGGGATGGGTGAACGTTAGCAAGCTGATCTCTCGTCTGCATTACCCCTTCAGTGATGCAGAAGGCGACATAGTACGTCCGCTACTAACAAGTGAGGTCTTTCAGGTCATGACGCGCTTTCGAAAAACGGTTTTTTTCATTATATGGGGGTCTCTACATGAAACATATAACTGATTTCCATTTTTGCTGCGCGGCCCTACAAATGCCAAAAAAGGAGTAGAGAATTTTTTTTTTAGAAAAGGAGATTTCAACCCACTCATAGTAACGCATCCTCCTTGTTACTTTGATCATGTTCAGATCCAAAGGTGTTCAATTTCACATCCAAAACAAGGTCGAATACGGAAAAAAATGACATCTAATCTCCACCATGTAACAAAAGTGCGTAGCAGTTTCATAAAGGTTCCCCCATGCACTGCTAGTGCTGAATCGGATGAAGTGCTGGGTTGGTGGTTCGAATCCCGGCATTGCAGAAGTTTTGCATTTTTTTACATTCACTTTTTCTTCTTCAAATATGTCTGTTAATGCCAAATGACTACGATTTCCGTTGAGAGCATGCCAAAATGACTCTATTTACGAATTATCAATGAATTTGGTGATGTGACCTTCTTGGACACGAAAGGGGCCGTAGCGCTCGAAATTCGCGATTTCGCACAAAATGAGTGTCATATTCGTGTTCAGGGGGTCGAACTACCCTTGGGGACACATTTCCAGCCAATTCCAAATTTTGATCCTAACTTCGAAAAAGATGTTTGGTCATGGGTACATGATGCTCTTTCTATTTGTAGAAGTGAATAACTAACAAATTCGATGAAAATCAATGGATTATGCCCAGCACGAAGGCCTATCACTATATTTTCACCTACCAAGCATTGAACAAGAGAAATAGTGAGAATTTCCTGAGAAGTGATATCGCCATCCCCTTCGTCGAACGTGCAGTCGAGGGTATACCAATGCCCAGCTCGAATTTTCGAATGTGGGTCAAAATCTCGATCGGGCTGGAAACTTACCCCCAGGGGTAGTTTGACCTCCTGAACACGAATATCAAATCCGTTTCGCGCAGAAACGCCTCGTTCGTGTGCTACGAGCGCTGAAAGGCTAAAAAATTGGACTGTCAAACTTGCTGAAAACTGGCAATGGAGGGCTGTTCAAAGTTCTAAATGTAATCACTGCACTTAATCTTCATATTCGAACGCTTACGAGCCCAAAATCTAAAAATCGAAATTTTGCAAAAATTTGTCCTCAGTGGGGATCGAACCATCAACCCCGTTTTCGGCATTCGTAGGACCGCGCAGCAAAAATGGAGGTCAATTATATGTTTCATGTAGGTACCCCTATATAATGGAAAAAACCGTTTTTCGTCATGACCTGAAAGACCTTCCTCGTAAGATCAGGGATGAACGTATGGACTGTCCGATAGGTAGTGGCTATGCGAATTATGTCGCCGTGCGCGTCGAGTGCCTTCCCGGTCACCCCGCATCCTGGGAGACCGGCCATCGTTTCCTCAATGACCTGAATCAGAAGGGCGGTCCTAGTGCTCTCCTCAAGGATCGATGTTAGGACAAGGGCTTTGTTTCTCGGGTTTTCAATCTTTTCATTCCGTTCAGTCTTGACAACATCTCGCAAAAACAGACACTCCTGACATTGCCCATTCCACGCAATCAAATAAGTTAATAACGCGCAGCTGTTTGAAACATTTACTATTTTTTTTGTTCTCATTTGACAGAAACATGATGTAACTGCACCAGTCAAAAAATACAAATTTGACATGAGCGACACATCTAAAGCTTAGCTACACTTTGCTGGTAGCCATCCTTTCAATACACTCGACTACAGAATTTTAGGCGAAATTGGATAAGGCTGTTGACATGCAGTAAAAATCACTTACATTTCAATTAATTTAATTTTAATGAAGTTGACTTCATATTTAGCACTCCAGAAAGGTGCGAAAATAGCTGAATACTTTTTCACGAGCCCAAAACAGCCCCCAGCTATCCTTCTCTTTTCTCCACTTCTTACCCCGTACCTCAAGCGCTTTTGATTACAAATATCAATAAACATTTGTATCCTAGTCACCATTACAGGTCACCGATCGTTGAAGTTGTGGAATATTTGTAATCTCGGTATATCCCGGAACTCCAAGTGGTACTTTGGAAAAAAGCTGATTGGGGATCCTCTTCCCCTTCAAGTACCCTTCTGCATGGCTAAGTGCATCCTGTTCCATTTTTGCTATACGTTTGCAACTGAGAAGTGACGAGTTCCAAAAGCTCCTTTTTCGGCTCATTTCACTTCTTTTTTTTTTTTTTTTTGAAAAATCGACCTCATTCCCTCTATGTCTCGCCTGGTTCGCACTGCACTAATCCTCTTTATGGTCTCATACCTAAAACCGACGAAATTCTCTTATTCAATTAGAACTGAGCTAAGAATTTCTTTTGAAAAACCACTTAAGTGCCAAGCTGCACGTGGGGTTTTTCACGATGGCCACATAAATGATGCTTATTCCAGCGGTCTATATGGAACCTTCCGTTTTTTTCAGGCAATAAGCAGCCAAGGAGCTGTATTTAATTATCCAGGACCCTTTCATTGAACACGTAAATATCTCTCGTGTAGGCTGTGAAAGAGTGAAATGAGGTCATTTACATGAAAAAAATGAGGGTACAGGATAGCAGACGGAACAAAATATATTTCACCCCAATATTAGAGACGTGCCACTTACAAAATGGAAGAGATCCCCTTCATATGGCGAGATTCCATTCTTGTGCATAGCGACTCCATCCTGCAGACGACGATAAGATACCAGTGGTGACGTCAGTTCTGCTCGTTTTAGAAGAAACGGTTGTGCGTAGATGAAACATAGAGCGCGTAGGACGATACCCACGACAATCGACCTGTAAATTCTAGCAGTAATAAATAGTCATAATAAAAAGCACCGAACGAAAGTTTCGGCATTTTTTCTGCATTTTCAGCATTTCTGGGTAACCTGGTGTTCATGACCTAAGCTGACCTTTAGATTCACTTGCATACAGCTGTGACTGCCCCTCATGAATGGAAAAATTATCATTATGTTCGCCATGACTGATGGACGGATGTATTCCACCGAATTGAAAAGTTCGCGGGGCGCGCTGCCATCGCTTCAGGACCTAACTGCTGCGACACCCCGTACTCGCACCCATCGCGTCACACTCCGCATGCTGCAACGCGAATTTTCCGTTTTAACGGCACACGCCCACTATGAAGTTTAAAGAAGCGAGAGCCAGTATGAGAGTGGAAGAGACGAGGATAACTAGCGTATGATGCCATCGTTTCATCTTACTAGATGGATATGGCTTCGTTCCTATTATAAGAATGCTCTCCGATTGCTTTGGCTTGTTCCGAGTCTTTCCATCCTTAAGCAGTGCACACAACGACGACGCTTTTCGCGCCTAGTATAGCGCAGACTAAAATATTCCTCGCTTCCAATAGACAGCGATCTCCTCAAAGCGATCAGCGGTCAGGCAAAAACCAACTGGTTTTTTTTTATCAAATGGTTTTCTAATCAGTTGATTCTTTTCGACCCGGAAAGGATTCGGCTCATGACATTCGGTAGCTTATCCTATCTAATTGAACACTTTTTTATTTGGGATAAGCTTTTTAGAAAAGAGCCTCTCCGTCTGTGTGAGTTGGTCCTGTAATCTAACAGGCTGAATTTTCCTGGCGATGATTTATAAAAATCTGTATCCAACTAAAAGCAATCAAATGACTCCATCCGAATTTCGATGTTTCCTTTTTGCACTTTTATCAGACATGCATCAGTTTTTTTAGAGGATTTGCGTGAAGACGCATTCATTAGAGGAACTTCACGCAATACTTCTATAATATTCGCACATAAGCACCTTTTCCCTTGTAATGTCTGAAAACCTTGTTCTTTTTCTCCCCATTCGCGTAAATCAGGTTTGCCTCGCCACGGTTAGAAGTTTTGCGAATATTATACGAATGCAAGTACAAATATTTCTGGGATATTTGCTTGGTTCCGTGACTCATTGCATAAAAATAATTAAAATGGTGATAGAAGAAGGCAAATGTGCCTTACCTTTTATCGAGGATAAGTGCAAGGAAATATCATCTCAGGGAGAAACAAAAAAAAGCATGGATTTGGGATTTTTTGTAAAACGAGTAAGGTGAATAATCAAAGATTTCAAAATTCGAATGTCTCAAAAAATAATATAAAAACCTTCTGTACGGTATCAGCCACGATATGAGAACCAGAAGATCGAAATGGATTCGATGAATTTGTGGTCGAAGTGAACGAGCGGCGTTGGAACTTCCATTTACAACAATGACATTCAAAGCCCGTTGTCACTCCACCCACCTCTCACAGTGTCCACTGCCTACAGTAATATAAAAATATTGCCTACTTAAAGACACTTCCCGCTACAACCTAATTTGTCGTCTATTCACCTTTTCGGGGCCATACTAGCCATGCCCACCTGATTCCCTATTGATCAGCTGAGCTAGAGGGGGGCGTGGTTAGCGTGGTTCGATCAGCTGTAGCGTCGTGATGACGCATTGGGGTGGCGTAAGAAGGTCGCAGTTTGAAGGAACTACTCTATGATCCTAATTATCTCAAAGGCTGCCCTTGAGAAAGCCGTTTCTAATCAAATCTTCGCTCTTTCTATTTCGCAACGTTGTAAGAGCAATGCAAAATGTACTAATGAAGAATTCCAAGAGTGCGCTGTACTCGCTGTCCACAGCGAAGAGAGAAACGCGATTTGAGACTAGTTACTTTGAGCCAGCGCCACTATTAACCCAAAGCTACCCCACTACCTCTCCAACCGATGTGGTCGAAGAGGTGATTTTTGGAAAACTTTTCGATTTGGCCAAGTTGGGATCTACATCTCCTCGTCATCCGCCGAAAGCTGTTGCTTTTGACGACATTAAGCCGCCGTCAGACTTTGCGATTCTGCGGTGTCGCGGTTCCGCTTGCGAAGTTGCGGCATTTCACAGTCTCAAGGTCGTAGTATCGCGTGCGAAAGCGCGGCGCCACAGAATTGCAAAACGCAAAATCGCGTCATGTGATGCGATCCAGTTCACTATCATGTACCTTCACGAGCGTTCCATATATTCCCGTCTTTGGTTTTTTTTTTGTGCAACTTACTGTCCATTTCACAGCGCTAGATAGGGCGTGGCCTGAGTGGCGAGAGTGAGAGTGTGGGGCGGGGTGAGAGAGTTTGACACATTCTCCTTCAAGTCCGTAGGCCACGCCCTATCAAGCGCTCCGAAAGGGATTGTTTATGGGTGAGAAGAGCACTGAACCCCCACAGGGAGTAGCATCACACCTGTGGGGTATGCAGTGTGATCGATCTTCACTTAGAATCAAAGAACAATGGATTGTGCATGTAGTAATTTCTGGGCTCCATCCATCGGTGTTGGTCCTCACGTACGAGTTTGATTTCAGTTGAACAAGGAAAGTTTGTCGGAAGCGTAATCTCACTATCGAGAGAAAATGCATTACGGTGTCTCAAACCTTAACCCCGCCTGAGTTAGTTTCCTATGGTTTCATCTGTTCTCTATGCGCATGACGTTATTTGGGGAAGCATGATCATTAGTGTCCATTACAAGTCTCGTTTTCATGAACAACAGCTCCAATAATGAGCGACACAAGAGAAGATGGATATAAACAGAAATCTTCTCATCAAGCCACCACACAGCTCCAAAAACGCAACAGCCGTTCCTACGACAGTCCAGTTTTCTGTGTGCTCCAAGATAGCTATTGCGCGCGTAACCAAGCTCATTACATATGGATTTTGTGTAATAATGTAAAACACATTCACATGTAACTAACGACAACCTCCCAACTCACGAACGTCTTGAATTCGATTTCGAAATCGATCACTAAGTAAATCCATTTTTCTGCTTTCGTCTACGGCCACTTTCATACTTTGCAGCACTGTCGACGGCGGCAATCGTAGAGCCCGCCGCCAGCCCTGTTGCGAAACGCTCTATTTAGTACGCGCCACCGGTGAGACTGAGTCTTGGCATAGTGCCAACCTGTGGCAAGAGTGCTACGAGCTTTCGCCACAGATTCGCGCTGGCTCTCGCCACAACCATTACAGTGTATTATGGTCCGGTCGAGCGTTATAAGTAGAGCGCGTGAGAACAGTGCCGTTTCGGCTGCGGATACCTCGATTGGTGCAGTCGCGTCGGTGCCGCAGAGTGTTGAAGCCGCCAAGGGCGTCTTTATGGGGCTCAATGGAACGCCTTCCCCCGCGTCTTCTCGTATTTCACCCATCCGTGCCCGAAGGAATAGTTATGTCTCATTACTTCTTTTATAGAAAATCAAATGCATGGCGTATCCCAGAAACATGATGCGTTTTCTTCAGTGAATACCGCATTTGTGAGCCTATATTTGTCTAGAACTATTATTATATTAATTAGGTTAACGATAACAGTTTTTATTTATTAACAACTGTTTAGCTTTCTAAATATCAAAATTCTGATTATTTTGTTTTAGAGTTTCAGCTATGATCAATAACTTAGAATGTTCGTATTAATTAACTAATCTTTATCAGATCAATTGCTATTGATGCATGGAGTTATTGGGATTAGCATAATGGTTTGGAATCCTTTACCTGGCCGCAACGCAGCAGTTGCTCCATGAAATTGTGCTCTACCAGTTTCGGGTGCTTCAAACGCTCATCAAAGTTTAGAACAGTTTTAAATTTCTTGTATAATTCGACTCCCACGCATGTTGTCCGAAGAAGGAAGTAGAAGTAAGCGTGTGCTTCAGAATAGGTTGAAAGTGCAGCATATGTGACAAACTTTCCTCATTAGATTACTGCAACTCAGAGGATACTCATTTTCGGCCGTGAGTACATTAACGCTTCTCATGCACTCAGGCTGAGATTCAATATTAAAAATTATTGAACTTCTAGACACAGTTTCTAGCCTCTTTGCCCCAAGTATTTATGCTTGGTAACAAACTAATACGTTTTCAGCGGGATATCTAAACGGCTAGGAATTCTCTGGTAAAATTCTTACTGCAAAAGGGAAGTTAGTCATAGGATTTTGTTCTATTCTTTTCGTTAATACTTGATTCTCCTCGATATATCGATGGCCATTTCACCTAATTAAAAAACTGTTTTATTAGCATCTTTTAGCTCCCTCCGCTGCAGCCAATCATTTCATATCTCACTATCTTTTGCTTCGTGTTTGAAAATCTTAATCTACAAAGCTTTCACATTTCATCCATTGTCCAGGCCTTACGAAAAGAACGATATCGCAAAGAAAGGAATATTCAATGAAAATTCAAGACAAAAATTCAAAAAAAGGACGGTATTGGAAGGTGTTTCAGCTTTCTTCTAAGAAAAATTGTATCAGAGCGAATTAGACTACATCAAGGAAGTAGGTATCGCGCTATTGTAGAGGTTGCTTGCCAGGTATTGCCACAGTGCAAGTTGTTTAAACGTGTTCTTTTCTGAACCGGTTCTGGCCACACCCCTTCTCCATGAATTCCACCCCATCACATCACTCTAAACCGCAAAATTTTACCATTAGGTAATCAGACGTCTGTGCAATTTACTGCAAGTTTCCCCCCCCCCATAAAATTTCCACTTCCAAGCAAAAGAGAACCTTGTTTCAATTAAAAGTCCTATTTCATAAGCAGCTCGAAATGACTACGGGACAACAGAAAAAGGTCTATTAATAGTTCTATTTCATGACCAGTGTAAAATGACAACATGACAATAGAAAAAGGTTCATCAAAAGTTCTATTTCATCAGCAGTTCGAAATGACAACGTGAAAAGAGAAAAAGGTCCTGGCCGGGATCGAACCGGCGACCTTCTGCGTGTGAAGCAGACGTGATAACCACTACACCACAGGACCACACCGACGATGTCAACTTGCGCTTTAGCTCACTCACTACTAACCGATGCCGAGCTACCGCTAGGAAATTAATGTCACCAATTCTCTTGTTGGCCACAGAAGGTGCGACATTGTGAAACTGAAAGTAACGTCTCAGATGACCCGTGGTCCAAGCAGTGCGGATTACTTAACCGCCAAGCGGGGCTCATCCGTGAAGTTGTGAGCGCTATTATTGCGCCACCCGTGCGGCTGTGGACTCTATCTTCTCAAATGTTGGGCCCGAATTTTTGGGCAGAAAAACCACTGCAGACAAATGCAGTTCTTTCTTTTCCCTGTAAAGTACGCTTATGTCAGACATTTCGTTTAACCATTCACCTTCACTAATGTGTTTTGCTGTCGCCCTCAATCACCGTTCGCTGCTATTTTCGCCAGCTGTCGCCTGATGTGTTCCTTATGTGCTTGGCGTCATTGAGTGTCGCTGTCTCCATCGCCAGATACAGTTCAATGTTGCCTATTGTCGTCTGATGTCGCTTATGTATGTTAGCAATTTCGTCACGCGTCGCAACCATATACCGATTTTGCTATGTTTACCACTCACTTCTATGCTTTAGTGTCGCACGTTGCACAGGATAGTGTTCAGAGTTGGCGAATGCACACGCGACTCAGGCGATCTGGCGTTCGGAAAAGGAATACGTACTGAGTATTCGATTGATTACCTCGTATCTTTTACTACCGCTTGATCGCCTGGTCTCTTGGATCGCGTACTCTGAACACTACAGGTTTTGATGGCGCTCGCTCTTGCTCATTGTTGGCCCCGCCCAACGTTATTCGATGCAGCATGCTTTATTTCTCTATTTTTCTCTTCTCACAACAGTGCATCTTAGTACCACTCGTTTTACTTGAAGCCACTGATAGGGGAAATTCGGACAAACAGTGAAAAATGTAGAGAGTTTGAAAGCATAGGTGCATAGGTGCATAGTAATACGATGGTGAAGAAAAAACGAAGGGAATTAGACAAAGAGATTTCTGAGAGACAGGAACCCCTCCCCACTGTGGATTCTCGACGCGAACGACCTTCCCGTCAAGTGATAGGCAGTTCGGACTAGTTTCCATTGGCATTTTGCGTAAGCACAGGGGAATTTTCGGAAATACGACAGCATCTATTCTCTGGAGCAAGCTTCAAGCTAAAACTGCTAAAGTGCGCAGCAGTACCTTCGATCACGCTGCATATCCTTGGCCGCTCTCATCAACCAGGAATCACGTCGCCTGTAGGCGGAGCCTGTCATCCAATGGTCTCTGCTGTTGACCGTTAAGCCGTCCCTACAGCTCGTGGCGCGCTTTTCGACTGGGATTTCGCCATAAACTGGCTCAAGACCCCTAGTTTACATGTGACATTTTTTTGAAGCTTTTTTTCAATAACCAAACTATCCCTAATGCCCCTAGTGGGCCTTCAGCGACTAGATTTTACACTTGTGTAGAGACATCAAATCGTATTCATATAGGTGACCGAGCAAATTACAAAAAATGGATAATTATGGGTTTGATGTGGGGATATGCATGATCGTACTCACGGACTATCCTGTCGTAGTAATGCGCCTTCAGTCGCTGTATCACCTTCTTCCGACTTATAAAGGAAAAGGAAAGAATAGATAGTGAAACTCACGCGACTATGCCTCTCCCTAGTCGCTTCTCATCAAATTCTTCGACTGGCTCATCCTGAACCTCTTCTCGCTTCTCATTTTGCAGTTCATCCACTTGACTGCCGCTGTTTGCTGGTTTTCGTCTTCGTTGCATTTTTCAGTACTGCAAAATTATTATCACGATCGTTTCAGTAAACATATGCATATTTAATGAAAGAAGAGGCGAAACACAAGAGACAGACGCATTTCGGGATAAGCAATTCTGGTGTTAACCTATTCACTCGATGTATGATCATTTCAGGCGCTTCCAAATTGTGTACACTGTGTCTGGAAGGTTTTATTCGGTGCAATAACGAGGTGATGAGCGATCCTTGACACGTTGCCGTGGCAAGCCACCACCACGAAAACCACGCCCGGACGTCGACGCCCTTTCTGTGTACTTCAGATGGGCGCCAACCAGTCTACATCATCACATACGCCTCTCTCGGCTAGAAATTCATCGTCTATCCGTTCGAAATCTTGCGAAACGCAGATTTTGAATTCGTACCAGGTAAGAAATATTCTTTTCATGGAAATACTTCCTCATGTTTTTGGCTACTAGAAGCCGTTCACATTCGTGTGGGTCACTATGAAGATCATATGATACGCAGAATCGCAAAAGTCGTTTCGCTCACTCCCACTTCAGCGCGTTAGGCTGCCGTCAGAGTTGGCGACTTGGCGATTCTGCGATTTTGCGATTCTGTGATTTCGCGGCGTCGCAATTTTGCACGCGATGTTGCGGTATTGCACAATTTTAAGGTCGTAGTATCGCGTGCGAAAGTGCGACGCCGCAAAATCGCAAAGTTGCAAAAACGCAAAATCGAAGTCTGACGGCAGCCTTCATTTCCTCCACAACGCTGGTCTCTTACTACTCACGGCCCCAAAGTGGTAAAGAAGCCGGGGAAGTAGCACATTCAAGTGATCAGTGCGCATGACAACGCATGCGATTCTGCGACCGGCGATCCTGCGAACCTAATCTTCGGTCGAACTACAAACGGACTGCAAACCAGTGGCATGGTAAAACCTCAGTCTTATGAAATAGTTCCCATGAGAGTGCTCACTATCTCGCGTTCTCAATATGTGACAGTTGAGCGTACGGCTGCGAAGCGACTATCTTGCAATTTCGAAATCCACGCAGTCCAGCAATTTCCCATTTTGTCAATATGTCTGCATCGCCATCCAAAGTCAAGAAGTCGTTCATATTATATGAGTAACGTTGCTGCACAGTTAGTATAGGAGCGCCATAGCGTTCACAGTATGTGACATTTGAGCGAGCGGCAACGGGGGGGGGGGTACTTTGCACCCTTGCGATTCGCGCACTTTTATGATTTTAATGCGTGTAAAATGTGTAAATTGTGTTCTCTGTCACTGAGCGGCTTGCTGCTCAACATCTCATGAGAAAAAAGTATCGTGGACCATCGTATTTCCGGCCTCCCGCTGCATTATTACTCATGCGGCGTGTTATACAAGATTTTCAAGATCAAAAATCACTTGCAAAATATGTATATAGTGGTGTTTCGGGTCTCAGATGCTATAACAATGGAAAACTCGTCATTTACGACCTGTCTCCATGACTCTGTCTTCGGAATGGTCATCCCATTAATTTTTACGGCCTCGGCCAGCCACTGCAGAGACTGAGTTCAAACACAAAAAATTTCCCTTCATTTATGGATGTGATGTGATGTTGATTGATGTGATATTTATGTAATCACTTTTTACAGCAACCTCAATGTTTACCATTTTATTATTTGAAAAGGACAAATTCAGTAGTTAAGAGTAAGGAGTATGTGTAATAATGATAGAATGAATAAAGATTGGGGCTTAGCTGTGCTACAGCTACCGCTCTCGAAAATGACTCCCTCTGCCTTGTAACCTAATCCATTATTCGAATTGATTGAAAGGTTCACGAGATATGCTCATTAGATCCTCGCCCTTCTAATCTCATCTGCCGTTCGCGCCAGAATTCAAGGAGAAGAGCGGGACCACATCGGAAGATGGAATGCTTATGTGAAAAAGTACCGGGCAACGAAAGACCGCGTCATCTGTCCCATGCGTCGCGGCGAGAGCGATCATACCGAATGCGTGTCACAGCGATTAAAGTATAAATGTGAGCTATCGCGTACGCACAACTGAATTTTTCGGGGTGCGTGCAGATATGACGGGGAATCGCGTCGTGGCGTTCCACTCGCGGCGCCACCAGCACTACTTGCCGTGTCGATTGCCCTTGGGAGCCCGGCAAAACGTGGCTGCGTCACCTCTGCGCTTCCACCCATGCCACACTACCTCGCTTGTAGGCTGCCATTCCCAACCACTTTAACTCGCACCCGCCGCCCCGCTCGCCGCGGGCGGCCACGCGACTCCCCGTCATATCTGCACGCAACCAATTTCTCGTCGAGCAGCGTAGCTTAACCGTATTATTTCAGAAAGTGATCTTACGTGCGACGTGGCGGCACATGAGCAAATCTGGTCAAAGTAATTGTGGCAGCACAATAATGCGACGACTATTTATACGAAATGATCGTATCAAAAACGTCTTTCATCATAACATCATGATCGGTGGCCTACTTAAAGCTAATTGTGAAGAAGCCCACAATGTTCAGGAACATTACACCGATATTGTGCAGTTTTTACAATATGGTAAGTTAATGAATAACACTTAGCTCGTCTTAATTTTGCTTCAAAAAATATCGTTTGGGTTACTTCCACGTGAATCATTCTTGGACCCTGTCCGAGTGCGTATACTTTCCCAATTTTTTCCAAAAAGACAGTGTAGACACATAAAAAGAGTCATGTTCGTGGCTTAGCCACAGGATCTCCTAGGATATAGCAGACACACGACCGAGATTAACATAGATTTATTACAGAATAAGTATCGGAATGGCGCAATAATAGGTCGAAGTTCTTCGGAGATCATTGGGGTCGTGTCTGGCGACAGGAAGGTGTCCAGACACGACCCCAAGGATCTCCGAAGAACTTCGACCTATTATTGCGCCATCTCCGATACTTATTCTGTAATAAATCTATGTTAATCTCGGTCGTGTGTCTGCTATATCCTAGGAGATCCTGTGGCTAAGCCACGAACATGACTAAAGTAAAAGAAACGGTAGCATTGCATGAAAACAATTATCAATAAGGAATAACTAATTCTGACGCAAAGCTCTAAAGGGAGTGTTACTATATACACAATCGCACGCGAGGAAACCCGCGGCGCCGCTCGCCGCGCGAAAATTCGACATAAGTCTACACACCCTAGGATTTCGCATCGTGGCGAGCGGCCGGTGCTTCATGCATACCGAGGGCGCCATATCTAGTTGGAACACAGAGTGATTTCCTTATTTTAGGCGTAGGACACGGTTACTACTTTAGGTCTCAACTAGGTGTGGCGACTCTGGCTAGCACGTGTCGCGTCGCAAGCCGTCTACCACGATGCGAAATCCTGATGCAACTGTACTTGTACACACCCGCGATCTGACCAGTGATATCGCGTAAAAAAAAAAGTCAAAAACTGAGTTTATCCCAAGAGCCGGTTTCATTTCCTACTACTGCATACTAGAGTGGGAAAGGAGGAATGATATGAAATTAAAAGAAATAAAAGAGTAATTTTCGACTTTCACTTTTTAAAATATCAAATGAACGCAGCATACTTGAAAACAGAAACAAAGCATCCTGCTCTAGTATTTATTATCACCAGTAGAAACATACACGATTAGTGCAGGTGTACTCATGATCAGGGATTACAGAGATCTTTTGAAGTTTTTTTTTTCAGTTATTTCAAATCTGGACTATCCATCAAAGATTACAGAACAATGTCATGAAATCGGTATAAAACACCGACAATACAAAGCGATGGGAATGAAGGTGAGTTTCATGCAGAATTATGTCAATCATTCCAGCAGCTATTTACTAAAATAACTTACTGTATCACTAAACAACACAAAATTAATCACTAAGCCAGAAGTCATGACATTTCTATGCATAAATGGATATGAGTTTTGATATTTACAGACGGAACATTGGGATCTGTTAGGAGAGGCCATAACCGAAACGATACGTGAATATCAAGGCTGGAAGAGACATCGCGAAAGCCTTCGCGCTGCCAATATCCTAGTCTCTTTTCTCGTTGACAGAATACGAAATGGTGAACAATTCTATGTTTTTTATAGTTAGGTCAGTCTTACATGAAATACACATCAAAGGAGGTAAAATTAACGATCACTGTCCCAGTACAACACTCGATCGGAAACATGACAATTAAGCGTGCGGTCGTCAGGCGGCACAGTACGCCCGGTTCTCATCTTTCGCGACCGAGACTGTACTAAAACAGTGACGATGTTTACTTATGTAAACGAGGAAACACCGCAACCAGACAGCAGCACTGCTTAACTTTTTTCAAAAAAGCTGATAAGGAACCGATACCAAACTTTGCAATATACACCGAGTTTAGTCAAATTTTCGAGAAACTCCCATAGCAAAAGAATATTTGTCAGAAACAACAATATCGAGTTTTGGAGAAAACATCTAAAATACACATGAGAGCAGGGAAAAGATGCGAGATATTAGTAAAATAAACAAATGGAAAAACGAGTTCAAACTTTACAGGATTTCTACAACGAGATGGATCTACTCCCACAGGTACTCCGCCAACAAAACGTGTTCATGTAACAGATCGTGAACGTAGTCGAAGTCTGCAAGAAGCCGATAACGGTTCGATACATTACGAATGGACAGACTCTTGTCCCAGCATCAACACTGTTTCTTCCTATTATTTATCGCGACGACAAAGTACACCAATACAAAAACGTAGCGCACCAGCAGTATTATCGCCAAGGAATGCGCCGCTGGATTCTCAGGTTAGTAGATGAGCAAATCGTAATTTAGTTGAGCCCCTTCGAGGCACAAACTCCTCCTAATAGTTCATACGCTTCAGCCAACCAAGGTTTCTATTTCCTCGTTTTTTTTTTGCTCTTATCAATTCTTAATTGCTTGATTTCCAGAGAAGAAACGTAAGTTCATATTTAGGATTTTCAATAAATAAATATTTAGCTCCAGTTCCGTCGACGCCTGCCAGAAACTCCGCTGTCAGATGGAGAGGAGACAGACACCAGTGACAGCGGTCGTGCAACAGAAAAGCGCCGTCATTATCGTGGTAAAGCTACAAAATCTTTCGAATTGGGTCACTTCAGTAAAGACTAGAGGTTAAAATTATGCTTCCGAATAAACCTTCAAATGCTGACTTTGCGGCTCAAACAGTCACGGAAAAGACATGACTCAGGATCTCAGTCACGAACGAAAAGCACACCCACCACCAAGCATTCGCTGTTTTTTTTTCTTAAAAAATAGAAGTGGTACAATAGAACAGGTGACTTCATATGCAAAAAAGGATTTGAAACAAGATGGTCATGTACACACGTGAAAAGCTTCCTTTCTAACAACATTCTTCGGAAAATTGTAGAAAAATTTACTGAATAAGAACACTTCGGACTGACCCTCTTAAACAGATTCAGAAATCGTCTCCTGACGCCTCTTCGATACGGCTGCGCTTTATTTTGTCGAAGAAGGATTTGATATGCTCTGCAGTGATCACTCCTACACCTTCCTCTTGCTTTTCCCGCATGAAGCTCTGCAGGTTTCGTTTGAGAGCGTTGATTCCTGAAAAAGAAGTGAGGATATGAGCGCTCTCTACACCTTGAGGGATTCTAAATATATAAAAAGAATAGAACCTACCTTGCAATACGTGAATGGCAGCATCTCTTCCAGCGGTTTGCACTATCTCGTTCACTATGGCGTCTGCGTCCGGTTCTTTTTCGTCTGCTGTCTTTTCGATGTTTTCCTTCGTGAATTCTTCAATGTCGTCTTCACGATCGAGCAGATACTCGCATCCGACTCGTTCATAAAGTTTCTAAAAAAGTAAAATTAAATAAAAGCTAACAAAGTGAAGGTAGACAGTTCGTACCATGCACTCCTCGCATCGACATAAGCGATCACGGAAACCGTCAGCAAGGAGAAAAGGGCCTGTCTTCGTTTGTGTCACTGACGAGAAACACACAGTACCGTCAGCAGCTTCATTGACAGATAATCGTGAAAAGAAAGGAAGCCGAGAAGCACAATCCTTGCAAAGCTGAAGAAAACCACGTGAAATCTCAGTCTAAATCCATGCCAGCCGTGGAAGCACACCACTTACCAAAGTGAAGTCTTGTTGCCCTGCTTTCTCTCGTTCTTCAGCTACCGTAGCACAATTCTCGTCTAAGTGCTAAAAAGTTGAAAATTTGAATAGAAATCTTGAATGGCTCCAAAGCTTGAGGAAGTTTACAAGCTTCATGAGCAAATTAACACCAAACTTACCGAGAGGTGGAACCAATCCTCGCATACTACGCACTGATGCATTGTCTCATCTATCTCGTCACAAGGATATGGCTTTTTACAGACACAAAACAATCCGGCAAAGTTGTGATTATATGTGTTTTCTTTGTTGGACTCATCCTTCTCCTGAACTCAAACGGTTATTGAGATTCGAAAACAACGAGAGTTATGAAAAAATGTCGAGGAGTTATTTGGATGAAAACATCAAGATTTAAAAAAAAATAAACATACCTCGAACAGGGTGCATTTATTTTGGAACTTACTGTTGCCACAGTCGCATCTGAAAGTAATCCTATGACTTGTAGAAAGGGAAAAAATAGTAAGGAAGCATTTACACATTGCTACACAAGTAGATACCAAAGTTTCAACTTAATCCAACCTACTAATTTACAGTTGATTTGGAATATGTGCTTCCCTAGTGGTTTAGGGGGAGAGGGTGTGACAATTTGTCGACTAGTGGCTGGTAGGTGGATGTCTTTGTATTTCATTGAGGATGTCTTTTATTTATACACAAGAATCCACGGTGAGTTATTGACACGTCGGTCATGCAAAGACATGCTACTGTTCAGCACTCAACGAACTGTCCCCACCCACAAATAGTATGGCACTTGGAATCCTTTACGAATCTGACTCAGCAGAACAAGATCAACTAGCACCTCGGAACAACCCAAATAATTCTAAATACAGCTCAATTAGCAAGTTAAGCTACTATTAAATGTCTGAAGCGAAGTTCATCGTTCACCGGAGTTTGATCGTTCGAACCAGAAGTCGAAAAGTGGCTGAACAAACAGGCAATACCTCCAACCTCAGAATCTTTCAGTTGTTTTTCCAAAAGTCATCCTAGGGTTAGACACTGGTGAATCCATACCTGAAGCGGCGCTTCGTGAACAGTTCCACGATATTGTGGTCTTCATGACAATGCACGGAACAACCATAACATATACCAGCTTCATTTTTTTCCGGATCAGATGCACATGTGAGACAAGCAAAGAGGGCTTGTCGAGGTTTATATCCCTGAATTCACGATAGGGAGGATCCTATACACATGAAATACAACAGTAAGTGAATAATAACTGACCTCAGGATAAGTGCACACCGAAGAGTCTTGAGCTCCAAGCAAAACCCTTGCAGTTTGACGACAAGACTCTTCGTTATCAAGAATATCCTGAATAGTTAACAGCTCTTCTGCGTCATCCCCATTTTGATCGGTGGTGCTCTCTGAAAGCAGTCACAGTGAACTTCAGCACGGGAGCGAACATGCAGAACTGCTGCGCTGTTTTCGACCCTCACATTCAAGAGATAAAAAAAGAATTTTTCAAAATTCAATAAAACTGTACATCAATTTTATTAGTTCTACTTGTTGTTAGCTGCGCTTAAAAGTTGTAAGCTTGGCAGGCTAAAATGGTATTCATTCGACCGCGTTGGTCGCTCGTAAGAGAATTTTGGTGCTTTTCTGCCCTTTAAGAGAGATCTAGTAAAAATAAAAGGGAGGGGTGGGCAGCGAAAACTTCCGCCTATTATTCTGCATTTTCGACATAGGAATGGAATGTTGAATGAGCTTTCTTTACAGATCTCGAATTTGTATCCGATATACACAAATCATCTACACTCATACAAACAAAAATTTATCTGGTGTGATGAATCCCCTCAATAGTTCAAAAGACGTTTATGATGAATTTTTATAGATCCATATCTTGTGTACAATCCAAAACCCAGTTTCACACTACCTGTAAAAGCTCGTCATTCTTGTCTCTATAGATGCACTAGCTACAACAAAGTAAAGAAGTAAAAACGATGATAAATTCCAATTCCAATTGACCCACCTTTTTCCTCCGAATCAGCATTCAGCGTTGACGGAGCAGCTTCGTCCTGCTGCACATCATTATTTTCTTTCGTTTCTATCTCACTAGACGAGTCCCTTGCAGAGTCACTCATCTGAAAATGACCTTTTAAAAAGCAAAATTTCGCGCGTGTGCATAAGCAGGACTTTGCTCCAGCGCTAAATTGCACAAGTGAAATGATTTGATCTGTTACAAATGGAGCTCTATTTTCAATCTACGAATGATTTTGGTAGAGGACACTGTGAAATAGATCAAATGTTGAAGTAAAATGCAACCTGCAAAGGGTTCAAAGAACTGTTTGAATTTGACTGCGTACGCGGCATCTCGCCTGAGTATCACGGTTTTTATCATAGAGCGCCGAACGGAAATGAGACATCGCCCCTATTTGCCTTTGTTTTTAGCCTTTCAGTTTATCAGCTAAGCAATAAATGGGTATCGTAGGAACATTGTGGTTCCATGGATTAATAGCAGAGTACATTCTTTTAGTAGATACTGTAAAACAGCGATTTTCCATTGTTTTAGTATAAAATTGGGTGCTGTCCTAACAAGGAGTAGTAAGGAGGGGCATTTTATGGAATGTTGAAGATCTATGCATTACTGATATGTCAGGCCTGTTGAACGTTGAAGACTGACATGTCTTTACAGGATTAATGTGTAGATAACATGTCCTCAGGTTAATCGTGTGAAGGACTGAAGTCCTTAACAGGGAATTCGGTGTAATGCCCCCCCCCCCATCTTAGGTCCCACCTCACTGGGACCTGAAATGAAGCGTGGAATATTTCAATGATCAGATGTTATTCAAAACTTATCCATTCATTCTTTTGAGTTCGGTCAAAACTGATGATGATGTTCGATTCCAGGATATTACTTGGCTTTCTATATAGGACGAACAGGGAGTAATTGTGTATCAGTTACCCTTAGAAATCCTTGGCTATTTTCCTTCAGGGCAATGACTGTGATCCTGCTGTGAGGAAACCGAAATCAGCCAGAACTGGCCCTCATCGATGATCGTATTTGTCATAGAGTTAAAGTTAAGGAGGGTCCACAAAGACCGCCGTCAGACTTTGCGATTTTGCGACTCTGCGACTTTACGGTGTCGCGGCTCCGCACGCGAAGTTGCGGCATTGCACAATCCAAAGTCGTAGCATCGCGTGCGAAAATGCGACGTCGCAAAAACGCAGAATCACAAAGTCTGCCTGCGGCTAACGATTCTGTTGCTCATCTGCGCTGTACCTTTTCGATTTCTTCGGAGCTTCTGAAAAGACTCACCGTTTTGTAGATAAGAAATGTCAATAATGCAGGGAAGTGAGCAATGTTCGCCGAGTTCCTGATAATAAATAACGAGTAGTATCCATTATCAAATTCATATCATAGCCCTCATATTCCTGTTGGAATTTAAGAGGATTTTAAATCTTCAAAGTTTTTTTTCATTTTTCCAATCTATTCTTCACAACAAAGGCAAGAACCTAAATCTTGAGAATAATTTTGTTGTTTATGTTTACCTATTTTCTCAAGTTCAGATAGTCGAAATGGAAAGTAAATTTTTGTTCGAAGAAATTAAAATGAAATATAGATTTGAGGTCCATGGTGTTCACTGCCTCGATCCCTTTGTCCGAGTTGGAACCCAGGCGACACTCGTGGACACGAAAAAAACCAAAGACTCTGCCGGTAAACCGTTAGACCGCATTCATACTTTGCGTAACTGACTCCGTCGCCGCCGGTGACGGCGTCGTTTACACAAAGTATGAACGCGGCCTAACCGTTTACCGGCAAAGTATGAATGCGGCTTTATTTCGGCCATGGGCGTATAGACTCAAAATCCGTCCACACTGGATGATCTGTAGTGCTGAAAGTACCACTCTTGTCGAAATTGGTTATGGCTATCCGTTTGTGAACCATTATTTGGATCGTAGAATGGTTCAAAGTCGGATGATCAGAACCATATGTAACAGATAAAAAATAAGTAATAATTGTGTTTTCATTTGTTAAATGATTTTCCCGAGAGGTCACTATTTTCTCCAGTTTCAACAGCGAGTAATAGGTTCTTTTTCCAAAAAAAAAGTTTTCTCAACGTAGATCACATGGAGATGAAATGTTGTCCAGAGTTTCAGTGTGAAGCGGAGTGACGTCTACAAGTTGGGCCCCACATTTCCAAAGAAGGAGATCGTGTCTTGGGATTCGAGATGAGAATGTCGTGTTGAGAGCATGAGCTGCATCCATACTAGGCAACGCGATCGCATCGCCGAGTGTCGACATCAGTATCACGAAGAAGATACATATGTCATTCTATGGGGTACGGCTAGTTTCCAAATTCTGCATTAAATAATTTGATGTAGTAGCCAAAATCCTGTAGATAATAACCAGGAAATTTATGCATTCCTCTGTCTACCTCTGGTAATCTCCGATAATGTGACCTGGCAGTACGTCTGCAGGCCACATTTTATTTATTTCAATTGAACTCAAGTTGGTACACTGAATTGGTTTATCCTGTCTCGCAGCGACTGCATGGCCGAGTATGGATGCGGGCATCCATCTACTTGGTTATACACTGTCGTAAGCTTTAAAAACTTGTTTTAATCCTTCTTTACGCAAGCAAGAAACAACTACATTCTTGACTTGTTCGTCAATCTTCTGGCATTGTCATCGCTTATCGAGATCGTTATCGCATTTTGGTTCTTGTAGCGCTCTTGTCATCTTTATTTCGCAGTGGGTTGACAATTATTGAACCATTTTTTCCAGATATACAAGTAACTTCCCCTTGCATTATTTCTGATACTACCAGGTCTTTTATAGGTTTAGTACATGTTACATAAACATTCAGTGTTTCAAATGCTTTGATTTGCTTTACGGCTGGTTATTGAAATTCTTCAAACGCACGCTATTCCTCTGTCTAAAACTCACGATTGATTTCTGAAGTGAAATCGGGATTATTTGGATTTATTTGTAAAGCTATTCAGTTTGTCCATTCCTTCCTTCTCATATGTACGTTCCTCTTTATTAGTTCTGCTTGATATATGTAGTTTGGTCTCACCGGCCGTGGAACATGACATCAGTCGTGCGGCAAACGATTCTATTATTATAGAGAGAGACACGTAATATTGTTAAGCTTCCACAGTGGAAGTATTTTCGTAGAATTGATTTTGGGCCGGTTATTGAATGAAAAGATGGTTTAAGAAGGACGCCGTCAGCAAGCTTCAGCAGTCCTCACTAATAACTGACTACCACGGAGTAAGAAAGGCGAAAAGTTGGCTAGACGTGCGATAAGTTATCTAACTACCTCCTGCAGTGTTCTTTGCCCCAAAAGTTCTTTCTATCCTCTGCTCCATGATTTCATCGGTGCAATTTCGTCTGATTTAACGTCGTATGGATTCGTTGCGGTTTTATTAAGTTTACCGTATTCAGGGCTTGGTTAATATCCTAGTTAGTCTACTAAAATGGCACCAGCTCGAGTCGAGCCTCAGCGATTAGAGCAAGTCGTAACTAGTCCTGTAGAAACCGTCGCGAAAGGCATACGAACTGTTCTACTTGGGCCTCCTGGATCTGGAAAAGGAACGCAAGCCCCCGTTCTGGCTCAGAAGTACCAGTCTTGCCATCTGTCCACAGGTATGCTGTCAATTCCTGATTACGTGGATAAAGAGTTGTAATTAAAGATGATTCGTCTTATAGGTGATCTACTGCGTGCTGAGGTTGCGTCAGGATCGCCTCTTGGGAGGAGGATCAAGCAGTACATGGATGATGGGAAGCTCGTTTCCGACGATATGGTATGCGAGCTGGTTGACGTCAATCTGAACAAAGATGAATGCAAGAATGGCTTCATACTTGATGGATTCCCAAGGACGGTTGTCCAAGCTGAAAAGGTTGGCTTCGATATTGTGACCATCATAGATAAGTGTAAAACTATCACCTTTGCTGTGCATGACGACTGCGTATGGCGATGTTAATCGGCATCATCACAATTTCTCGACTGTTTTGTTTTGCAAAAGTGTGATTAGTATTTTGCACATTTTCACCCATAGTCTTTTTGGGACCCGATTACGTGCGACGCCGCTATTTTGCACGCATCGCGCCGCACGTCATGCGGCGGTGCGAATACTGTCCTAACGATGCACAACTGCGAAACAGTGTGGGAGACACGGGGAGGGCATTTAAGCCCACGGTAAACACTTGCAGTTCGTTCAGTTTGCCGTGTTGGCTTAAACAACGCATCACGAAGACGTCGAGTGTGAATTCATTGAATTTTCTGACATAAACATCTTTTCTCCTACCCTTTCGCTTATTCTTCCTTTCAAGCTTCACTTGCTTTTTGCTGTGTGATGCTTTACATGTTGATTAAATCGGTATCATTTCACGCGACATCAAATGACAGTTGTATCGCCCTTCTCTGTCTGCCGTTAGCAGGCAACTCGGCCACTGAAGCGTGCAGTTCGAGGTGGGGCGCCCTAGGATCGCAATAGCGCCCCAAAGGCGCATTTGTCACAGCTCGTTTCGGTACACATTACCTCTTCTGAGATCGAAAGTATGGCTACAGAGTGTATTGTTTCCAAACACTCTTTCTCTCTTTGCTCCCACCTTCCGGTGCCTTTAACGGGAGATACAGTTTACTTCACACTTCCCAGAATGATGTACAATGCAAGCAGATCTTTCCATGGTTGTCTTGCATATGAAGAGAACTAAAGCGCGTTCACTGCGCGACCTTAGGCATCGAAAAAAAAAACAATTTGTTTTAGCCAGGGAAATAGAACCTTCGAAATGTCCTGGACATGTCTATGAGTCTGCAATCTGTGGGCGCAAAAGCTAAAATCTGATACTTCTAGCTGCTTGTCATGACCTACACTCGGGATCATGCTCTGTTTTCACCTTCTTTGTTACAATACGATCATACCAATCGACCCCACTTTTTCGATATAGCTAATTGCCTCGTGAAGCGAATTCCGCTTTCATTTCCATGTCTGGGCCTTCTTACCATGCGTAAATTTTTGTCGAAGCATTGCTAAAGCTATCCCCTGACAGATGCACAATCAAGCTGGCGCCCAATTAACAATCAGCGGAACGTGCTCAGCGAAAAACCCAGAGTCCAAGTTTGTTCTGTTGCAAACCTCACCAAGTCTGCTTTTCTGAGATGATTGCATGAACGGTTTTTTCAACGACAAGCAGCCAGTTTTTCCTGTCCCGTCCTTGAACTAGTGTTTTTAGCTCGACAACCTGCTAGAAAAACGACGTGAGCCATTGGATGCTGTTGTCGAATTCCAAATTGATGATTCGTTGTTGGAACGTCGTATAACTGGCCGGTTATTTCATCTGAAAAGCGGTCGCAGTTACCACACAGATTTCAACCCACCCAAGGTTCGCTTTTTCTTCATTTCTGTTTTCGAAGAAAATTTTTTCACCTCATTCGTTTCTTTTTTGGGTAAGGAAACGAGAGAATCGTGCGTTTCTTTTTTTAGCCTGCGTTCATTATAGGAACCAATGAAGGACGATGTCACAGGGGAGCCACTTGTTCGACGTAGTGACGACAACTTGGAAGCGCTACGCAAGCGATTGTCTGTTTACCATTCCATGGTACGTGTATCTAATTTATTTTGTATGTTTATCGTGTCATATCCTAGTGCCGAACCCTGAGGTTGTGTTTCGATTGATTCCATCTTGACATCTACCGCGCAGTGTACGCCATCATGACAGAAATTGAATTGCAACGCGATGTGTGCGCTAAAGGGCACCGGATGTTGTTGGGGCCCAATGTGAAAGACATGTTCTACGTTGATAGGGTGCCCCTATCCCGCACGCATGACGCCGCAGATTGCGATGCATAATCTGTTTTACGATACATACCCAATACTGCGGTCATACTCTACGAACATGCTGACTTTGTTCGTGAATACTGTCGCTGATTGTTCTGGTAGAAGTGTCCAACCACAACAAATCGTCGAAGTAACCGCATGAAGCTAGTTGCCCTTCATTGCCGGTCCCTACAACCTTAAAAAATGAAATAGTTTACGTAGTTTAAATGAACCTATCATATGAAAACCTTCATCAGGTATACAAATACGACGAGTGCTTTCGTGCCTTCCGAATCTTCACTTCCCTCTCTTCGAATTGAGAGTTTTGTTCATTTTGGGAAAATTTTATGAGAATAAGTTATAAAGTGCTGAGTGACTGATCAACATGATTGTCTGTCCCATACTATTCTTTTGAATGGTTTGCTCTTCACCTTGATTCAGTATTTGCTTCGTTTTCCGGTAGAAATAAATCTCCGCATTCCATTTTGCACTTCGAAAAAACTTCACTGCTGTTCAGACCACTCCGCTGGTTGACTATTACCAAAAACGAGGTATTCATACCGCCGTAGATGCAAGTAAATCGATGTCTGATGTGTCACTGAAACTCGACCAAATCTTCGCTAAAGTGGCTCTGAGGCAGGAGGTAGGTTTTTGTACAGGCAGAGTCTATACACTGTTCGAGTGCGGGTAAGTTACACCCTTGGATGCTGTCAGAAAATTGTGCTGCGCCCGTTCTGCATCGTTCAGGCCAGATTTCTCAAGGCTCGATGACTGCCCACCATACACTGAGCCCATAATCAAAGTCACTGATAGAAATAATAAGGATAATGAGAACTCCTAAAAAGGGTTGCCCAGATGAAAGCTGGGCGTCTAAGCGGTCTGTATGTGGCGAAATAACCGGTGAAGAGCATCTGCGAGCTTTAAAGGACTTCTCCAGCATCTGGCTTGACTATCCCGACCCGCCCTTCTTCGTGGAAGTGGAAAAGAGGTTTATCGCCCGCACAACTAAGCACTTCAGCGTTCATATTCAACGATCTTACCATACTCGACCCCAACTACCCCTATCTCTTCCCATTATCTGCAGTGACTAATCTGCCAATCTTGAACGTTAATGAGTCCACTAACTGAATTAAATAATTTGGACGGGGAAGAGAGTTCTCGCTCTTTGTTTAAGGATTTTGAAGGAATCGTCCACGGAAAAATGAGTTTTTCTGTTACCCTCATTTTTATGCTGTATTTGCCTAATAAGGGCCGCATGCAAAGTTTCACGCGAAAAAGTGAGAATTCGGCTAAGATACAGCTCTCCAAATTCTCGGCCGGGTGGGCGTGGCCTCCTATTAAAGGCCCCGTCTCGTCGTTCGCCACGGTTAGGAATGGAGAGTAGGACTGTTTACGTAACTTTCTGTTCCTACAATGCGTCTTCGACCGCGGCGGGCGACAGGGTGAGCACTTGCTCAGAGGTCCCGCCCACCCGGCCGGGATTTTGTACAGCTGTATCTTGGCCGAATTCCCACTTTTTCGCGTGAAATTTTGCACGCGGCCCTTATTAGGCAAATAAAATACAAATATAGGGGTAACAGAAAAACTCAATTTTCCGTGGGCGATTCCTTCAAGTGTTCGGCAGCCCAGTGCGCCACGCCCTTGATGGCATTGCCTGATCCGTTCTTCCAAACTCGGCCAGCGTACTAAATTCTTAATATGTAAGCGGGAGCAGTACGCGAGCATACGCTGAGTTTTCATTTGTTGTGTCTGCTGTAAGGCTGGCAGATAGACCATCCATACAAGTGTTTGATTTGAGCTGTTTCCATGTTTTCAGGCTCGCGTTTCATTCGTATGAACAACATCACTCAGGCGACATGATGGATGCATTTCTTACCTCAAAGTTCTGCTTCTTCAGTGGGTCCTAGGTAAAACAGCGAACGTAGCGAAGGGATAGATTACTAACAATTCTGTATGTGCCACATAGGTTGTTACGTTTGATAAATTTTATTTGGCCAATACTATTTGTACCTTCTACGGTATTCAAAGCCCAATATAGCACTGGGCTACTGCATCATTTCATTTCCTTCGTTTGTCATGATTTAGAGATAATTAAATGTTTTTATGCGTTAACTTATTTGGTCGGTTGGAACAAGATTACGCAACGCGGTACGATGCATGCGAGCTGGGTACGCCGCATGTAGTTGGGTCCTAATGTGATTGCCGTGTATTTTGTCTTATTATAGGCGTAATCGCCGTGAGCCCCCATCCATACACTCCGCTCTAGCTCGTACGCCCTGAAATGCTGTCCTGACGATGACCACCCCCACACTAAGCTTTTTGGGATGTGCCATGCATCCAACTTGCAATGGACAAAAGGCTTTTTTAATTGAACACCGTCTAGTAGTAGCAAGGTGTGAATATCTTGTAATCTTCCTTTCATTTCGTAATTTTATTGAAATTAAAATTAGTACTGCAAAATATTTTATTTGAAGTATAACTGGAATGTATCTGTTTACAAGTGGAAAGTTGTTCACTCGAGTGCTCTCACCCCCAATGATGCGGAAAGTGGAGTGTCGCAGAGAGCCGTGCAACTAATTGGAAGCCAACAAAGTGCGCCAGAGAGCTGCTAGTCATAAGAACATGCAGTCGCGCTGAAAATATCGACGATTCCTTTCGGCCTCGCTATTTTTTTCCTTTTTGAGTAGCAATTTGAAATAATTTTTAATTTATTACATGTACAAGGTGTACATGAAATGAGATGGTTGTCCCAACATACATGAAACATATAGAACATATTAGTACAATAACAACAACAAAAACCTAAAAAAAACAACAAGCAAGAAATTGGGAGCAACCGACCACCAAATTCCAATAATCGAAGCAGTAAAAGCAAGAAAGCAAGGGTCCTAACTGTAAAACTTGCTCATAGAAGACTTAAGCTGAGCAGTATTAGAAGATCAGGAACTTTTTGCAAAACTTGCTGAACTCAGAAGAAGCGCGCACAGAAAAAAACTGGACCTTATACCCGTCTTCGATCTAGGGCATAGAATTTTATATTTACCACCCCGTGTAATGGATGGAAGGAGCACGAAGAGGTTCTTGATTTCGACCGATACTCTGCCTGTGATGATTTTATATAACATGATTAAATCAATTTTTTTCTTCTGCATTCAAGAGATTCAAGCCCAAGCATCTTGTTTCTAGTAACACCTCTGGGTATGGCCTTGTAGTTGAAGCCCAACGCGCGAATCAACAATTTTCTGGTAAAATTGTTTTGGACAGCTTCTAATCTCAATATCAACTTTTTCATATGAGGGAAGTACACCGCTGTGCTATACTCCATTATAGGACGGATATACGTTTTGTATGCCTTTATAAGCGTATAAGGGTCATCGGTATATAAGCTTCTCAGAAGCTGGAAAAGTCTAGCTTCGGCTTTCTTAGCAATAAAGTTACAGTGAGGTTCGAATGTCAGCTTACTATCAATGACTATGCCCAGGTCGTTGACTTCACTAACGTTTCCTAGCTCACAGTCGCCCGCGTGATAAGTGTTGGTGAGCCAGGTTTGACCTATGTGTAAGACTGAAGTTTTGAGACTATGTATAAGACTTTTTTTGAAGCTGATGTAAGGTTTTCTTTCGGCCTCGTTTTTTTGGATAGCAGTTCGAAGCTGTTGTATAGTGTACATCCAATATTTATTTATTTATTATTTACGCTCAATGGTGCGCCACACGAAAAAAGTAAACAGAACTGCGACCTTGGAAATACATTTGACTTTTGAAGGAAAGGAAAATACTACAACAAGCTGCTCTATATGTAGAACCGCTTGGCACACAGAAACCTAGAAATTGAGCAGAGATATGGCAAGGGAAACAGGTTGTTCTCCTCGTACAGTGCGTGATTGGGCCCAAGGTGAGATCCTGGTCTCCTATCCAGAGCGCAATATGTCAACGTGCTGGTGCTTGCTGACAACTTAACCCGAACGAAGGAATTCGCTCAAGACCCCAGGCGAACAGGCATAGGGGGACATCAAGCGAGGGGGTTCACACCATCTCATGATGCTCGAGCAACTAAGGCTGCGTTTATACCCTGCAGTGCCGGCGGCAGTGCGTGGCTGCGTGTCTCTAGGTCTCCGCCTATGCCACCCTCCATCGTTGCCTGCGTCATCTCTGCACTTCCCCCGTGCCTCTCTGCCTCGCCATCTATGAATGCAGCCACGCTCTGCCGGCGCTGGGTATGAACGCGGCCTAACTTGCCATTATTCACAAAATGCTACAATCTAAAGTAAAAGAGAAGTAGCAAAATAGTTCCTGTAGTTGTGGGTGGTCATTCGGCCAATTCAAGGTACATTTAAAGACACCAGGAGGGGGTAATTTTGGCTTACGGTAGAGCAGACGTAGTGTGGACGAGCTTGAGTGGCCGCCATTGCACAAACTCGCCAATATGACGCCTTGGCATGGTGCCAAAAGAAGATGGTTCTAATATAGATTTGTTTTTTCTTTCTAGTTTTCACTTTGTTCTTTCTTATATTGTTTCTAGATGTACTTACGGGTCAAATAAAGTCGGGGGGGGGGGGGACAGGCAAAATTTTCACCCACGTCAAAGCTTCTTTCCCTTCCTAGGGTCAGGCTAAAGCAGATGAGACCTGTGCTTTGACAGATGCTTTTCAATGTGGGAGGAGGGGATATCAATTTTAGCCTAAGCCTAGTAAGGGAAAGGAGCATCGACGTCGACGCAAATGTGCGTCTCCCCCCGACTTTATTTGACCCTTCTGAGATTTTCAGGTATAGAAATGCACAATTAAGAAGATCTATAAGTAAACAAGTAAAATATGTCACTAGAAAACAGTAAAGAGGAAATAATTCAAAAATAAGGTTACATCAGGCCGAAGACAAGCTTCAAAATGAACGAAGCGTGGCTCGGCCACGGAAGCTTGCAGTTCGGACGGAAGCGCGCCCTGGGGGCGAATAGCGCCCTGTGGCGCGTTTTTCAACGCCGGTTTCGTTACACATTGTATCTACCGAACCCATATGTTTGTTTTCAGACGCCATTGTTTTCGTAAACGTTACTCCGCCCTTGCCCCCCTCCCGGTGCCTTTAAGATAGCAGAAACGTTGGAAAAACATGGATTGTGTAACAAATCAATAACAAATCAATTTCAAAAACCCAGTCTTCGAATTTCGACCGTGCACAGGCTGCATAAATCTTTCGAGGGGATTCCAAGAAAAATTCGATTTCCATAACTGCACCTTTGCACGGAAATTTTCAGTAAAAGGCGAAAAATTTTCTCGATTAAATGCAAAGGAACCAGAGACATACCACAAGTGTGGTGCCAACCATGATTCGTGCATGGAATCCCTTTTCTGCCTACTCAATCTTTTCCTGTGGAAGAGATTTGTGTAAAAGGATCGATTTCGTCTGGGAGATAAGCCCTCGAAGGTCTTCACTGTGGTCAATTTAAAGACACCGTAAGGGAGTAATTTTGGCTTACGGTAGAACAGACGTAGTGTGGACGAGTTCAAGTGACCGCCATTGCACAAACTCGCCAATTTGACGCCTTGGCATGGTGCCAAGAGAAGATGTTTCCATTATAAAGTTGTTCATTCCTTTTACCTTCTCCTTTGTTCTTTCTTATATTGTTTCTAGATGTACTTACATGAATGTTAATGTAGTTGGGAATGGCCACTCCACTGCGCTGGGAGTCAGGTGCTACAACTGAAGTTGGCCCGCGGCCGTCTCCTACAGCGGACAACTCGGAACGCCAGTGCGATGATGCGAATGAGGCGCGAATACACACCGCAGCGATGCACTTTTGAGTTCGGGTTTTTTCACCGATTATCGCTTCTAACCTTCTGCGTTCGTTACGAAATGCTCATTTCTTTGTATGTTTCTCTTGTTTCGGACCCCCTTCCGGTTCCTTCAAAGGCATCATTAAGGGTAATTTTAACGGATGTGAAAGTAGGGATGGTAGGTGATGCAAAGGCAAGGAAAACGTGCTGGGACGGTCAAGACTAGAAAAGCAAGATCCCTTTCCACGGTCGGAAAGTGATTTCGCTTTCGCATCGATGAGAGCAGTCAAGTAGTCTGCAATAGACGCTGGACTACTTGTTCACGGAAGACGTACGACCAAATCTCACTCAGGTGAGGCGGCATTACGTAGCCTAAGGTGCCCCAGGTTAATTCTTCGAAAGTTATCTCTAACTCCCATTTGGGGAATTAGAAAGGCTTCCAGCACCCTTCCGAGCATAACACTTCCATCAAACTATGTTTCTGAGGCTCTTCTATGAGAAATGAAGCCAAATTCATTAAACTCGAATGATTTTCTTTAGTTTACAATGGCATTCTCTCCCCCCCCCCCCCTCCTATAAGCTTTACGTTGCAATAATTGAGAAAGAGCGGAAAGAACATGTCACGGGTGCACTACTAGACAAAAAATGAGTAAAAACTCGCAATAAAAAACGTGGATGCAGCACCAGCTGTTCGATAGCGAGCTCAGCTCATTAAAGACAGCATTAGGGTAATGTGGTAACTGAAAAATCCCTGAAAGAATTCATTTACATAGAAACTATAGGGGTAAGAAGGCTATGTGTGACGAAATCCCGGCAAAAAAGAGGGCCTCCGAGCTGCAGAAACGACGCAACGCACAGGAGCTGCCGCCTTTCGATAATCGACCCCGCCTCCAAGCGACGTGATTCGTGGTCGGCCATGATGAGAGGGGCCAAGGATATGCGGAGAGATTGCGTGTATTCCGGGACGCTTTCTCGGTTTTGGTATGAAGCTCACTCCAGAAAATAGATGCTGTCGTATTTCCAAACATTCCCTTGTGCTTACTGGCGACATGCCGATGGGAATCTCTTTCGCATTACACGTCTCTTGATGGAAAGGTCGTCCGCGCCTAGAACCAGCGGTGGGAGGGGGTCCTGTTTCTCGGGTTTTTGGCCATTTCCATCCGTTTTTTCTTCACTGTCTTGTTACTAGGCATCTCGACTTTCCCATTCACTACTTCTTTTACTCTTCGTCCGAATTTCTCCTGATGCTGCCTTTAAATGAAGGACGAGGTGGAGTAGCATCGTGCACAATAGCGAAATGGAGTGCGACCGCAATATAATGAAGGAAACATCACCAGGAAAAAATGAGTCCTAATGCCCTTATGCGCACCTCCATGCTTTGCGGCGCGTGTTGACGGCGGCACCCGGCGCTGGAAGACGGCGTCCATACACAGTACCGGTAGGGCGGCTGTGTTCACAGGTAGCAAGGCACAGTGGCAGGGAGGAGGTGCAGAGACGACGCAGGTGGCGCAGGGTTGCATAGGCGGAACACGCAGCCATGCCCTGCCGCCGCCACCGCAGGGTATGAAAGACGGGCGCACAAAAACGAAGAATGTGGTATGAGGTACAGAGAATTCTGTCTGCATCTTTGTTCGCCCCACGCCGGCAGCAGCGGCGATGAGCTGCAGTCGACGCAAAGTATGAGAGCGGCTTGTGTGAATCACTCGAATTCGTACCAGAGTGTACGGTAAGTGACGGACAGCGTACCATGCTACCACGGCATAAATTTTCACTTTAATTCAGCCTACAGAATATCTGGAAGGTTCTCCTACCTCGTACACAGGCGCGTGGCGACCGTTCTTTCGTTTTAATAGTATAGTTACTGTAATAGTTAATAATATAAAATGGAAATGATCATTTCGTTGTTCCCATAGGGACTTGGAGGGCATGGTGAGCTGAGGCCGCGTTCATACTTTGCGATGCCAACGACGGAGGGTGGCTGCGTGTCTCTGCGTCTCCGCCTGTGCTACCCTACCTCGTTGCCTGCGTCGTCTCTGCTCCTCCCACGTGCCATTCTGCCTAGCTGCCTGTGAACGCAGCCACGCCGTGTCGGCGCTGAGTGTGAATGCTGCTTGACTTCGGCACCTCTAGGAATAAGGAAAAGATGAGAGGGGCTTGAGTATGTCCTCTATAAACAAACATCGGTGTTGAGAAAGCGTGCCCTGAAGTCTTTAACGCGATCTCGCTGCGCTGCGTCCTTTTATTTTTTCTAGTTTTCTTATTTTTGACATCCTCTGGAGTAGTTGCTGCGAGGGCAGTGCAACGCTTGCGCCTGGTTTTCATAGTCCCTCGCCCCAGCGGGTAGTGATGCAAAGGCGGTGGGAAGAAAAGGAAGTTTTCTAGGCTTATTTTTCACGAGTTTTCAACCGTTTCATTCTGTACTTTCTCTATTACTGTACTACTAAGCATCTCGGCTTCATCAGATTGATCGGGCTTATCACTGAAGATGTGTAGCGGTGTTATTCCTCCTGCTATTACGAATCCTGTATGTATATTTATTATCATAGTCACATTACATACAATAAATAAGGAGAGTACGGTAAGGGTCGAGGAGGGTTGTGTAGACTTATGTCAAATTTTCGCGCGGCCCGGATTTCTTCGCGTGTGATTGCGTACATTGCAACACTCTTAGCGTTTTACGCCCGAACTGATTATTTCTCAATCAGGATTGTTTCCATGTAATGCTATCGCTTCTTTTACTTTTTATGTCACTATTTTGTCTTTTTAGAGCATAAAAACTGTTGCTTTTAGATACTATTGAGAGAAGCAGTTAGTATTTCTTCATAGAAACTCCATGGTAACAGACGCTCGTGTTCTGCGCGGAATTCCAACCGACCGCGGCAAGTTGCGCTGATGGCGCCGCAAGGACGTCGCACGAAAATTCGACATAAGTCTACACACCCGGTGGAGGGGTCGTCCAGCGTCGTCGTACGCAAGTGGCGGCGTGCATTCCAGGTTACAACGTGAATGCGACTTTCCACGGTTATTCCACAATCTGCCAAAATCATCCCTGACGGTGTCATCGAATGTGCTTAATCCACTTGAAATGAGCCTGAGGTAATCTCATTCTACAGCACATCCGAGAGTGAACTGTGGTTCTAATGGAATATCTAAAGATACTTTTGCAAGAGACATTGAAGGAATAACGAAACATCCATATCCACGGGACGCAGGCACAATGCTTTTCGATTTCTTTTTTTGGGCGAGACTGTAGCGTATCAGATAATAGGTTCGCGAGGCCTATCACTGAAGGGGTAGGTGTAGCGGTGGTTTATAGGATGTGGTACAAGACACATGGGCTATATATATTTATTACTAATAGGATTACATAAGAGGGAAGAAGGGGAAGGTGAGGAGGTGAGGTGGTGACTGCCGGGAATGACTGCCACTGCTGGATGGCAGCAGCTTAAGTACCCGCAGGCTGGAGGAGGATCGAGGTGGCGCCGCCTGTTGGCTGCCGGTGCATGATGACGAGTCCTTGTGGATTGATGGGCTGGAGGAGCTGACACCTGACATCTCCATTCCTTACAGTGAGCTCGTCCTCGAGCTCGAAGTGGCATGACAACTTCAAGAGTTAGTATCCTTCACTGCATAGAGATAGGTATGACCGATGACAATAATATGCAACATGGACAGATGCCTTTGAGGTCAGAGAGCCACTATGTGACTACGTCTTCGCTCTTGGCAAATGGTCATCAAATGGTCATTCATTAGCGACTAACTTCTTGATGCTGAGATGTGGAGGCTTTACAATGAAAACGTCGTATGAAGAATAATTACAAGAATTATCATACGCGTGTATGCTGAGAGTGTTCCAGCACAGTAAGGCGACCACTTACACCTTGGAGAGATAGCTCGTCCTCGAGCGTTGTTATAGGTATACGGTAGATAGATGACATACGGTGTTGACATAGGGGAAAAATAGCAAATTTACTCTACGAGTTAGAATGATACACATCGAAACTGGTATAATTTTAGTTAAAGCAGTGAATAAATGACAGCAAAATTGTGGGTCTTATGAGTTAAACAATTTAGTAGAAAAACAAAAATAACACGAGAATAGATGTGTATATAGCCCTTTTTGGTTATTATTATATTATTTTTTTGGTGTTTTTGTTGTAAAATGTGAATACGTTGCATATGAAGAATAACATGGAAATGTGCGTTTAGAGTAAATAGGCACTGCACATAAATCACAATACGAGGCGAATCAATACGTGCACTAATCTGTTCATAATAATAGTCGATTAGCACACGGGCGTGCGAAAAAAGTTTTTTTTTTGTTTTGGCTGCCCTATGTGTTTCTTTGAACCGCCAATCCAAAGAAAGATAGTTTATTCGCGACTTTGCGGCTAATGGAAGGGAAGACAAACTGACCTAGGAGAATCAATCGAATGATTCTCCTTCATTTGTCCATGGTGTCGTTGAATCCAGCCTGTTTAATCTGTAAACGACGCGAACGTCTTACATTGGTTTGTTCAGTGGCAGCTGATGTTTCCTCGGGTTTGAGAATAGTTTGTTGTTGTGGGGTTGGTGTGGAAACGTTAGCCGTCATTAAACGAGGCGAATACAATTTGAGGCGATTGATAGAACAGTTTGTCGTACAGGACGACCTATGATGTTAGTAATTTCTATGTTAGGACGATCGATTTGTCCAAGCGTGTACGGGCCTTTCCATTGAATAGTCAATTTACGACGGACTGTGTCGTCATGGAGAAGGACTGAGTCGCCAATGGAAAGTTCCGTGGGGTATACCTTGTGTGAGCGGTCATATCCTGTTTTATATTGTCTTATTCGCAATCCTGTTGCCAACTTCCATGATGGTTTTTTTTTTCAAGCCGGCTGCATGATCTACAAAAGTCGTCGAAGGTGAACACGAGTCGAGCCAAAGGCTCGAGCAGGGCTCCACGGACAGGGCAGCGACCATATACTACGAAAAAAATGGGCTGTAACCCGTAGTGACAAGTTTACTACAGTCAATGCAGATACTATTGGTTGGAGGCATTCCGACCAGACGTCTCTGGTATCGGAATACGCGGTGAGAGAGTCAATGGTGACTTTCCCTGACCGTTCCGCCTGGCCGTTAGCTTTGTGGTTATAACTGGTAGTAAACTATTAGTTATACCCAGCGCCTTATGATTCTTATGAACATTTCGTTGTAATAGTTAGAACTACGATCTGAAAAGATCTCCTTGAGGATGCCATGTCGTGAGATGACATCGTAGAGCTTTGGTGGCCAACTCAGTGGTTTATTGTATGAGTGGTGTACACATTACAAATTTGCGATTTTTTTTTGTTTTTGCGAAAGGGCGCTGGGGTACAGGTATTAATCCCAATTCATCACGTATCATGTGTTTAAATGGAGTTTTGACTTCTTGGCAAATTAGGCAGGAAGTAATTTACGTGGAACATCGTGGTATAGGCTTGATCTAAAATATTCTTTTTATTATTTTTTATATATTTTTTGTATTCCTAGAGGTGCTCCTAAGTGGTGTATCATAGAACATCGTTATGATTATCAGTTGCATAGTTTCACCTGGAATAGCTAATTTTTGGGTTATCATGTATTGAATAAAATGAAGAATTGCTATGTATAGAGAAATTCCTGATTTGTTTTCAAATTCTTGCGGCGGTTCGTCTAGTTCGTTGTTCAAGAATTCGATAAGCTGGCCGTATTTTTAGCTTCTTTGGCTTTCCTGAATGTCTGCGAGGAAAGGTAGCGTGTCGCTTTCATGGAGTTTATATGCGGTGAAGGAAGTGTGAGGAAATCACAAAATGTAGTGTGTTTCGTAGCGCGATATTCAATTGTGAGGTCGTAAGCCCGGACTGAAATCTGATATTGGGCTAGGCAACCGACTAAATCTGACCTGTGAAGTAGTGATTTTAGACGAGCATGATCTGTTATCAAGGTTATTCGTGCGATTGCTACGTAGGAGTAGAAGTTTGTGAGAGCAAAGACAATGGCTAGAACTTTGAATTGAATGACAGCATAGTTTTTCTAATGCTTGTTGAGAGATCGGCTATAGTACGCGCTAAGTTGTTCAAATAAAATTGCTCCTAAGCCAAGTGTGGATGCGTCTGTGTGTATTATGTATGGTTGTCCGAAAGTAGGGGCAACAGGGAGAGAAGCGTTGATGAGAGCTTGTATAAAGCTAAAAATTTTCTTCTTGGGCTTCGGTCCATTTGAAGGGTGCGCTTTTGGCTAGCAAGTTGTGTAGTGGGGTTGCGATTATAGAAAAACGCGAGATGTAGCGACGGAAATACGAGGCAGCTCCACGAAGTGATGTGATTGCTTTGATATTTTTGGGGCTTGGAATTTAAGCGATGCTAGCTACTGTTTGTGGGTTAGGGCGAGTGCCATTTTTGCTAATATCACGCCTAGGTATTGTACTTCGGTTTGGAAGAATGAACATTTTTCCGGAGTTAGTTTCATACCAAACCTTCTTATACGTACAAATATTTCTTCTAGGTCAAGCAGTTGTTGGCTGATTGACTGACTTGCAATGATGATGTTGTCAATGTAAGCAAAACAACATGCTCGTACGTCGCGTATTAGGTTGTTGGCTACTCGTTGAAAAGTGCCTGGGGCACCTTTAAGACCTTGTGCCATAACAGTGAAGTAGTACAATCCCATAAAGGAAGAAAAGGCCGTACGTTCCCTGTGCTCCTTAGCTAAAGGGATTTGGAAAAAACCACTTTTAAAGTCGAGAACGGAGTATATCTCCTTACCATTTACAAGATTTAGTATGTCTTGCATATGGGGGATACAATAGGTCTCTGCTTCTGTAATAGCGTTTATTTGACGATAATCTACCGCGAATCTCCACTGGTCTTTTTTTGGTCCCTTTTTAACTAATACTATAGATGCAAATGGACTGGTGCTGGGCGGTGAGTGGTCCTTGTCCTGAGCATCTCTTTGATTTGATGCTCTATTTCTTTTCGTTTTTCCAACGCTACCCGGTATGGGCGTTGTTTGGGGATTTTATGGTGTGGGATAAAATCAATGCTATGGGTAATGGGTCCTGTATAACGACCTAGAATTCCATCGTTACCTACGAAACATTGTTTATACTTGCTGAGTAAAATTTTGAAAGCGTGAAGATGATTATTGTTTTAAATAGAGTGATTGCATTGAATTCTACTCAAAAGTGGTTTAGGTGGTTGGGCATTTGGAAAAAGGGGTAGATCGATACAGAAATCAGCGGCGGAGGGGATATATCCGGCATTTATATGTTTTAGTGATAAAGGATTTTGGTTGAGTTGGATCGAAAATATTAGGTTGGACGGGAAGTTCTGGGACACCTTGTGAGAAAAATTCAATTTATTTTAATTTTACTCACATGTAACTTCAGTCACCAAAGTATGCACCATCGTGATCTACAATGTACTGCCAACGCTCAGGAAGATCGTAGATACCCTTCCGGTAGAATTCGGGAGACTTCTGGTCAAAGAAGTTCTGGAGCCCGCTCTTGAGATCGTCGTCATCTTTGAACTGTCGCCCGTCAAGGAAGTGGCTCAACGACCGGAATAGGTGGTAGTCAGTTGGGGACATGTCCGGGGAATATGGTGGGTGGGGAAGCGTCGTCCAGCCGAGGTCCTGGATCCTTTGACACGCCAACTTTGCCACATGTGGGTGAGCGTTATCGTGGAGGAAGAGGTCTTGGTCCATTTTTCCGGTAAGTTTTGGCGCTCCGGTGTCCAATTGCCTGCAGTAGAGATCGGCAGTGGCTGTCGTGTTGGATGGTAACAGTTTCCTATTTTTTTGAAAATTTTCAAAAAAAAAAAGTTTTTTTCTCAATGCAATTTTTTGAATATTTTCCTGTTCCAATTTGAGCCGATCGAGCCATCGGGCTGCCGCCATATGAGAGACAGTACCTGGGTCCATCGACTGGTTAATTTTGTTAGTGGCCTCGCATGCTGAGGAACCGAGGCGGTGTTCGTGAATTTCGCACCTTTCGCGAAATTGCCGTAAATTCACTGCTAGTTGAAGCCGTAGAGAATATGAATGTGCTATTCAGAAGCCCTTTTCAGACGCTTCATATACCCCCCACTACCAAATGCTCCCGAAGCTTTACAGGTTTCTACAGGAAAAAACAAAAAGTGTCCCAGAACTTCCCGTCCAACCTAATACTAAGAGCCATGGCTAATCTGTACCTACGAAGCTTGCGGTGGCTATGGTGATGTTTTCGGCAAAAATGTGGGTTCAGGGTTTGAATTATATATGCGTATCAGAACTGATCCTTGTGCATTTGGGCATGAAAGGGTTCTACCAGCGAGTAGCCCTTCCGAGAGGGGGCTCGTTGGGTCATTTGTGGTAAAAACTTCCCATCTCTGAGGGAATGTGGTATAGGTTGTTCCTATCACCGCATTGTCAGAGAAGGGTGGTAGAGTGGTATCCTGAGTGAGGTAGACCGGAAATTTGAGAAGGTTATGATCGTCCTGGGTAGTGGTAACAAAAGGAGTGGTTGTTTCGTCAAACGAAATGGTGTTCGCGCGATAATCTATTAATAGTTTGGCGAGTTGAGGAATGGCATCGTTTCCTAAGATGAAGGGAGAGGAGCAGTTTTCATCTGCTGCGACATAACATGTAAATTCTATCGTTTTGTCACCGATGAGGAGGGTTGGAGTAAACTGTCCAAGGAGGTGTATTGGAGTACCATTTGCGGTGATTCCTTTGGCAACAGAAGGTCGGAATGCATGCCTTGATCTGTCGGGCTACACTTTCCGGAACGAGAGATATAGCGGAGCCAGTATCGATAAGTACTATGATGTGCTTATTATTGAGGTAGGTTTGGATATACATTAGTGGATCGGTGGATGCCCGGAGGATGCACGATACGCTGGGGAGAAAACTCAAGAAATCTTTGTTGCCTTGGTTGGGGTGTTGGAGATTGAAGGTTGGTCGATGATATGGGGAGGGTTGTAGTTTGCTGGGGTGGGTTTTTTGGTAGGCACAAGCTTTTGGTAGGTAGTAGATGGTTGTTGGATCCTATTTGTTCGGAGTGTTGTTTGTTGACTGCACAAAGAGGTGTCATATCGTTAAGTGGAACATCTGAGAATGGTGGGAATTGAACTGAAATACTAGTTGGTTCAGCGGCTTCCTCAAATACTTGTCGAGCATGGCGTTGTCTTCGATGGATTTGGGGATAGCGAACTCTTTTTACTAAAGAGTGATGAAAGAATGAAAGAGATGCCTACAGGGATGGATTTGAGAGCTATGTTAATAGGCAGTTGAACGGCGGTTCTTTGGATATAAAGGAGAGTTAGCATTGCGAGGAAGAGTATGCCAAATAGAACGATAACAAGCGTGCGGACCCATATGTAATCCAGTAGACGCCAGAATTTTCTGTTTTTGTGTCTGGAGGACATGTTCTGCGTTAGCCTCAAGAAATGGTGCCGTGTTAGCAAGCTCGTGGTGCAGTGGAAAAGATGTAGGATCTATGTCGATAGAAGCAGATTTTGATTTGACAGTTTCGAATTGTCGATGGAGTGGAACCATTAGGAAGATTCAAGTGAATGTTAGTGATCGGGGTGTAACCTGAGGATGATTTGTAATGGTTGTTTCCATCATTGTACATAGATACCAAATGGTAGGTGTCCACAGTCAGCTTCTGGGCTGGATGTGACGAGATCCCTTGTCCCTGGTTGAATAAAATAATGGGTTCTCCCGGATCAAACGGGTGTGTAAATGTAACGTGTACCTCTTATGTTGTGATCGAAAATAATTTCATCCACAATGATTTCTATGCATTTAGAAATCATTAAAACGTCTCCCGTAGCCAAGGCAAACATATCGTCCCCTTGTAATAAGATACGAGCAGTGCTAGTGGGGTCAATTTGAGCTATGCTTTTTATAGATTGGATTTTGAAGTTTAATAAAGAGCATATGCGACCTAATAGAAAGTTGAAGTCTTGTTTCATGATATCTTCCACTTTCAGCTTTAGATATTACCTTTTACTGTTGGGTTCTGCATGGCGGTTACCTTAGCGTTGCTCGTGGTGAAGCATAGGGTCATTAGTCATAACCGTGAAATATGGTTCTGAATTTAATTCAATGTGGTGAGCAATTTTAGCGGAAGCATTGTATAGAATTTGGTTATATGGTTGAGGTGAAATTTCTAATCAAGAAGTTATACATTGCACCGAGCCAGTGTAGGCGAGAGGTCAGCTTGATTTAGCCGATGCCCACAATTGCTTACTTGGGAGAGTAAGTACTTGCTGGAGATATGAGAGAGTAAACACTAGCAAACACAAAGGAAGAGGTATAGAACTGAACAGTGGCTTATGATTTGGGATAGTTATTGAATTAACTTGAAAGTGTGATGAGGAAATTCTATGATTTTGATTTTATATGAGTTATTTAAATAATTCCTTGGTTTGCGGAAATAGGTGGTTTTGGCCTCTAGGACGCTTTCTATGGGGGACGGTACCAAATGTTACCGTATTCCATGGTAGAGAGTTGTTTTGTTAATTATGGTGATAAGTATTTGGATGTGTATTGATTTTTTTGCTCTAAAATTAGAACAGTGAGGGCGCTTATTCGACAAAAAAAATGTTGAAGTTGTATGAGCGTTCGTAGTTCCAGAAGGTAGATCTGCGAGAAAAGAAGGGTTATGAACGTAGAAAGTCTTTTTGAGAGAAGATATTGTTTTTCAGCTATGTTAAAGAATTGAAATAGAGGTAGAAGCAGAACCGACCGAACTGGAGAATTTCAGACGATGGGATAATGATTCGTTGGCGAAAAGACAAAAAGTTGGCTTCAAATGTGGAGTAGTATGCAGTGGGTGACTTTCCGGGATTTCATGTGTTATTGGCGGGTGGATTACGGTAGTCTTTATTAATCGATATATTTTGCTGTTGGTTGGGGAGTATTTGGCCTTTTTATACGTTTGAAATACTTACTGGATGGTTGAGAATGACTTGAGAGATTTTGGTTCGAAAAGTACTAATAGTTATTGAAAAAATGCTTTTTCGAGTCTAGAAATGAATATAGTTGATATTCTTCTCAAAATCAGCTCATAAACTGATTTTGATGGGGAAATGGGTTTCTAGACACGGGTTATTAATAAAATTAGTTACATTTGTTGCGTTCAAAAGCTGGGTTGAAATTAGGAAAGAATAGAATAGGAAACAAGATGATTTAATGAGGTTTCCGAGATTGAGCCGTGAGTGTGGTTTTGAGTATTTCAAAAAAATTGTTTGCAAGGTTAGAGATTGTAGAAGGGTGATACTTCGATTTTGTAGTAATTAGTTAGTAAAGTGGAAGACAAGAAATCGCGAAATTCATTGTGAAAGGTGATTTTCTCTCGTTTTTATGGATTGCGCCATGTTGTTCAATTTCAATTTTATTGTTAGCGTATTGGGAAGGATAATTATCATTTATAATTATTGAGATTGGCCAGAAATTTGAAAAGGTGTAATGTGATGATCCAGGAAGCAAGTACTTGGCTTGGGATCGCGCCACGTGGTTTGATTCTGATGGTATTGTTAATGTGTTGGGAAGATTGATTATCGGGATTGGGCAGAAATTGGAATAAGTGCGGCATGATGATTCAGAAAAATGACATTACTTGATCTGGGACTACGCCATGTTGTTAAACTTTGTTCGTATTGTTGAAACGTTGTGAAGGTCTATTATTATATCTACTTTTTGAGAATGTATATGAATGAGGGAAGCGGGATATTTAGATTGTGGTAATTGATATGACTTGAGGTAATTAGGATTGCGCCACGTAGTTGGCTTGTAGTTGTATTATTGCTGTGTTGGGAAGGTTTATTATTAGTTATGACTATAGAGAGCAAGTATGAGTGTCCTGGAAAGGGTATGTTGGGGGATTGCTGTTAATCGATCTATTCTAGGATTGCGCCATGTGGTGGGATCCTAAGTGTTCTGAAAATTTGTTTGGAGGGTTTGTTTTTCATTGAATGGTGGCATCTAAGTATTGCACAGTTAGCATGTCTGGGTGGAAGACTAAAATACAAAAACTATCGTTGAAGTTGTTATTGTTGGATGCGCCATGCTGTTCCCCTGTGATGATATTGCTGATGTAGTGGAAAGATCTGTCATGGTTTTTACTATTAATAATGGATGAAAATGCTCAGAGGGGAGGCCTTTTAGTTGAAGGTATTGATATCATAGCAGCCTATGATCATGCCGCAGGACATCAATGAAGAACCTTAATGTTGACTTTTTATTAATTGATTATTTTTCATTGGAACATGGGGGTGAAGGGCGGATAGTGGTGTTAGGTGATGTGAAACGGTTTTGTTTTGTTTGATAGAAGCTTAATATTTGAATAGGGGTGGAGGTTTCGGCATTAATTGGGTTTTTAGATTAAGTTATTGCTGCGATTCAAAATTGCCTCGTTCAAGTACAGTCGATAACGCTTGAAATTGGATAAGTGTAGGAGAGTGAGGAGCGGTGAAGTGAGCAAAGTGTGAAGTTTGGAGTGACTGTGCGGGTTAACAATTATTAAATTGACAGCCTTGTTAGCGCGCTCGAAAAGATTGAAGTGAACATGGAATTGTTATTTTATTTTAATTTGAAGTGACTTCATCTGTTTCTATGGTGGTTTGTTAGACTAGCAACTGCTTTGGGATCTTAGAGTTTATGGAGTGTGGTAACAAGTCCCATTTTATTGGAAAGTTTCAATGCAGACTGGATAAGCTTAAGAAATTGGCCAGATACCGTAATCTGATTGCGAAATCTGAACGCGGTGGTTGGGATCGGAGTCGGGGCTGTCACTATTAATGTATACATGACGCCGACGTGACACCTGTTGAGATGTTGGATCTCTCTTGCCTCACCGAGGTACCGTATCCGTATTGGCGGATTAGTGAGTTTCGCAACCCAGACTAATAAATCTTGTGGGCGATTCGCATGTGCCACGGTGCGTTGTAATGCAGCCGCCTTGGCACGAAAACTTCACTATACACTCGGAAATAGAAGAGATACATGAATATATGATTTTGCTGTCTATCTCCTAGTACCGTCTCTGAACCGGTATCGTAGCAGCAAAGGGTCATATAGTGAGTGAGAATAGCTAGTTCTCAAGAAAAGTGCGCAGAATGGCGAGCAAGTCCTTTTCATAAATCGGCATATTAAATGGTTATTCATTAGATACTGGTTGTCAATAAAGAATTCAAGCGATTACGCGAATTGCATTAACTATTTCATTTATTTTCCAGTTCATTTACTTTTTTCATTTACTAATACTGGTTTTTACACCAGATTTCGTACTATTATGCTATCTTATTTCATTGTACTTTATTCAGTTCATTTTTTTGCTAAAACATACTCGTTTCATATTTCATTTTCATTAATTCTTAATTTTCATTTTTTTCAAGCTAAACATATTGGTTTCCTAGCAAAACATTTTTTCATAATTCAGTGTTAATGCGCATATTTTTTTACATTCTACTTGTCCCATAGGTCTACTCGACTACTTGCAGTCGAAGTTATTTTTATCGACCCGATTAGAGGAACGTGTAGAGAGTGGTGGACGTCTGGTATGCTGTAACTAGCGCGGGCGTGTTACGAAATTGACAGCCTAGCAGCAATCTGCTGGGTGTCATTGATTACTATAGAAATTTATTATCCCTTTGATATGAATTATACTTCTTAATAATATCAGCTGGTTCGCCGTGGGAAGAAAGAAAGGGGAACTTGTCGCCAGGACTTCAAAATTACACCGTTTTAGGTGTCAAAACTATTACTTATCCCTTAAAATTACACCGTTTTAGGTGTCAAAACTATTACTTTACCCCTTATTATGGATATCCAGAAAAAAATATACTTACGTAAGTTGTCGTTCGTTTCTTCATCTTCTGCAGGTAGACGAAGTCGTTGGGTTGAGTCGAAGGAATTGTGGGTTGGGAGGGGAATGCATTCTACTTAAGAGAGAAAAAGGAGGGGAGAAAAAAATTAGTTTCGAAAACGGGTGTGAAGAAATCTCCCTGGGTCCTCCATATCAGATAATAGGTTCGCGAGGCCTATCACTGAAGGGGTAGGTGTAGCGGTGGTTTATAGGATGTGGTACAAGACACATGGGCTATATATATTTATTACTAATAGGATTACATAAGAGGGAAGAAGGGGAAGGTGAGGAGGTGAGGTGGTGACTGCCGGGAATGACTGCCACTGCTGGATGGCAGCAGCTTAAGTACCCGCAGGCTGGAGGAGGATCGAGGTGGCGCCGCCTGTTGGCTGCCGGTGCATGATGACGAGTCCTTGTGGATTGATGGGCTGGAGGAGCTGACACCTGACAAGCGCTGGATGACTTATCGTGAAAAAAATCCGCCCGCCAACACTGTTAAACAAAGGCAAGCTACCCATTCTCCCTGAAGAATCTAAGGCTGAGGTTATACCTTGCGATTCGTCCGGTCCGGACGACCCGCACGGTTCGCACGATCGAATCATCGCAGAATTGCAGACCGCGACGCACGCTACAGTAGTTGCGCCGTACCCAGCTTTTGAATGCTTCGGTGCATCTGTGTATTGTGCATCAATTTTTTCCGATTCGTTTGTGATTGCGTGCTCGTGTGACAAGTTTATTTGGGTGCTACTGTAATCGGGGGCCCACTTCTTGTCGCGTTGTCGTCCCTCACTGGAAACCGTTCCACAATCAGCAGTTTGTATACTCGGAAGTATATTTTTGCCTAATTCTTACTTCTGGGCAGTAGGGGCTTCCCCCTAAACTAAGGCTTAGACTAAAAACCTAGGCAAAGATAGCGCCGGACGCCGAGCTCAGTAGAGTGCCCCCCTGCCCCCCCCCCCCAACTACATTAGCCCCTTATTTGTTTCTTGTTTCACATAACTTGTTAATATGTTATTGAAGCATTCGAAAGCTGGGTAGTGCGCGCGCAACTGCTGTAGCGTGCGTCGCGGTCTGCGATTTTGCGATATTCGATCGTGCGTACCGTGCGGACCGTCCGGACGACTCGCACGAATCGCAAGGTATAACCTCAGCCTGAGGCCGCCGTCAGACTTAGCGATTATGCATCGTCGCACTTTTGCACGCGAAGTTGCGGCATCGCACAATCTTGAGGTCATGGTACTGCGTGCAAAAGTGCGACGCAGTGCTATCGCAATGGGTGAGGAGAATCCCACTATGGACATTAGTTTGACTTAAGCCTAAGAAATAAAGGAACCCCTTCTTTCCTCCATTAAGGCTCAGGCAAAAATATGCGCCTGAATGTGCAGATTGACACCTAAAGGACCTCTTCAGGATGCTTAGATGAACAATTTTTTATAGCTGCCCCCCCCTTATCCATTGCGACAGCACCTGCGACGCCGCAAGATCTAGAATCGCAAAGCAGTATCGCAAAACCGCAAAGTCTAACGGCAGCCTGCCTGACCATCAACTCACCGCAATGCGACATCGCGACGTCGTTCAGCGGTGTCGCTCGGCTTTTTCGCAATTCAAATTTCGCTGCGTACGTTCGCGTTGTCTGCGTATCAGCGCGCGCTTGCGTAGTGTTTGGCAAGAGCCAGACGGTTATTCATCTCCTCATCCCTCTGCGTCTTCGCCATAGCATACCTTGTTCATTTGTTGCTCAGGTTCTTTTTTTCGAATTACCCGTTAATACATATGTCCCCCCCCCTACCCAATGTCGCGGCTTCTGCAACCAATCGATGAAGTTGTGTCATGTGCCACGTCGTTATTTCGATTATTTTCGGATGCATTGAGTGTTGGTTGTTTCATTCTATACGAATATTTTCGTCGTATCTTTTTGATGACGGTCTTTGCAGCAGAGTGTTTCTTCCGTTCAATGTTTATTGTTTACGAATTGACGCATCTGATAGTGCAATACTCGCCACAAGCAACACCAGATTACGTCATACGTACTCGCATGCCGTCATATGGCATTGCAAAGTTATTGATTCATACTATTGTAGTTTCAGACCACCGATGTCAGAATTTAAGCCTGTTCAAGTGCTGGAGTTGAAACCGGCGAAAGAACTCGTTTTTCGAGGTGTGTTTATTTATTTGTTCATTTCTTTGTTGTTTTAACATTTTGATTTTCATTGTCAATACTCCGCGTGATTATAACAACGTTCACAATATTTGAGCTGTTGATGACATTCTTTCATAGAGTTTTTGTGCCGATTGACGTGAATTATTTCATGCGATTGTTTTCATTTTCTGTCGTCATCTGTTATTCGTCCGCAGCGCACAGTCAATACCTATTTTCAAGCACTGCTGGTATGCATAATCGCTAATGGTAGGCGATGTACAAGCTGCCAGTCCGTAAGTAGCGTGTGCTAGTAGTTGTGATTTGGAGCGTTAACGCTTTCGCCTTTCATTAATCCAGAGTGCAATTTATGCATTCACTAAGTTGAGTGTAATGGTAATTGTTAGGCAGCGCAGGCAAACTTGATTGCTCATTTCGATTGGGTACTGTAGCCATTTTTACCTGCATACACTATAGACATTAAGTGGAGCGATTATTCAGACTAGTTTGCGCAATCACTCAGTTCATCTCATACGAGATAGATGACATGGGACTATATGCAACGATTCGTGACATATTAGCATTTGAGCACAGTAAATCAGCCTTATGAGTGTAGCTTGGTCAATCTTTAGGATGTCTGACTGAACAGTGCTCCGTGATTTCAAAGTAGTCATGGGCTCTGCTCTTCTTGTGAATATAGGATCATTCTCAGGCGAATGGTTCGATTTCCTTTTCGAACTGGGGCATACGATCGCCGCTGGTAACGTTCCGATACGATGCATGACGACCCAGTCCCACTATATCTTGGAAGTGTGAAGGAAAGTATTCGATGTTGATAGATGTTTTTGGATGCGCCCCGCGCTCTACTCAAATTCAGGATTGTACGATAGTTGTGTTTCAATGGAAATGGCCCTATCATTGGTTGGGGCCAGCAAATGCAGTAGTCATCTTCTTAGGCTAGTGCATGCTTGGCCGGGGCATTGATCGTGCATTTGTACTCGAATCCTGAAAGTGGCAGCTACACTATCCAAAACATTAGTCATAGAAAATTGGTTCAGAGTGTTATCATGCGATACAGTTACTCGTTCCTTCAGCAAATAATTACAGGTCCTTTCACTGACATCGTCAATGCTCAGTTACAATTAAAAAATCCAACTGAACGACATGTATGTTTTAAAGTAAAAACCACCGCACCAAAGCAATACTGTGTTCGCCCTAACTCGGGTGAGTATGTTTTCCATCTGATCCCGTTGTTCACGTCGCTATGTAATGCTGATACTATTTCAGGTATTTTACTTCCTTATACATCGAGAAATATTACCGTCATGCTGCAACCGATGGATGGTGTTCCCACTGATGTTGGTCGTCACAAATTTATGGTACAGACCTGCTACTGCCCATCGGCTGATGTAGATCTCGACAATATCTGGAAGGTATGCTTTCCGTGAGAGAGTAGGTTCGATATTTCTGGTTAGTTGACAAGCAAGCCCGAGCCTGAAGAGTGAAATGATTGGTTTTTTCCAGGTGCTGTATAGCTTTACGACATCAGAATTGTGTTTTATTCGTACTTGCATGATGTATAATTCATTTCCAAAAACCGTGAAAATGGGGGAATGGGTGATTCGATAGCCCGTGGGCAAATCGAGCGCGGTGACCTCTCCATCTTGGATAGATTCGATACACATCCCAGCATTTTGTAGGCTGCGAAGAAGCATTAGATCTGTGAATCTGTTCCTTTTCGAAATTTCACATGACATGGAAGTAGAGTAATGGTTCTGGCTGCCGCTAGTATCAGCTACTACTCACAGTGCGTTATGCTTGTAAACAAGAACCGAAATGTGGACGGTAATCTGATGGGGTATTTGGTTCGGTGTTCAGTCCGAGAACTTCTCGTGGGGCTACACCTTGTCAACAGGTCCGCGTCGCCACAGAGTGAAGAATAAATCTAGTGGGAATGCATACTAGATTCATCATTCCTTTATAGCTGTGCGAATCGAGCACATATCTTTTCATGAGTTCTTGTCCACGGTTGTGGGTTGCGTAAAGTATGAAAGCAGTACAAGGCGGGGTAGAGCATCGCTGGACGATGAAGCCACCGTCAGACTTCGCGATTTTTCGGTATCATGGCTCCGCGCATGAGGCTGTGCCAATGCAAGATCTCACGGCCGCTGCATCACACGCGAAAGTGCGATGCCGTCAAAACGCAAAAATGGTGGTTTCTCTCAGAATCATCCAAAGTTACGGAGTTGTCTGGCATGTTGGTGATTATCTAGCGCGTTATACGCGTCTCGTAAGATGCATCTTTGCTCCCTTAGAGATTTTCTCACTTTGCCATATAGATGGAATTTTAGTTTTACTTCAGACGGTTCCACCGAATGAATTGATGTACAGCAAGTTAATGGTAGTTTTCCAACAACCTGAATCAGGTCCTACTGGAGGAGGTAAAGAAGAAGCTCCATCGTCGGTAACGTACAACAGGTACTTCGACTGATCTAACTTGATGAGATCAGGTGAAAATAACGAAATTCCAGTCCTACGAACACATCAAATGCCGCTGCTACACCCTCATCCGGAGGAAATACTGTTGCCGTTAGTCCCAATCTTTAGTTTCATTACTTTGTTTGGAATCTAAGAGATGATGGGATCAATTTTTCAGGAGTTAGAGGAGAAGCTGAAAAGTGAGAAGGAACTGCGAATGCGATTGGAGAAAGATCGCGCCGCTATGCAGCAAGAAATTGACGAGCTGTTTAACGTAAGTGTTGTTCCCCTGGATTAGAATTTTGCGCAGCCTTTTGGCTTGCTTGCTTTTCCACAAACTCTGAGAACACGATGAGTCATCCTTTGTTAGTCTAAAAGGACCAATGTTGTCGTAGTCAAATCACTACGGAAGAAGGTTAATGGCACTTGCTGTTCCCTTCTCCATTACTCATTTTTGTAAAAGCTTTGGGTGAATATTCGTGCAAGAATCAAAGATCTCAGGAGCTGCTGTGATTGTGAAACTTGAAACTCGTTAAACTTTAGGGGCATGGAAAAAGTGTAAAAGGGTAGAACTGGGAGCGCAAAGATCTTTTTTGTTCATTTGTTATGCGTAGACTTTCAAATGTGTACTTTCTACGACGCACAATTTTTCTAACAATTTTTTAGAAGCATACGAAGCTTCAGCGAATGCAGACAACGGAAAGCGGGACTCCAACCATCCAGGTAGTGATTTGAAATATGTTCGATCGAAATCAGGCTTTAGAATTCAAGTGCATCAGCTCACGTACTTCCGTTTTATGATGAGTTTCTTAAAGAAGAGTTTTACTGGTCGGTAAAGGGAAGACGGAGTCGTTAAAAGTTGAATAGGGTAGTAGAATTAAGAGGAGTGCATTGTCAGCGGACCGTATGAATTCAAGTGATCCTGGAATCATTTTTTGTAGAAGACAAAACTACGTTCCTGAAACAGTGTCGCATTTTGCTTGGCTACATTCGAGTGTCTTGTCGCAGACACTACAGGCTTCGAAAACTAATTTTCGTACGATAGATGTCTTTCTTATATTGTCGATAGCTCAGTTCGAGTTAGCGAGAGTCGCGTAGGGGTGAAATTGCCGTGGTCCTTAATAGAAAGCAGCGAACGAAACTGTATTTCGGAAAAAAGGGGGCACAACTCGAAAAGGGTATCTAAACGTTTAACATCTCTAATGGGTGCTTGTAAATGGAATCGTAGGTTTTCATAGACACAGTGGAAAAACAGACGGTATGGGAGCTAATGGAACTTAAAAATAGTTGCGATGGGGTGTGAATCTTGCTTAATGTTAGTTTTAATTTCGCAGACCACATTCCATAGCTCGCATGCGTCATGATTTGGCTCTCTTTTTTTTTTTGATTAAAAACAGAAACTTTTGTTTCATTTTCTCCATGAAATTGTCTGTTTGACACCAAATCGTGTGGATTCCATGGTCTGTTGACGCTCAGCAATAATTTATACAGCGATCGAAAACATTATGTTGAATCGATCTAACACTTCTTGTATTTCAGGCGAAACTGTTAGATTCAGTCTGTTATTATTGAGCAGATATCGATCATTGATTATTTTCAGGTCATTCTATTGGCTATCGCTGCCCTCTTGGTTGGCCTAATTGTTGGCAAGTTATTCTGAGGTGTGCAGCACCCATAGCTACATTTCCGGACCGTGTCACCCGTTATGTCCGCGACTCTGCCTTGTACCCACTATTTCCCGTTACTTTCGTTTTGTTTCGATTTCGTCACAATTTCGAGCACTCATTATAGTTCATCGTACTTCCCAAATAGTTTCGCTACAGTTCAGTATTCATGGCTTATACTTCTTTTCTTTTTGGTTCGTAGAGTTTTACTTCTGACAGTGAGGCTTGAGGCTTGGGATTGCGCAGTCGTTGTCAAATTACGAATAACACATCTCAAATCATAGCCCACATCTTATTCGTCGGTTGTTTATCACCCGGTAATAGCAAATTTCTAGGAGGATAACACTGTTATTTGTGTTAGGTCTTTTACTTATGTAGCATTACATTTTTCTTCCGTCATATATGAAGTTGTGTAGAGTTGCGTGGGTATCGGTGACACTTTTTTGTGTTTCTGTATAATTCGCCTGCTTTTGTAATTGTGCTACCAACAGTTTGTATATGTAAAGTTCTATTTATTGTGTACATTTTGAAGTTTGCCGATGCAGTGCATCGTGCTTTGTCGGGTCGATACCCGAGCGTATTTCGTCCTGTGTAACAACTTGTACGAGTTAGTTGTATTTATGCTTCCACAGCAGAAAATCAATTTTTAGTACTGAAATAGCTAAGATGTCTGGCAAGAAGAGAAGAAATATTGAGACGACGGCGGAAGATCTTTCGGGAGTGGAATTCGAGAGCTCCGAGGAGGTGGAAGTGATCCCGACTTTCGACGCTATGGGATTGAGGTATGAAACTAAAGGAGCTCCTATTTCACCTTTTGGTGAATTAATTTGTATTCTTTGGTGGTCAATGAGCCATTCTGATCTGAGGTACCGCTACCTGAAATCTTTGCTGAGGCAACATGGTTTATTCTGGAATTGAATGTTTCAGAGAGCCACTTCTTCGTGGAATCTACTCATATGGTTTCGAAAAGCCGTCCGCAATTCAGCAACGTGCCATTAAGCCAATTATGAAAGGTCGTGACGTCATTGCACAAGCTCAGTCTGGTAAGTCTTGGTAAAATGCCGGTATAGTAAATTTATTATGGGGTCAAGTGCGTAATGCTTTATTACAGGTACTGGAAAGACGGCGACGTTTTCGATTTCGGTGCTTCAGTCGATCGATACGGATCTGAGAGAGTGTCAGGCTCTGATTCTCTCACCGACACGTGAATTGGCTGTACAAATTCAGAAAGTGAGTGCTTTTAAAAATTAGATGGGCCGATAAACGAGCATTTGTTGGGAGTTCTACTAGCGTTTGCATTGAAGGGCTTTTCAAGGAAAGTTTCTGGTTTGTGGACAGTTTATTGCTTATTCCATTGTAAATAGTTATTCTCCTCACTTGCAGGTTGTTTTGGCTCTTGGAGACTACATGAACGTGCAATGCCATGCATGTATTGGTGGTACAAACATCGGAGAAGACATCCGTAAACTCGACTATGGACAGCATGTTGTAAGATCCTTATTCATATTTATCATTCAGAATTTGAAGACAGTGATAGGTGTGATACGAATAGTGAGGAACTGCTAAATTGACCCATTCACATAAACTCAGACCCTGGGGAGTCTTTCTGCAGTCAAATTTTCGGTGAAGATCGGCCTCTGAGCGGTGGAGAACTCGTTAATCTTGGCCTCTACCGCCTTTTTTATCTCAGCCCGCCTCCTAGGGTCGACTTTGACCAAAAGTGAGAAGTGCAGAGTATTGAGCGTGATAGCAGTTGATGTTCATCGTATGGCCGCCGTCAGACTGCGACGTTGCGGTGTCGCGGCTCCGCACGCGAGCGAAAGTGCGACGTCGCAAAATCGCTGTATGACGGGAGGCTACCCTAATAGGGCCGTGTCGATTGAAATCACGTGTTGTTTGAGATGTAGGTTTTTGGGGTGGAAACGTCCATCGGTGGGTATCAAAGAAGGGAATTGTAATACAGCTAAATTAATACGACCACTGCTTTTAAATTGACTTAATATCTAGTGATCGAGAGGAGGAATGCGTCTCTAAAGTATTTGGATATCCATCAATTTAGTGATTGGGTAATGTTATTCAGGTGTCCGGCACCCCTGGTCGTGTGTTCGACATGATCCGGCGTCGCAATCTCCGCACCCGTTCAATCAAACTGTTGGTGCTCGACGAAGCCGACGAGATGTTGAACAAAGGATTCAAAGAGCAGCTTTATGATATCTACAGATATCTTCCACCTGGTGCCCAAGTATGCTGAGACGAAGGTTCCATTCTCACTTCACGTCTGATTTTTTTTGATTTGCAGGTCGTTTTGCTTTCTGCCACCCTACCTCACGAGATTCTCGAAATGACCAGCAAATTCATGACTGATCCCATCAGAATCCTTGTGAAACGTGATGAGTTGACACTGGAAGGTATCAAGCAGGTTAGTTTCATTTTGCGCTCCAGTGTTTCCTTGTAGCCTTTGCTTGTGGTGAGGATGATCGCATGTTCTATGCTTTTTAGTTCTTTGTTGCCGTCGATTGTGAGGAGTGGAAATTCGATACGCTGGTGGATCTCTACGATACACTCACTATCACGCAAGCAGTGTTGTTCTGCAACACACGCAGAAAGGTGCGGTAATTATTTCGTTGTCCTCGTTGGTATAGTATAGGTTAATGAGAGAATGCTCGAATCCTACGTAATGCCCATTGATCATCAATCCCATGCGGTGCTTTAATAGCTGGCTTTGAAGAGGTAAAGCGGAAGTCATCGACTACCAGCACTGCTTCTCCAGTTTCTACACGAATTCATTCTACTATGTAGTTTCAGGTCACATACGGATAACTCTTCAAGGAAGGCTAATTGGGGTGGGCAATACTATAGCTCCAGACCACTTGACCTGAACTGTGACTTGGTACGGTCGGCGTTAAAGCTCAGAGCTGGCAGAGAACTGCTCAGCTTAAAATTTGATGCGCTCCTTAGGATGATGATTCCTCCCCTCGGTGTGGCTTGGCAGGAAAAAAGGTGTTGACCATATAGCAGTTGCTTTTCCCGAGCATTTTTCGCCCAGGCGCGCTTCATTAGTCAGCCTTTGCGAGAATGCGATTTTGCGAAGTCGTGGGATCGCGTTTTTCGCGATTCATGGGACATCCGAGGTGGTCGAAAACACCGTCTGTTACTCTTAATGGACTCTTCCGTATCTTAACATTTTGTATCTCTTGTTTCACAGTAGCCACCTTTTTTGATGAAAACTTCGCATTTCCTCGAAAAGCTTATTATATCACTAATTTCCTACTTCGATTTTCTTTAGGTCGACTGGTTGGCGGAGAAAATGAAGGAGGCGAACTTCACGGTGTCGTCTATGCATGGTGATATGGAGCAGAAGGAGCGTGAGCAGATTATGAAGGTACTGATGGCTTACTATAAGTACTAATGACATGATCATTCACTGTATTTAGGAGTTCCGAGCAGGGAATAGCCGAGTCTTGATCTCGACTGATGTTTGGGCACGAGGTCTTGATGTTCCTCAGGTCTCCCTTGTAAGTTGCCTACTTGTTATCCGAGATAATAAGTATCTCACATGTGATTGCTATCTGCGGAATATTCTGGTTTTTAGGTGATTAATTACGATCTTCCCAATAATCGTGAGCTGTACATTCATCGCATTGGTCGCTCAGGTCGTTTCGGAAGAAAGGTTGGTGTTACAATACTGTAGTGCTGTAAAGTCATAAAAACACGTTCAATGCATTGGTCGTATTGCAGGGTGTGGCCATCAACTTTGTAAAGCACGATGATGTACGTATTCTTCGCGATATTGAACAGTACTATTCAACTCAGATCGATGAAATGCCGATGAACATCGCAGATATGATCTGATTTCCTTTCTTTGTGCTACTACGGTCGTTGTTTTTGTTGTATATGAATTCATCTACATCAAGTACATAAGAATTCTTGATTTTTTTTCCTTTCTAATCGTATTATTAATCCCATTTAATGTTTAAAATTTGGATTCACTGTACTATGTTGTGTGTGGCGACTTGAACCTTTTACGTCTCAATGGGAAGCCACGAGAGTCAGTGCTTACTATTGATCGAGTGCGACCGAGAGTACATATTTGCCCTTTTTTGCGTTAGTGACGCGTCAGCTCCTATCCCTCCTTGGCTACTTTGATGTCATCGACATTTTCGTCCGTCTCTTGTGTTTTTCTCTTGTTCCGGAAACAGTGTATGATTTAATTTCCAAACTTTAAATGTTAAGAGATGATTGCTTGTTGACCAGACATTTTGTTGGATGTCAATAATATACTTATTGGACGAGTTATATATTGCGCAGAGTAGTAATGTGTTTTCAAATGTAGTTAAGTCATCAGGTTATCGAATGGAGAGGCGAGTACAAATGCGTACTGGTGTTCGTGCGATAGGTTGCAAGCTGTGGGGGATTATTTATAGGGACAGTTCCCAGTTTCATTGCTGAAGAAGTGGTGTGACGTCAGTGCGGGATATGTTCGTTGTATCGGATCAGAGAAAATAAGTGATCTTATCACAGGACATTTCAATTGAATGACTCATTCAGGATTTATGCTAGTTTCATTCTCAAGGTGAGGTGCTAACTAAATTTGTAGCGGGAGCGAGTTGTGGTGGGATACATTTCGCGTTTCGATAGACAGGATTTTTTATTCTGTGCTTGCGGTAGGGATTGTGGACGCCGTTTCTACCCTCAGTGGGGAGTAGTGCTGGTTACTGCTGAACCTTTCCCGTGGTATTAGGAAATAAGTGGATACAAGGGCAGTGAACCGGGGCGGATTTAGAGTTAACCTTGTGCCGTCTAAGCCCGCGTTCACTTGCGGGGATGGCGGCAGGGCGTGGTTGCGTATCTCTGCTCTCCATCTGGACCACCCTGTCTCGTTGCCTGAGCCGTTTCTGCACCTCCTCCATACCAGTCTGTCTCCGCCCATGAACAACACTCCCCGCCGTCTCAAGGTTTGAACGTGGCCTAACCGGTGTAAGGAGATAGTAAGGTGGATTTCCGAATCTACGATTCGAAAAAAAATGCAGTAAGCCGACTGCATTTTCACGTGGAGAGAAGGCAAATGTAGATAGTTATCTTCAGTGAGATATACTTGAAACTGTTCACCTAGGTGCCAATCCTGAAAAAGGGAATGCGGTCTCGTTGAAGCAGTCACAAAATCAATTGTGATGTAAATATGAGCGGATCGTCTATGTAGCTTTTTCCCATTTCCTATAGACGTTCATACCTAGCAAATGTCGCATACCATGTCGCCGAAGATTCGAAAATAATTGGGCGATCTGTCCTAGATGGGTGAAGTTTCGCCTCATCTTTCTTAGCCCATTTTAAGCTTCCAGAATGTGAGGATGTTCTCTGAGATGCGCTGTGCAGCGGGCATGATTTTCTCTTCCGCTCGAAAGATTACGGTCAGATGTTTTTACACTGCGGCTTGGATCTATCTGAAAAAATTCCTAGCAGAAAATTGAATTCTATGGCTTTGGCGGCATGGCCTGAGAAAATGATGGAATGCTGTCTTTCTTTCCCATGATTACACTTCTTCTTGGATTGATGTGTTTGGCCGGAAACCAGTAGTTTCGTCACTAGTTGATACTCCATCGTTGGACTTCCCACGTCCTTGACGCGATCCCTAACCTCACGCTTGATATCTTGTGGCACCAGTTGCGGTTTCTCATCGATCTCTTAATTGTAGGGCTTTTTTTGCGTACGACTGTCTCTTGAGCTGTGGTATGAGGCATTTATAGATCGAAATCCAGTTTCAGTCACTCCTTTGTGCCTCTCATTTGACGAAATGATGTTGATTGAGTTTTCTCTCACGGACTTCTGACTCCTTCGTCTCAATACAGAAATTCTTGAGAAATATTCATTGGTGTCTCATACAAGTATAGATCAAGCAATAGAATATCTCACGCCAGCTTGTTGAATTACTTATAAGTTTCGCTTTTTTCTATCTCTGAACACTTAAGTGGTTCGATAAGTTGGCGCTATAGATCTTTAAACCTTTATAATTGCATTGCGAAGTGTTTTAATGCCAGACGCCTGTCGCCTATCGGCGAACCCGCTTGAGCTGTTCCGGAGTAATGATGGTGATGTAGGTGGTTTTGGAGCTCTGTGTTTATTTTCTTTTTTATTGATTAAGTTTGCCCTATATACATATGACCAAACGTGCCGCTTAAAGACAGCCTTGTCTCATTATCTTGTCAGAGTGTTTTTTATTCCTAAAATGTCCTTGATCACGTTTTGTGTATACCTGCTCTAGTAGAAGTCTTTGAATTGAGTTTTGTATGGCTCATGGTCGCGTACCTAAGGATTTGTTGTTCTGCTAGCTGAAGGCATAGTATCGGTTATCCGTGAGTCTATTTTAACAAAGCCCTAAATTTTCCAAGAGAAATTGCTGCTCTGGTCGAACGAGGAGTAGAGTGTCTTCATATGTCTCGAGCTGGTCGTCGTAAATATTGCTTGGGTCAAACCCACACTCTAAACCGTCAGTAGATGTGAATCGAGATGTGGGTCGACAATTGTTTTTATCAACGTCTTTGGGATCTGATAAATTTTTAATTGTCTTTTGAAATGTCCCTGACGAGATCGGTCTATTCTCAAGATGCTTGATACTTCAGAGTTAGTCGGTATGTCGTTGTAGTGGAGGCATGTGGTTTGTGAAGTCAGACGCTTAAGGAATGTGGGCGTTTGTTGAAGGAGTTAAGTGTCTAATGACAGCTAAAGGCTTTTCTAATCTATCGCTCATCACCATTCCCATACATAGAAGTGGGATCTGTGGTAAGATGGATAATCCGATATGGTGTTGACAGCTGGAAGTTATTTTCAATCTCTGTCCACCGATATCCGTAGTAAACCACAGTGAGGGTTGTCTTGCACATCGAGTGTGTGGAACAATCCACCTAAATCTTTTCACGCCTTCCTACTCCAAAATGAACAAAGGATGATGCGAATGCGTACATTTTTAATTCTTACAATGAGAAGGTTTTAGGAAAATGCTAATGCTGGTAGTGACGGGATCAGGACGTAAAATTAATCTCCTCAGTCTGGATCACATCCCCTTTCTTCACATTGTAACGGGTGGAGTGGTGAGAAATCTCCAATTTGTCTCATTCATACTGGTTAACTGGCGGGAAAGATCCTTTGAGTCATTCTTGTAATGTTGCATGTATTGTGATTTGACTAGACTAATATTTTGGGAGTAGATATATGGACAAAGCTGAGACAAAAACGAGCACGATACTCAGAATGCTGAGCACTGTGGTTGACGAAGGAGAGACGGCAGATTTCATCCATCTATTTTTTTTCAATACACTGGAAATTGTTTGACAAAAAGCAACCTGCGGGAAGATCGACTCCACGATAACTGTGAAGAGAGAATCGAGCAAAATTTGAGAAGATAAAGAATTGGTATTGTGAGGGGGTGAGGATATGTGATCGGCTCTCCAATGCGACCTCCCAGGCTCCCACTTATTGCGACTCTTGTGTTTCATATTCTAGGCAGCATACTGAGCTATTAATAGTATTTTTATTTTTACATTTTGATCCTTTACTTGTTGCTGTCTTCTATTTGACTTGTCAAGAATTTATAGTACGCAATTCGTGAAGAGGTTTAGGCCTGTTATACTAATCGTTTATCACGAAAATTGTCTGGTAATGGGCGGAAGTGACGCTGCCTCAAAGGAATTGCTGCGCTGTTAGATCGCACAAGTCTTCTACTCATTCGCTTCACTGCTTCGGCGAGTTTGGATTGAATGTGGTTGTGCCGATGGGAATTCTTTCAAAAGTCCTAGTGAACTTTAGGATCTCTTTTAGATTCTCAATATCATTAGCGCACGTGGTCGGAACATGAATGTAACATGAGTCGAATCTATGCCGATAATTAGCATAGTTTAACCATGTATGCCTAATTAGCACTTCATCGACTACTGCAGCAATAGGCGGTCCTCTGCGTCGACTGCTGCCAGGCACCCATATATTCGCCCTGAAAACATCCATGCAGCAGTTTTCCCATGTTTCTTATAGCTGACTTCAGCAGCCTCTACTTTAACAAACTTTTCTGATTGCGGAGATTCTCCAACATTCTTTGAGAATGTTTTTCATATTTGGTTTTCAGGCTCGCATATATTTTTGTAAGAAGTTGGATATAGTTGTAAAATTATCTAATTGGTGGGTAATCAATAAATCAATACGCGGGATGTGGTGCGCTTCGTAGATTCCATGCAATAGATTCCATTTGCATTATCTTGTGTTCCGCACAAGGACGCGCGACGAAATTGCTAAAAACGAGATTATGGGACGTTGGCAAACGTTTTTCTTCTCAAGTCATTTTCGAGATACTTGCTGCCGTTTGCTTCGTTTCTGTTGATTTTTTTTCGCAGCTATCATTTTATCGAGACTCGCTAGAGCCGTTAGACGATTATGCTATTTTGGACAGGTAATCGATAATCCTTCAGTTATACCAATAATAAGTGTTCTGTTCTATTAGTCACGGTGGCAGTTTCGCCGGGGCCTCAAGTGCCGCATGCCTCGCGGTGGGTTAATTGAATATTGTTTACATAAATGTGTTTTATAATGTAATTTAATATGTTCAATATTGTGATGCAGGCTCGGTTTGAGAGAGTAATTCAATTGAATCGGAATGTAATGGAATATTATTTACTCATCTAATTTATGACTTATATAGGCGTAAGTTTGTAACGTTTAATCTGACAGGTCCTTTGCTGAGTATACTTGGGAAAACCGCTAAAATTTTGATTCGGACCAGACTCTACCGAAGCAATTTTTTCCTCCAAATAACGTATTCCCAGTTTTGTTCGTTTTAGTGTGAAGTGAAGGAATTCCGGTTCTGAAGTGAAGATCACTCAAGGTAGTGGAGGCACTATCCTTCACGAATTTTCGGAATTAAAGTTTTCCAAATTTCCTTTGGCACTCATCAATAGATCCCCATTCTTTATAACTGCCGCTCCAACCTGAAGGAGTTTCAAAAGCGGTTTAAGGCGCTTACATCAATAGAAGAAGTGCTGTAATTGGTAGAAATTAAATCCATGGCTTGCGGAGAATGCGGAGATTTCTAATTTTTTGATAGTTTGAGATGTTCGCATCGGGATGGTAACCTCGAGGCTTTATCAGAATAAGCCACTTGATCCCCTCAGGAAGTTCCTCAAAGGATTATGTGACATGATGCTCAAAAGTGCTTTATGGGGAATCTACGGATTTGGCTGGCTTGTAATGGCTGTCTTACAGGCGAGCACAACCACTATTCATCGCGTGCCGCTCGCATGCTCGTTAGAGTGAGGGTGCAATAAAATCGGGTTGAAGGCTGTGAGCCATCGCGGAGTCTGTGACGCCATTACACTTCCTCACTGTGCCTCATTTATTGAAGCTGAGGGGCTCATCAGGAGGGAGTGATGAACGACCTCAGGATCCCACCTACGCGGGGTTCAAGAAATCGGCCTCATCCTCGACCCATTTATTATGCGCAATACAATCGCTACCAAAAGTTGCTGTGCGTTCTTTCTCCGAATCGGGCGTCAAGGCGAGGAGGGAAGATAAGATTCTCTAAAAATCAAAAATGCAGTTGATGTTTTAGTGGCTTAGTGGTTTGTTGTTTGCTTACTTCCTGTTATTCGATTCCCTCAGCCCGGGTTCGACTGGCAGATACGACCTCCTCTCTAAAGTTCCATCACGAGGGAAACGATCTCCCTCGCTGGGATTACTTGACCAGTGCTATGACATGGCATCTACACGGTCGTGTCCTACCCCTTTGAGAAAGGACCCATCACCCCACTGTATGTAAAATGATAATCTATCTCTCTGCTTTTGCCGCCTGAAGGTTCTCTGCTTTCTGCCGCTTGAAGCTTCCAAAAGTGTAGCGCACTTGTCGCATGTTGAGCCCGAAAGTTGACCGCCCTCTCACTTGAGGTCCCCCCTCATCGTTCGCCTGGGGTCCCAGACTAGGTCGTTAGTCATGGGTTAAGTTGGTTGCAAGCCCCGGTAAATTTTATGTCTTAAAAGCGTCCCGAATGAGGGATAAGGATCTCATCAGGGGACCATCCCGGTCCTCCGTGAGCCGGCCTTATCACCGGTTACCAGTAGGATCTGAAGGCAGTACACTGGAGAAGCTGTTTTTCAAATATTTGTTTCTCATATTTTTTATCTGTTTCTCTTGTTTCCAAATCCTATTTAGCGCTCCATTTTTTATTGATTATCTCTTCCCATATCTTTGATTTTGTCATGGTCTTTGTTCCCACGAAATACGAATTACTTCTAGCACATCACTTTTGGTGTATTCAGTAAACAAATAAATAACTAAATCTCACTCTTGTATACATCTACTGTTACTGCCTTTCATATCTTTGCCTGTCAGACTCATCTGTATCTTCTTTGAGTTCCATTTTAGGGGAAGAATGGAGGCTAAAAAGTTGCCGGATTGTTGTCATTTGTCATTGTTAGAACTCCTTCTTGAACCGCCCACGTTTGACCAAATGTCTTGGCAAACATAGGAGTTTTTAGATTGCTCATTTGTGCTGTTTTCACACACCATACCATCTTATCAGCACACTCATGTGCAACATTATTTTCAACGAATGAATATCAATCGAAGCGGAATAGAGTATTTCAACGTAATGGGTTGAGAAGTCAGCTCAACCTTGAGTTCTTAATAACAGAACGTCGAATCGATGCCTGTTCGTTGTTGCTTTCTCATTGATCGTTCGTCACGCCGAATTTTTCGTATCAGAGCTGTTTTGTTCGCTTATCTTCTTCGTTGCAGTTGAATAGCACAACAACAACAGCAACGTTGTGCAAAATGAATCAGTAGCGAGCAAGTGGGCACCAACATGGGGGAGAAGACACAATGCTGTGGCCGTAAATGGTGCGTCAGCGACCCATGTGGTATCGTATGCGCCGTTATAACATGGTGAGAAAAATTTCGATGACTTGCATCTTTTGATGTTCATTTCATCGCTTTTTATTTAGTGAAGTAGCATGAATTATCCTCTTCAAGGATCTAGCTCTATCATTTTTTATATATTTAGAACACGAGAACACGAAAACTTACTATTTGGATTGGGTTAGGGTATTCTATACAAACAAATCGAATAGTATTCAGTCACTTTGAGAGACTTTGAGCATGGTCATCAAATAGCGTATTTTTCTATGAATGAGATGTAGAATGAATTCAAGCTTTTTTCCACAGATAGCTCTTCTTACAGGCTGCTGATCATGTACAGTCAGTTCGTGGTGTTTCTGGTACTGATTCATTCGTATGAAGAGCATTGGTTTCATACTGGCATTAATTTTGTGTTGTTCGAACTTCTTACGGCATTGGCGCTCATCAGCCATGTAAAGGTAAATGTTTATTAAGCGTTCTCTCACAGTTGTAATGGCTAATACGACATTTCCAGACAATGCTAACCGATCCCGGCTCTGTCCCGAAAGGTAATGCTACCGAGGAACACATAGAAAGGCTTCAAGCTGCCGAAGAGTTCAAGGTATCGATGCATCCTCAGATCTTCTTAAGTTCTTATACTGCTTCACATTTTTTGATGTCATTGCCAATGAAGTTGTATTCGAGGGAATTGTGGCATTGCTATCGTCTCGGCAATTTGCCTTAGGTGCTTTTGCCAGGGGGCTAGTCTGTAATTAGGAAATTGGGCCTGTTTGTGGTTTCTCAGTTTCTTTTTTCAGGTAATCTATAAATGTCAGAAATGCTGCAGCATTAAGCCGGATCGTGCACATCATTGCTCGGTTTGCGATCGTTGTATTCGTCGAATGGATCATCATTGTCCGTGGGTGAACAATTGTGTGGGCGAAGCGAATCAAAAGTATTTCGTACTGTTCACGGTCAGTATTTATTTTCAAAGAACTGCTGTCAAAGGTGTCTTTTGATTACCTTTTTTTCAATTTTATAACGTTTTTTCTTATTCATTCCTTGTATTATGGTGTGTACTGCAGAGTATAGTGGCACTTATAACCTCCTGCATGCTCTTAAGACCTCCTTTTTAAGCCTTGAAGTCGACGATTTCTGATTTATCGGTTTGTCTTGTTGGAAAAAGGTTTCGCGTCGAAAATCACATAAGATGCATATTTTGGAAGCCAACCCCGCTAGACTCTTTGAAATATTATTTTTTGAGTTTTTGTTTTTCTTTCCTGTGATCCCACCATATCGCATCCTGTACCCTTTCTCATCCCATAAGGTTATTACCTGTGTATATCGCAAGGCAACGAAATTGTGAAGTTACAACACGAAGTGCTTCCTATTGCTAAAGACATAAAGTCAAGAAATTCATTGGTGAAGTGTGTCAGGCCTAATGGATGTGCTATGTTTTTTTATTACCTCGCTTTTTCCATTGCTTTTATAAAAACTGAAAGCAAATGTATAGTTTTCAAATTCTTTGCAGGCAAATGCCAGGCAGTAGTACCTTCTGTGTTTTACACCCTAAGGCATGATACTGTCGAAAAGGTCATTCACATTAACCGATAAGAATTTAAAGAAAAAACGAAATTTTGAATAAGCGGAGGAGGAAGTGAGTCCCTGAGTGGGCTTCATTGCGATGATGCCTAGGTCTATATGCTTTCCCTAATATAACTCGATCTATCATTAATCACAATTTCCCCTTGACATGCTTTTTTTGGTGAACGAAGTAGGGTGAACGACTGCGTTGTGGGCATTAAGTACGAATTGTTTCAGATGTACATAGCACTGTTGTCGTTTCATGCGCTCTACTGGGGTATATGGCAGTTTGTGCTTTGCGTTGGAAAAGAATGGCACAGCTGCAGTAACCTGGGTCCACCGGGAACTACACTCATGCTGGTGAGTTGTTTTTCCATAATGTTTCAAATATGGGAAGGGACTGGAGCGCAATGGCTTCAGTGTCGCTACCGCATTATTCACTGAGGCTTTCCTTTCTTGAAATTGGGTAAATGTCGGGTTTTTATTCCCAGTTGGATAGAATGTAATCCACGTCCAGCAATCTTTCCTCACCCGGGGATGCTTGCTTGATGCTGTCTTGAAGGGTAAGGCATGTAACTGAGGGTCGGCTGACTCCAGTTGGTTATAGTGCAAGCTTAGTTAGCGTCCGAATACCCACAATTTAATTGCTATCTGCCACCGATCCATGCCTTAGGTGGTGAAAAGAAACGCTCTGCACCGCACCGTTCCTGAATGAATTGCATTCGCGGATATGTTTTTTCTCGGCATTTCGTATGTGAAGACGCTATGGGTCGTGAATGCGGTAGGGTTCAGATATTCTAGTTCTTCAGCTCTGCATAGGAAGTGCGACGTTAGACTGAGGGAGCCAATATCACTGCCCTTAAACGCTATCGGGAGGCTCCCTAGTGACTTGGGGGATACAGACTAGGACACTCGAGCTGAGTCAAAGTCACCGTATCGGCGACCACGTCCACCCGCACACGGCTTCACAGCGGAAGCAGCAAGGTGATTGTCGCTTTCAGAGCGCGTAATCCAAGTGTCCCAGCCCACACCTGAATCCTGAGAAACGGTGGTAATAGGCCATGTGGTGGGCAAACTTCTCCCAGCACCCTTTTTTATGGTACATAATCATCTGTATTCTGCTTGAAGTATCGTTTCCAGATTTTTCTCATGTTCGAGGCAATTTTGTTTGCGATTTTCACATCAGTCATGTTTGGCACACAGCTGTCGGCGATATGCAGTGATGAGACAGCAATTGAGACTCTGAAACGGTATGATATTGCTAATCGTTACAAAACCAGAATACTGTAGTAGGAAGAGGGATGCGGGTAAGGTGAATTGAGTGTGACGTTGTATTGTTAGCCAAGCTCAAAAAAAAATGACGGGACAGAGCGTAATTCCATTACTCTCTTAATTGACTGGCCACCATTGAATAAGTGCTGTACAGGGTATCAGGGGCTCAAACAGCAAAAAGGCGTTGAAGCTATGAAGTTCTTCTAGTTGTAAAGTAGTGTTGTTATCTAATATTCATAGCATTTGGTTATAAACTAATCGCTTAGACTATTTATTTGGCTTGTTGCTTTACTACGACAGCGTTGTAGTAAGAAAGGCTGTATGGTTATGTGTTCCTAATGTTTGGAATGACAGAATCCGCTTGATTACTAGGTTTGCGAAAAAAGGGTACATACAGATCGATCGATGGAATCCGCTAATTGAGTTCGATATTCGACGGTTTTGTTTAATTGGGGAAGAATTGGGATGTCTATGTTTTTCATTTTTGGTCGACTCAAATTTGATGCTTCCCGCGACTCCCTCAAAATCTCTTGATTCCTCCATTGATACGTATTTAATCCTTTTCCGGTGGAGCGGCGCGTCCAACTATGACCGACTATGAAGTGTACATTGACATTGCTGTCTCAACTGAATAAGCCTAGAAAAAGCGACTAAAATTGACAAAAATTTTGTGATGTTAGTGAGCCAGGTGGTCTTCGAGACTACTCGCTTGGCGGCCATTTAAAGGCAGCATTGGGGGAAAGTGGGACGAAAAGTAAAAAAAGTAGTGAATGTGAAAGTCGAGATGCCTAGTAACAGGACAGTAGAGAAAGAACGCATGGAAACGGCCAAAAACCCGAGAAATAGGACCCCCTTCCCACTGTTGATTCTCGACGCGGACGACCTGTCCGTCAAGAGGCGGGAAGTCTGATTTAGTTTCCATTGGCATGTTGCCAAGTAAACATAAGGGAATGTTTGGAAATACGACAGCATCTATTCTTCGGAGTGAGCTTCACTAAAACAGCGAAAGCGCGCCGCAAAACCTTCGATCCTGCCGCATCTCCTTGGCCGCTCCCACTCCAGTCAATCGGGAATTATGTCATCCGAAGGCGGGATCGATTTGTCAAGGGGCGGGACAGATGGGCGGTTGCGGCGTTTTGCGGCGTTTCTACCGCTCGGATGGGCGCTTTATGGGAAATCCATCGTAAAGGTGGCAGACAGCTCGATACGATTCACCGGGATTTCCCCACAGGTAGCCTTCTTAGGCCCAGGACTACCGTGTGAGTGACTTCTTGTGGGAATTTCTCCATTACCACATTACCAGTAATGCTGTCTTTGATGTACTTGAGTGTTCAATCCAGTATTAAACAAAAAACGCGCTTAAAGTGTATTCGAACCGATATCGTTGTTTTTTGAAAATTTACAATCAAAAATTTCTTTTCACAGTGGGCATGAGGATCGTCAAAAAGTGGTCTCGTGGAAGAAGAACATGCAGTCTGTATTTGGTGGACCGTGTTCAATACGATGGCTGAATCCGTTGGTTGAGCCATACATGAGCAAACCAGCGTGTGAATATTCGGTCTAAACGCTGCAAGTTTCTCTCCTTCATCATGCTAAGTCTACCGGTCAAAGTGGAATCATCATCGAAGTTCCAAAGAATCTCTTCTAGTTTACGGTAGCTACCCATGACGATCCTGAGGACCAAGGGCATCTCTATATGCTGTCTAGTTGTATATTTACGTTTGATGAATAGTGTGCCTGTTTATATTGTTTCGTTTTAATAACGCGTCTACTCGTTTAAAACCTCTGAACTTTTTGAAATAGTTATTCCAAAAGTGTTATATGATGTGTCAAATGGATATACGTTCCTGTGTAATAGAGTTTTAATGGCATGCTGTGAATGATTTGCCCACGTCCGATAACATAAACCCGCGTATATATGCTGCTCAATCGACGATCAAACTGAAATTGTGTCCATCATTATGATTATCAAAATTTATTTGAAAAAATTGACGGGTTGTTTCCATTATTTATTTATCCATAATTTGTGTGTGTTATGTGCTTTGATACTGCGTTCTGGTCAGTCATCGTTAAATTTTGCCATTGAACCTTCCGCTATAAAGATGTGCAAGATTTCTGTTGTGTACTTAGTTGAGGATGTTCCTTTTATATAATATCTCACAAAGTACTAATATCCAAGCTTTTCAAGGTAAATTGCTTAACTGAAGAGTGCTGCTTTTTGGTTGTTCCATTGCCTATGATATGTAGGAGGTGGCTAAGCGTGCGTACGTGACGCGGTTTGATTGGGTTTGGGACGCTTGAGTATTTACGTTGAAAGTCATGTTTCTTATACATGCTGCATTATCTGGTTTTGAGAAGATCTGATTTAATATTGCCCTATTCTGAAGCTTCATTGGTCTGAATGTATTAGAAGAATGGGATTCTATGTATTTTATTGAACGACTTTAAATAGATTTGAATATCACAAAATTATGGTAAAAATGTGGCAAGCAACGGCGTACGTGTTGATTTGTTTGGTCTTATTTTGTTTATCTAATGCTTATTCAATCAAAAATTTTCAGAAATTGTGAAATGAAAACGGAAAACAGTATTGAATATGTGTGCAAACAATGTATGTCCCATTGTTTATTCGGTTATCTAGAAAAATGCGCCGGCGTTTTTCTCTAGACTATCATCTTGTTTCCATTTATGCTGTGGCGTCCGCCTTTTGCCTGTTTTTTTTTTGTCTGGCCACTAGTAGCTGCTAATGCGTGCTTGGGCTGGTTGAGGAAATTTAAGGAAGTGGCAGCTCATCGAAAATGCTGCGGCGCTCTCAGAAATTGCACAAAATGGTTCGGAAGGGACCACAAGAAATCGACAAGTTACAGATGAGAGCACTGGTGACGTCGTCGGGACAACGTCATCGTCTGCTTCAACGGGTACTCGACCGTCCGGGTCTATGGAGTCTGTTGTGCTATGCTGCTGCGATCTATTATGCTTCGTTTATTCTGGACCATAGAAATGCTGAACACACGAGGTACTGGATTTATGTTTGATTTGAATTGATCCCAGTGATCTTATAACTATTGGGTTTATGCATAATTATTGCGGCTCATTTTGCGCTTTTTTCGTTGAGAGATTTGATGTTTTCCATGCTTTTCAAAAATATCGTTTTCATACGTGCTCTCAAGTAGCGTTTCTTGTTAAATCCACATGTTTATTGATTATTCTCAAGGTTTTCGTAGGATAAAACTTGTGTTAAGAATCCATAATTACACATCACCCTGATAAGTTTGAGTTGAGGTCTGTTTTGTGCTCAACCTTGTATAAATCCAAATATGTAGAAAACAACGTGAGACTTCGAATTTCCATTTCTAGTAGAGAATTCGAACGTCTCATATTGCGTGCTACACGTCCAGATTCACATAATGCTCTGAGCGGAGTTATAAGGATTGAACTGAAATGGGTTCTGATTGCTGTTGAAACGCTTGGGCAGCCTAAATCCTTTTCTCTGTTGGCTCGTTTGTAATCAGCTTAGTGATGTGGATCTGAAAAATCACATCATCCGATGACTTTTGCCAAAAGCTGCCCGTCTGTAAGACAGAACATTGTTCTCTTCAGTTACTTTTGAACCTCATGTCAGTAAATTGTTAGTATGAAGGAGTGAGGTTTGGGACTAAGGTATCCCTGTCAGAGGTAGAGGTTTTCTATGATACATTATTACGGAACGCTGTAATGAAAAAAATCAAAGAAAATGATAAGCTAAACACAATACCATGCAGTAATGACGGGCAACACCAATCCTGCACTCGTTTTCCAACGATACACCTTTCAGAATCAGTGAGCATGCACTTATGCCAGGTCTAGTCGTGGAACGTTTCGATAAAGATGGTCTGGCGGCTGAATACCTGCATGGACTTCGAGAGCATAAGAAGTAAGTTCAGCGTCCATCAGTTTGGGAACGATTAACTATCACTTCTTTCTATCCTCCATATTTTAATTTGGCACTATTTACCCAAAGCTACCCCACCACCTCTTCAACCAATGTGGTCGAAGAGGTGCTTTTTGGACTTTTCGATTTGGCTGCAAACTTCTACCCATGGGTAATTTGACCCGTAGAACACGAATATGACATTCGTTTGGCGCGAAACTGCTTGGCGCCTGCGCCATAGACCCCGGCGCCGAAATGGGGTGAATCAACAAACTCGCTCAAAATTTGTCCTAAGGGGTATTTTGACCCGTAGAGCACGAATATGACATTCGTTTAACGAGATTGCTTGGCGCCTGCGCCATAGGGCCGGCGCCAAAATGGAGTAGATGACCGGCACCTATGGCGCAGGCGCCAAGCAGTTTCGCGCCGAACGAATGTCATATCGTGTTCTACGGGTTAAATAACCCCTGGATAAAAGTTTGCAGCCAAATCGAAAAGTTTTCCAAAAATCACCTCGTGCCTTTAATTTTTTTTTTCGATTGATTTACATCTAATATTAGTTTTCCTCCTAAGTTATATATGCCTTCTGCTCTCTACACCTAGAGTGGTTCCCTTACACGTTGTCGCAGGACGAGTTAGCTTAAGTGCAAATCAAGAATGTTGCTGTGAACAAGTTGGCCGCATTGTATGCTGACGGAAGCACTGGTCGTGTCGGCACTTTCATTCGGTGACAGTGTGACCGGGCTACGCTTCAAACATGAGGAAAAGTTTATGTGAGATTACGTGAAGGGGCCGAAGCTACCTCAATAACGTAGAGTCACTATCTTGCTGTATCTTTCTTTGTGCCTCCCTATGAACCCCCTCTTGCCCCTCATTATAGAAACTGGCTGTTCTGACCCCCTGTACTGACAGGCACGGTCGATCTCTTGTTGTAGTCACCCAGTGAGCCGCATCTCCAACGTCATGTTTACACTGTCATAGATTGATCCCGTATCTGTAGAGAAATTCCAGAGAAAACGGAGGAATATTTTTTGAAAAAAAAAAACGGATTGTTATATGTTTTCAGTGACAAGCAGAACTATATATGTCAAGTGATGAAACAGGCCGGAATGTTATGCCATAACCAGAGATGGTGGTCGGCTGTGAAGGTCACGGTCAGTATTTTCTCGTTTTTTTCTTTCTAGTTGGAATCGGTCCCATATTGACGGTGCGGCTTACGCTTCGGCATTGCGAGATGGTTGTGTACTTCCTCAAGTAGGCAGACAGAGGTAGCCCTAGAATGTGTGGTGCTTTTGTGCTCTGAAAAGTTGTATGGCCAATCTATTTGTGGTAGGGCGTTCTTCGGGATTTTATATGTCCAGTTCGCCTTGTGAAGAACACGTAGCTTCCGCTACGCAGTTTAAGGGTACGAGAAGCGAGACGCACTTTGAGCTCTTACTCACATCGCGAGGTTTATCTACACTCAAGAGACTAGGAACCTAGCTTCTTCCATTCCGGACTGGGAGTTCAGTTCAAAAGGGAAATCGACTCAGTGCTACCAGTAGGTTATCTTTGTTCACGTTTATTCCTAATACCCCGTATTCACTTCGGTCCTAATCACCGGCCGAGAGCTAATCTATGCGATTGCTCTTCGATTTGGTCACCTCTCTGATATTATGGCTCCTCCTAGAAGACATTCATACCCGGCCATCGGGCACTGCGTGAGACCTGAGTTTGGTGCGTTGTTCTCTGCGCCTGCTACGATCATCGCATACCCATCGTGACTGCCTCTCCAGATAAACATGGTCTTATGTAATCGACTGTTATGCGGAACAAATTAAGATTTCAGAATGTGTCGGGAACTAACGTCTACGTGGTACTTCGTGCACCTCGTGCCACTGGTGTAGAGGCGATGGTGTTCGCCGTTGATCTGCACCAAAGAGAAGCCACAGCAATGGTGATGGCCTATGCAGCATTTGCGAGGCGTAAGTCGCATATGTAACTGACAATTTTTTTCTTTTCACAGTCGTTTCGCTTTTGGTTTTTTGGGTTTTTTTTTTGGTAGAAAGTTCCTGTTACTATGGTTTGGATGTGCTCACTGTTGCATCCACTTGTAGTCAAAATATTGTTTTCCAGAGCAGATATATTGGGCTCGCGATATATTTTTTGTTTTTGTGGATGGAGGTGCACCAGGTATGGATGCCTGGCTATCACAGTATCATTTAATACGACACAGCGCTCTTCATGCAGATCCTCTCCCAGAAATGGGCGGAGTTATCATCGGGGCCGTTGCCATGAAGGTATGGGCTTCTTGCCTATTGATTTCTTGAAAGCATAAATGCGGTAATTTTTGGCACGAGGTCATTCTATATTAGGTAGCATGATATGGCAGATTCATGGACGTGTGATAGGAAAGAACCTTCTGTGGCAGAACTATGCAACCGCTTTTCACGTTGTTTGGGTTGCGTGGCTTCGGGTGATTGATGCATCAGTCCTCAGATATTGTTTGTTGTTTACCCCCATGATTATATGTACCTCTAAAATACCTAGTTCTAGTTAGTGTTATTCCATTGTTGAAAATAAAGTTTTCATAGGACGAAACCAAGCTCATTTACGCCTACGTGCAATTTTATCTAAGATGGTTTAGGGCCACACTGGCAGATACTCGTCGCTTGTTAGCTTGGAAGTGAACCATCTCAATGGACAGCTGCCAAACTTGGATCTGTTCAACTCTGTGGTTCGTATCGCAGGCTCAGGAAAATTTGCTATCAACTCGATCGTCTATGGGGTGCTCGATCAGGAACAGGTGAGGTCTGGCGTTTATCGGTATGAGTTTTGAGGGCAGCCGTTCGAGGGCTGATCGAATAAATCATGAAATCACCATTGCCTCAAAACGAGAAGTCTGTGGAGGAATTTTGTAAGAAGGTAATACAAGGGAGAACAAATTATCGAAAGGTGCGGCTTCTTTATCGCATGTGCCGAATGTACATCTAATCCAGACGATTAGGTTGAGAAAAGGTCACTGAGTATTCATATCCAGTTTTGATCACTCAGATTTTAGTATTGCTGATAGCCGAGAACGAGGGGGTCAGCTGGCTCGCTCGGAATATCGGTTTCTATCCTCAAATTTGTGGTAGTAGTGGAGCGTCTGACCACTTGATCAGTTATTATAATCTTTCAGGGTGGCCCAGATTGGCATATGCTGGTACCATTACGTGCAATGTACACTCAAGCATTTGTTGCGGTCGAAGGGCTTCACAGTGTGATGGGCAAGTATGGAGTTCAGGTAGGCGTCTGTGTTTTACCTGGTAGCACTAAACGCCCTTCATTTTGCTTTATTACAGTTTTTGTTCTTATCGCTGTTATTATTGCTATTTTAGTATTTTAGTACTAGTGTTAGTATTTATTTTTTATTGCTATTATATTATAATTTTCCCCTCTCCAGGCGATCACGGTAGCGGTACCACCACTGAATACCTATCCATTACGAAAATCGACCCGTCTATTAGAAGCCATTGCTCGGGCGTTGAATAATGTGCTGGAGCGGTTTCATCAAAGCTATTTTCTGTAAGTGTTTCAGCTTGTTCTTAAATTTTAAATTTCAATCTATTCTCAATTCCTACAATTATCGCATACTTATACTCCAGATAAGTGTGTGGCCGCTAGTGTCAAATGCTCTATAGTCTTCTTATTTCACTTGCAAACTTGAAAAACTTATAAGAATGCATTTAAGGTATATTCTTGCATCGCCGGACAATTTTGTCTCCATAGCCTATTTTATGCCGATCATTGGAGGAATTCTGGCGCCACTCTTGATTTTTGTAAGATTTTACAGCTTAATGTAATATTTATGCGTGTAAATGTCATAGATCAAATACAAATTTGGTGAAAGATTCCCGTTTCGTGCAAATAAACGAGCAAGGGTTCAGTCATACTAGGCGACATGATCGCAGCGTTCACGTCGCCGATTATGAATGTACCTCAGTGGGCAGATCGCAAAAGTGATAGGTGAGCTGACTGGGAGCAGTGGTTTCGCACGCTGCACCTGGGCGGAGTTACAGCGTTTGCGTCATGGTGGTAATATCATAATGCTTTATGAGCTCCGATACAGCCGCCGCGCAACCGCCCGCATCTAGCATTATTTTCCACCTCAGGTGGCGACTTTGGTACCATAGCATTTACATATAAACTTTGTTTTTCATTCAACGCTCATTTGTATGGATGTTTAGGCATATCGTGATTGGACCAATCTCACTGAGATCTTCGTGCCTCGTTCTCTATTTGTGATGCATGCCATAGGTCTACTTACATGGTGCCTTTCCTCCACATACTTTACCGATCTCACCAGTAATCCCCGAGCAGATGTCATGTACTTGGGAATCAGTATGTTGATCCCCTGGGGACTTCTTCTACCTCCGTGAGTTAATCGATTCGTTGAGAATTTTTTATAGTTGTTGAAAAGCTACTTTTGCAGATCGGTAACGGAAATTCGGTCTTTGCGATTCTTCCTTTTACTGGAGTGCAGCTTAGCAGCTGCAGCCGTATCGCTCATTAACTTCTCTCTTGCGCTTTGTTTTGCATTGGTGGCAGTACCTGTGTTAATCAAGTGCACGATGGATAACGATTCCAAGTAAGTAAGAAGTCATCCACGGAAATTCCATGATTCTAATCTCCCTCTCGATCGCTGAAATTGATACAGCTCATGAATAGGAACGCGAAAAGAATCGAGAAGTTTTCTTTCTTCCGATGCAAAAATTAAAAATATCGATGAACAACAACTCAATCGAATTCCCGCCTGGAATCCTTTGAAGAGATGTCGGCGGGAAGAGCGCGCCCAATGTTGAGCTCGCCTCAACTGTTGAATTGCTTGCCATTCTGACCAGTAACACCACATGACCGTCGCTTCTTTGCTCCCAGAACTCTCGCGGCTCGCCTTCCCGGACGTCCCCCTCCGCTGGATGCTACTTTGAGGAACTGTATCTCAACCGGATTCCAAGCGATGTTAATGTAGGTACTTAGGTATTTCAGTGGCTATAGGTGTCACTTGCATTGTACAGGCGTATTGTTGTTCGTATTGTTATTGATCCGAATCGATTGTAAATAGACTTCAGTTGGGTGGAGGTGTGTAGTGACAGGTGGCGCACATCCCACTTTCATGGTGCAAGGATCAAATTCCACATTAAGGCACGCCCAATCCAACCAAGCCTTCCATCCCTCTGGGGTCGGCAAATTGGTACCAGACTCGTGTGGGAGGATGAAAGCACTGACTTGTACATCGACTGACCACCGCAAGTCATTGTATAGGCCACATCACATCCACCAGCCATCACGATTTTGAATGGAACTAGATTGATTGACGCAAAAACTTTATACTTTTATTTTTGGACTTGAGTTGTATGAGCAACATCTGAATGGATGTTAAGTGCATGGCGCATACCACGTCAAGTATGTTGCCGTGTAAGGTGTCATAAATACAATTCAGGCCACGAGCTCTTGTAAGAACGGCGTTAGCACTGGCTTGTCATCCAGCAGGGATCTACGCGATGTTTTTGTTCTATGGTCGGCCTATCTTGGGATATAGCGAGAAACCCGTCGTACTGAAACCAGATATCGTAAGTTTATCCAACTGTTATTTAACGGCAATCATTTATTGTAAGTATTTAAGTCGAATTGATGCGAATTAGATCTTGCAAGTTGATCTTGATTAGGCTGTTGAAGGGGCACACCGCGCGGGTGAGCGGAACTGTGCCAACCATGAAAGGTGCCTATCGTGCGAAAGGGTATACTCCAGGGATTCCACTTTTTAGAAATGGCATGGCATGCTCACAGCCTTCGACCGAAATGTTTTTAGCGATTTTCGTTCACGCGTTCGTTTTTAGACGCTGTTTTTTTCAGCTCATCAGCGCTCTTCTCCGACTGTTGAAAGAACATTTGGTGTACGGTTCGAATGTGCTACCGCTGTTACTCGTATTGGTACTGCCAATGTGGAATTTGATGCTTCCACTGGCACTGGTAAAGATAAAAACGGCAGCTACCGAGACAGCGGAACCGAGCAAAGCGGAGAATCAGGAAAAGAAACAGGATTGATTGCCGTGATCTGCTGATTGATGATTTTTTTGTAAAATATTTGGAGAATCCACCAGTTGACGCCTAGTCATTTTATGAGCGTTTCAGGCGGGAGACATTTTTTGGCGTTATAAGAGTGATTAATTTCAGCCTTGTAGCGATTATTCCCGTCTCTCTCGTGCCACATAGCAACCGCTTTGGCCGCGTTCATACCTTGCCGCACTGGCCGACCGTGACGCGGTTCTGGCGACGCGCACTCCTTATGGCTCGATCGAACCATACTATAGTGCGATGATCGTAACGAGGGCCCGCGCAACTGTGGTCGTCGCCGTTGCTGCGAAGTATGGATGCAGCCTTATCAGCGCGAAATTGCGCGGCTTTTGCTGAACTGGCTACCGTACTCCAGTAGCTACTGGCGCAACAATTTTGAATCCGCACAAGAACAGTCAAAGACTAATTTATCGAAGTTCCACAATGACCCTATTTGAGTGTCTTGTAGCACACCCTTCCACTGACATAGCTAATACCTACAGAACATAAAGATTGCCCACTTTGTCTATCATCTCCACTGGTAATGGTACTAGTTGGAAATGGAGCGTGCTTTGACATCACTTGGTTCACCACTGCCGATAGTTTCATTCTGGTTGTGATAATTCATACTTAACTGTTAATAATTGTATTTATTGATTCTTTGCCTCTGGAATTGCTTTGTGCCTGTGCGGGTGACAGTATTGATTTTTGTTGGAACTGATAAATATTGTACTGTTTTGTTATTGTACTGTAGATAGTCGAATTGAATTTGTTCCGAGCATCATGGTATCTGGCGATTCCATTTGCCATCTGGCATAAAATTTACAGTATCATAGCTCCCTTTTGTGGAGAGGTAGTCACACAGGTGTGGGTCGAGCGTCCGCAGCCGGCCGATGGGAAATGGCCTAAGGCCGCGTTCATACTTCGCGCCGGCAGGGCGTGGCTACGTTCACAGGCAGCAAATCTGAGGGGCACGGGGAGGTGAAGAGACGACGCAGGCAACGAGACAGGGTGGCGCAGGCGGAGACGCAGAGACACGCGGCCACGCCCTTGCCGGCGCCGCCGGCGTATGAACGCAGCTAAGGCACTTTGGGTCCGTTTAATGCCCGCCCCATGGCATTACATATTTATGTCAATGGCTATGTGTTCATTGGGCACAAAATAATGTGTTCATAGGGCAATCACAGAGGCACCACCGGCTATAAAAAATGTGGAGTGAAAAAATGAGCGGAGATAGAGTGATAGCGAGCGAGCTTGTTGTCATGTCTAATTCGGTGGACATCAGTTGCGTAGCGGTTGCTGTGAGAAACGGTGGGTTCTTTGTTGGTTACACTTTTACACATCAAAAAGTGGTTTGCGAGAGAATGAAGTGCAGGATACAAGATAAAAGGCAACTCCTAAGAGCTCCATCTGATGGTTGTTCTGTCCACGCCATCTTTGTTTCCATCGCAGCAACAAGCTGATGTTACTGTTCATCAAACAGCTGCTCCTTCGTCAGGTATGATACTTCGAGATCGCGGTGCTATCACAGTGAAGGGGGGGGCATCTTATACAATGTTGAACTCCTTAGTGCGTTAGTCTGCACACTCACGAGTGAAGTATTTAGCCCATGCCTTTAGTGGATGAGTGAATACTTGAACTTAGGCAAAAATGGAGCCGAGCACAGTGATAGCCGCCCCTCCCTCTCGCGATAGCACAGAGATCAATTTTGCGGTTTACTTGCCCTAGAAGCTCTGCTACTGTTTTTTAGTTCAAGCAACAGCTAAGGCAATGTCGCATCAAACATCTTTGCCTTCAAGTTTACTCACAACAGGTGTGTCTTTCTGCTTTCTAATTAAGTTTTTTGATGCTACACTAATGAGGGGGGTCAATTCGTTGAATGTTGAACAGTATACGCTGACATGTGATACCTATCGTGGATATCCCTCATGCACATATATGTGCAGGGTGCGGCGAAATTATCCGTGCACCTAAACATTTTAAATTTTTCAAATTTCTTTGAAGTTTTCGCGCTTCACTCGCCTAATATATATGTTGAGTGAAAATTGTGGAACTCAGACGTGCTTAAAGACATAAGGGGTAACGCGGTAATGGAGAAATCCCTACAAGAAGTAACTCACATGGTAGTCCTGGGCCTAGGAAGGCTACCTGTGGCGAAATCCCGGTGAAAAAGCGCCCCTCCGAGCTGTAGAAACGGCGCAACGGATCATTGATTTCTTGATCCCGCCTCCCGATGACGTAATTCCCGATTGACTGGGGTGGGAGCGGTCAAGGAGATGCGGCAGGATCGGAGGTTTTGCGGCGCGCTTTCGCAGTTTCAGCTTGAAGCTCACTTCAAAAAGTAGATGCTGTCGTATTTCCAAACATTCCCTTGTGTTTACTTGGCAACATGCCTATGGAAAACTAGATCAGACTACTTCCCTCTTGACGGACAGGTCGTCCGCGTCGAGAATCAACAGTGGGAAGGGGGTCCTATTTTCGGGTTTTTGGCCATTTCCATCCGTTTTTTCTCCACTGTCCTGTTACTAGGCTTTCATATGCACTACTCCTTTAACTTTTCGTCCGACATTCCCCTAATGATGCCTTTAAGGGGTGGGCGACGCTAGGTCGGATTTCCGAGCGACCGCCGAGCAGCGCGGCACGAGTTGTTTGGAATTCCGCTCCGACGCAGTGAGCTGGTACCGTGAGGGACCGCTAAAGGTAGACGAACTCCCAAAGCTTTCAACTTACAATCTTTAGAGGTCCCTCACGGTACCAGCCCATTGCGTCTTGAGCGGAATTCCCGACGGCTCGTACTGACGGCGCCGTGAGTGCGACGCCGCAAACGGAAGTTCGACCTAGCGACCCCTACCCGTACTTGAGTACAAAATGGTTGGGCGTTCCAATCCAAGAAGTGCTATCATCAAAATTCATAGGGCCGGCAGGCAAACGAGAGATTTTGTGAAGATCCTGTCCGTGGCCTCAAGAACGGTTCAGGATACAGTAAAACGCTACAGGAAGTTGAAGACCGAAGAGGATGGGAAGGGAAGAAGCCGTCCCAGGACAGCTGCGGACCGGGAAAATGTGAAACTTGCAAGAGAAAAAATCCGAAGGAACGCCAGGAGATCCATGCGCCACATGGTAAAAGAAGTAGGAATAAGAGAAAGGTGAATGAGGAGGATAGTCAGGGCAAAGCTCAAGAAGTTACCTTATCGGTCGCCGAAATGCCAATTCCTAACAGACAGTATGAAAAAGAGGAGATGGAAAACATGCAAAAGGTTGCTGCAGCGATTCACGGTGGCACGTGCTATGAGACATTGTCTTTAGCAATGGAAAGATTTACACGTTGAATCCATTCCCCAACTCCCAAAATGAGAGGATTATTGGGGGCTAGCATGCTGATGCTCCCACCAAAGGCTTTCAAGAAAGTGCGAAACGTCTCAGTTCATTGTGGTTCGGGTAGGAATCTTCAGGAAAAACTCCATTTCGTCAAAGCTGGCGTGAAAATCTACGCATCGGCTTACTAGATATCCTTAAAAAAGTTTGCAAACCGTGGGAGGATTCCCACTTCGAAGAAGCCTACTGGTTCTTTCAAGAAGAATCAGCTCCAGCACACAAAGCGAAGGTGATCCAGGACTGGTGCGCGGAATGCTGCCTAACTTCATCACACACGACTAATGGTTCTCCAGTTCTCCGGACCTTTACCCGATGGATTATTCTATGTGAGTCATCTCAGAAGAGAAAGCTCGCTCTACCAGACAGCCGAATTTGGGCTCTCTCATAGAAGCGCTTTTGAAATCCTGGGACTAAATTGAAGGACCGTGCCTGCGTGCCACGTGCGAAGCGTTTATCGAACGTCTGTAGAACTGCGTGGAGGCTGAAGGGGATCAGGATCAAGAGTATCAAGAATTGCCTAAACTTCACATCATTCCACGGAAGCACTGAAGAGTTAGTCGCGCGTGATGACCCAGTTTGGGAGCTTCGTCGCCTACTCTTCGAGGGCACTTCAATTCTACGCCCGAGGCCTTGTTACGGCTTATCAGTGTCACTATGTGAAAACCTTACTGTCAGGGGTTTTGATGATATCTCTTTCCTTGTCCTCCATAGGCGATCCATTAATCACTGCCGTTTTCATCCTCTAGTGTATGACCCCACCTCGGTATCTTATTAAACAACTCCTAGTGCTGCGTCCATACTGGGCGAAGCAATCGCGCCGCCGAGTATGACTGCACTCTTAACTGAAAATCATGGTTTTGCGCCATCATCAGTACATTGGATTCAAGTAGAAATTTCAGGTCATCCAATGACCAAAGTGAAGATAAAAATGACTTCATCAGGTATGTCCGTTGTATTTTATCTTTTTTGTTTGGCTGCTTGAAGGTATTGTAGAATATCACCACACAAATAGTATAACATGAATTTAATTAATTAATGTCAAAGCTTTCCACAGCATTTTCAGCTGTACATCGGAGCACCTTGCATCATGCTGCTTCAGAAGCAACAAGTACGAATTTGGAATTTCATTGATTTATTTATGCACTCAGGGGGTGTCGAAATACGGACAAAGAAGTGCGGGTGTATATCGATAGGTCGAAATTTCGTTTTGCCGCGTCGCACGCCGAGTTGCCGCGATTTTAAAGGACTCCCACAGTAACAGCTCAATCCGCTCAGCACGCAGTGAGCTGGTACTGCAGGATCCTTCAAAGAAATAGTACTGAAATACTACAAACAGAGAAGAATATGGTGTGGAGAGCATGAGCATCACATCTCAGCCTCTCTGAGGAGTCAATATGCACACTCGAGCGTACCTTTTTGCCCAAGCCTCGCTGGAGTAAGGAGGAGGTTTTTCCTCTCTTTAGGCTCAAAGACAGTGGTAGGGCTGATGGATGACGAGGAATCTCCAAGAGGTTCATTCACATAGAAACTAGGGGTCCAGGAAGCCTATCTGCGGCGAAATCCATCGCGAAAAAAAGCGCCATTGCGCTGTAGTGGAGGCGGCCTTTTCAGCTCCAGCCGTCTTTCTTACGGCTCGCCTCCAAGAGTCGATTTTGACGAAGAATGACTGAGGTGTAGAGTAATGAGCATGGTAGCAGAATGATACCTATCGTATCGTATTAAAGCCATATTGGTGTCCCTTTGAAGGCACTGGCAGGGGTAATTCAAATGCATCGTTCATTCCATCTGTTATACCGACCGGTGTACGTGTTTACCATAGAAGCTGACAAGTCAAGCACCACCAGTCGGTTCGATCATTACGGCTTAAATGCCATACGATAATTATCATGTTGCTATCATGCTCATTACTCTACACCTCAGTCATTCCTCGGCAAAGTGGACCCTGGGAGGCAGACCGAGCAAGTATGGAGGCTAGAGTCAAGAAGGGCGCCTCCACCACAGCTCTGAGATGATTTTTTTCGTGGGAGATGTAGCAGATAAGCTTCCTAGACCCCTACTTTTCAAGTGAATAGCTTTTTTAGGGGTTCCTTATCACCCACTTTATCCCTATTACTGTCCATTCCAAAATTTAATGTTTAATGCATATTCCAAAATTATGTTGACTGGGTTAGAGCGCTGAATTATGGAATAGAGGTACTGGGGAATACGCCGACAAGAAAAATGCGAAAGAAGTCCCAGAAAATGGCAAAAATAAGGTCTCTTGACATCTGACATTGGACGAGATAACCGAGTGAAAACGAGGCTTCGAACAAGCTCCCGCTGGAGGGTATTTCTGGAATATCACCTCTTTTCTCATGCAAATGTCTCCTTTATCATTAGCGTCTCTTTTTTATATTATCACGCAAATCGTTGGCCCCATTTGCCACGTTGCTGCCACCGTTGCTATCGTCTTGCCATCAATCACGTCTGGGGTGGGCTGGCTTGGGCTGCTTGATGGAGCCGCGCTTGCCTCCATGGCTCTGCAAGGCCCAGGAACTGGTCCTCACGCCTCGCTAAAGGTGCGGCCTACTGGCTGTGGGTCGATCGATCTGACCACGACGGGAGCCGTAATACCCCGATAATCCTGGAATAAGCCTCTAATTAAAACTAGCCCCTTGTGGGATGCCCCCTCATCCCCCATTGCAATAGCGCGTAATATAGAATTACTTTAAATACATATTACTCGGAACAATACTTCAAGCAATAACAAACAATAGAAGTACTTCAAACAAGGTAGAAGCAAATTCTTGTACATAACGACATCAACAAGTATAAGAAACTGTTATAAAAACGAGCAAGCGATTTCCCATGTAATGAATCTCCTTACATGCGAGGACTTGCCCAGCCATCCAGGGGGTTCTTTCTCAGAGACTTGGGTAGAAATTCGCACCGCGCGGACTCACAATCGTTTTCGCTTCGTCTGACATGAGAAATAGCGAAAAAGACGGCGTCAGCATGTCCTTTTACCCTAAATGTTACCAGATGAATTCACGTGATTTGATGCCGTAAAAAGCTTTATTATCTTCTCTTCATACTTCTATTTTAATGCTTCAATCTCTTCGTCTTTTTTTCTCTATTTGTTCTGAGCCTTTCCTCGCATGGCTCGGTACTTGCAGTGTCAGCGACACTGCAAGACCCTCATAATCGCATATGTCGTCTGCTTTTCGACAGCTTCTCACTGCACGAATCAAAGTCGATCGATGTATTTCCCCCTCACTTAAGGGAAAAAGCCTTCTGGGGTGATTGCGCATGTTCGTACTATACCTAAGGCCGCGTTCACACTCTGCGGTGCCGGCGGCAAGGCGTGGCTGCGTGTTTCTGCGTCTTCGCCCATGCCACCCTGCGTCGTCTCTGCACCTCCCCCGTGCCACACCGCCTCGCTGTCTGTTAACGCAGTCATGCTCTGCAGGCGCTCAGTATGAACGCCGTCTAAGGTGCCGCAGCGCGGGCGGTCGCACGCAGATGCGCGCGCAGGCTGAGACTGTTTGAAAGGCGGGGTATGGAGTGAGGCCACGCGAATTCCGGCATAGATGGCCTCAATTGTTCACATCTCAATTCTCCCATATGAAATTTATCGTACCGATTATATATAGTGGGGATACTGCGCTGTGAAAGGTGTGAGCATTGCAGTGCGGGCGACCATCTTATCTGAAGGTTATTCTGTGTTGAAACGGTTGTGAGTGTGATCAGGAGTAGGCTTCGGCTTTGATGCAGTGGGGGAGGGGAACTCCACTGTGCTCAACATCCGGCGCTATTTTTGTCTGGGCTTTTTGTCTAAGCCGTGGTTGAAGGGAGGAACCCTACTCCTCCAACCAACACATAGGGCAAAAATATTTATTTGAGTGTGCAGTCTGATGATTGTAGTATGGTATCAGATGAAAAGCGACAGCACGAAAATGAGTGCCTCCACCAACTGCATCAACTCTAGGAAATGTTCGTACGAACGACAGGTGTAAACTTCTCGATTCCGGGAAGATTGGGTAGTCTAGTGGTATCATAGCTCCGGTTTCAATCAGTTTCCGATTGGACGAGAGCTTGAACTTCAGAACGGTGAGAAGATATGGTTTTATAAGATTTATGTGCAACAACAACAATAAATAGAAAAGGAATAGTAAGAGGATAAAGGAGCGCCGGACGTGGGGAGCGTCGAGCGAATATCAGAAAGCTTTCAACTCCTATTTGTAGGCTTTTTAAAGGCGTGTCTTGGTACGGTGAGTAGGGTTTGGCACGATGAGAGTCTCCCAATTACCCGGGGACATCATCACCGCACTTACGATGTGTCCAAGCATTTTTTACAATCTCAGAGGCCAAAATCGACAGCCAAGTCCCAACTACCGTACATAGAGGATTACACAGAACGTTGCAGACAAAATGAGAAATTATTGTTAGCGATTAACACAATACATGATCAACGTGCAATAGGGATTATAGCGACCGAAACACCTACGTACAGAGTCCTCTACAACGAACACGGCGCCTCTGAGGCGCGTTCATTATCACCGCCGGTAGGACGTGACTGCCTTCACAGGCAGCGACGCAAGCAATGAGGCAGGGTGCCATAGGTGGAGAGCCGGGTGGCGTGCGAATGCTACCACCAATGTTTTAAGGGGTCAGGTCACCAGTGTTGTGTGAGGTGTAATTCACAATCGAAACGACGAAATCAACACTCTTGTGACATTAAAACATTGTATCATGGACTGTTACAAGAACTAGCTTCCACCTCCATCATAGATCCTATTTGCTTCCACTTAGAAATTGAATTTGATGGAAACCAATTTTACTACTATTTAACCTCACAATATCTGGTATATATTCTTCGACTCATATTTTTGACATAAGTGGAGCAGCTACATAGCCGAGGTCTTGAAATCGGCAGCAAAAAAATCGTCTTGTGAAGTACACCCCTCATGGGTGACCTGACCCCTCACTAATCACCGGAACACCAACACACTCGTGGAGACCCGGAGACACGCATCCACGTCCTACCGCCGACGCCGCAGGTATGAACGCGGTCTAAACGCCTCCTAGTGCTGCCGCGACTTAGGTATGGATACGGCTCTGCACTAATAAGATGGGGGTCCCTCTCGAATGTTGATCCGTTAAAGGAATCGTCCACGGAAAAATGAGTTTATCTGTAATCTATAAATTTATGTTGTATTTGCAAAATGTGGGCTGCATGAAAAGTTTAACGCAAAGAAATGTGAATCCTGTTAAGATACAGCAGTCTCTGCCGGGGGGGGGGGGGGGCTCCAAGTAAAAGCATCGTCCCATCGTCCGGTTGAAAACGGAGAGTGGGATTGTTCACGTACCTTTATGTTCCTACGTAGAGGCATGTTTCTGCTCAACATCAGCAAGATGCCCCCCCCCCTTACCCACACCACAGCATAGTACTTAAAACATAGTTCACCATAGTATAGTGTGCAGAATAATGAATTCTGTTTACCATATATTTTTGTTGTATTTGTTTAGTAAAGGCCGCATGCAAATTTCACGTGAAAAAAGTGGGAATCCGATTAAGATACAGCTCCTCAAGTGGCGGCAGAGGGAATGGGCCGCGATGGGAGACGAAGAGTAGGACTGTCCACGATTCTCGGTTCACACTATGCTTCTCCGGCCGCGGCGGACGGCGGGGCTAGCATTTACTCCGGGGTCCTCCCCCCGTTCCCCTTTTTGAGGAGCTGTATCTTAGTCGGATTCTCATTTTCGTGTGAAACTTTGCATGCGACCGCTATTAGGCAAATACAGCATAATTGTATGGGTAACAAGGAAACTCCTTTTTCCGTGCATGATTCCTTCAAGCGCATGCTGGATACAATGATTTCAGAAATTTTGCCAATTTTCAAGTCAGGTTACCATCACGTGGATTTGATTTTATTGTAAGCTCAAAGTACATCTCTAGTCACTGCACAAGCTGTTCAGCCCAGTAAATTTCGGCACAATGTGATAGTAGTCCCTTTGACCTACTTTCAAAGAGGTACCTTTTTAGAAGTTGCTGCTGCAGTGAAATCTTCTGAGGACAAAGATTTTTTGGAACAAGTCATGTGAGTCAGGTGATATATGAATAGCTCGGGTAAACATAATGGCCGGATCTGACCATCAATCCTTATTTTCATTCGAATTTTGTGATCCTATTGTTCGAAGGGAAGGCTGAAACTACTAAGTGCTATCAATCGCTCTAAGCACTTTTTGGATGTCTCAGAGTCTCTTTGTAGCTTCCCCGTTTCCCCATGTAGATTCTCATGTGAGTTGCTTACAATGAAGGTGTATGCCCATTACGGCTACCCGGAAGCACCTTGAACGATATTCCTTGTGTTCAATAGGATGGATACTTAAAGGAATTGTGCACGAAAAAATGAGTTTCTGTTACCCATATAATGATGTCGTCTTTGCTTAAAGAGGGCCTCATGAAAGCTTCACGCGAAAAAGCGAGAATCCGCCTGAGATACAGCTCCTCAAAGTGGCGGACGGTGGGGAGTAGGTACTCGCCTTTTCGTTCGCTGCGGGCGGAGGCGCATAGCGGGGACAGAAAGCTATGTAAACTGTCCCACTCTTCGTTTCCGACTACGGCGGACTACGGGGCGGGCATTTACTCTGGGACTTGGCCCCCTCGGCCGCTTCTTTGAAAACCTGTGTCTTAGCCGGATTCGCACTTTTTCGCGTGAAACTTTGGATGAGGCAAGGACAGCAAAGCAAAGACAACATGAATATTAATGGTAACAGAAAAACTAATTTTTCACTGCACGTTTCCTTCAAACTTGAAGGAGTGTTAGGGCTTAAACTGCATAGGGCGCAGTTGCGGTGAAATTCTGCTCGTGCTCCCAAATAAAGCGCAGCGTTCAAGTCTCGGGGTGCAAACGTATTCCCTGTGACCTATCTCCTTTATCAGGTGACCGCAACGTGTGCTGCGCTCTGTCGCCACATATCACTGATCCTAGTGGCTCTGATCGGGGTGCCCAAATTGTGGCTCCTGTTGGTTAGTGTAAAGTGTTTTCTTAGGAACCGCTTGAATGGGTGGTGTATCGATTCTGTTACACAAAGCTGAGAGATAAGGACCTAATGGCCTATTCCAAAGGGTGTTTATGTATCGTATGGGTATGGGCATGGAAGAAGACGGGTAGTCCATCCGCAAAACAAGCATTGGGAGTAGCCGAGGGCTTATTAGTAGGAGTACAAGGAAAAATTTTTTTTAATACTCTGCTTCTAGAGAGGAAAATCATCTCAAAATCTCTTTTCTTAGGGACTACGTGCAGAAGGATAAAATGACTGTAATCATCATTGGCTGTGGTGTAGCTCTGGTGCTTATAGCCATATTGTTTGTGATCATTTTCATTTTAATGGACCATGCAAAACAGAAAAGGAAAAAGAAATTAAAAGAAAAAATGGATAAGGAAAAAGAAGAACGAAGAAAAAAGAGAAAAGCAGCGGCGTCTCATGCGAAAAAGAAGTCGTCTCGTAAATCTCGAAAACGAAAAAAGGAAGACAGTTCTTCAAGTAGTAGTAGTCATAGAAAGCGAAAGGTGAATCCCTGGAACATCTTTTGCTGTGTGTGATTTAACTTTTTGATATTGCAGAGACAAGAAATTGAAAAAAAGAAGTCGCACGATAATGTATGTATAAGTTTCCCGTATTTTATTTTTTCCTGTTAAAGGTAGAGAACACGGCGAGCGTGTGGGTGGAGTGACAACGGGCCATGTGTAGGCTCATTACTGGGACCTTTTTTTCATGTCGACTTAAACGCCCATTGTCCACCTTTCCTTTGCCTTCGAAGGCGGGCACGTCAAGGATTATACCGGATAACGGCTTCGATGTCAAGACTGTGCGCCGTTAAGACAGGCTTTGCGAAATTGCGAAATCTACTGATTAGCAGCTTCTTGGGAGTTCCGTGGCTCACCAAATCATTTCATGCATATATTTATATTGAACTATAAAAAACATTGTCTTTTAGGGTTGTTGTGTCAGTCAAGGGCGTGCTATCCGAGGGAAAGAGCTTATAGTCTGGAGGGGCGTGGCTCGGGAGGCGTGGCATCTGAGTGAAAGGGCGTGGAGTCTGGAGGGCCGTGGTACCTGAGCGCATGGAAAGTTTCTAACGGTGTTAAGACAGGGATAGCTTTGTCTGTATTCAAACCACCTATTTTCAATATAGAAGGGAAAAGAATCCACCAATGGAGTGGCAGACGCTTCTTTGCTCATACGCTTGCGTAATCCCTGCCTTTGAGACTGCGTCTATACTCGGTGATGGCCACAATTTAGCTTCCGCGATCAATACGTTGAGATGTTCGTAGGTTGCTATGCACTTGGATGTCAGTATATTGATTGCGGCATGCACCCACGGTAGTGGCAGTTTCGACCATCATTAACGAAGCGTTCGTGTCGCCGAGTATGAATGCAGTCTGGCTTCCTCGTGATTTTGGTGCTATTTTTTGATATCATGCCAACGAGAAGCATTTTTACTCATATATGTGAACAGTGTCAGCAATGCAGCTGGATATTTCGTTTACAGGTGAAGAAAGCAGTAGCGGATTATCTCGAATCCCAATTGCAAACATGTCTTTTGGCACCAGCACAAGATAACGAAACCCCTAATATGGGAATGAGTCCGGCCGATGCAGATTATTTTGCTACACCAACTCCGGGTGCACGTCCAAGACTTGGTGACACACCGGTGGAGGTACCCTCAAGTCCACAAAATCAGCCACCGGGCAATGCTGCTCAAAATGAGCAACGCCCGCCGGTTGACAGTGTGCAGTTAGGGTACTGAATAAGTGTTGGTATCATGTATCATTATTCATTGATCATCGACAAAACTTTGAGATTCAACTTGAAACTTAGAGAAAATCGTTCTAATTACGTAATTAATGCCGAGTTTTGTGCAATGAAAGTTGAGCATCATTTGTACATTTTACTGATACACTCATACTAGCCGTATTTGGATTAAAGGCAGTGTTAGGGGACTTTTGAATGAATAGCGAAAAATGTGGTGAATTAAAAGTCGAGATACTTAGTAATACGATCGGTGAAGAAATTCGGAAGGAAAATGGCTTAAAGACAGCATTAGGGGCAATGTGGTAATGGAGGAATCCCTACAGGAAGTCACTCACATGGTAGTCCTGGGCCTAAGAAGGCTATCTGTGGCGAAATCCCCGTGAAAAAGCGCCCCTCCGAGCGGTAGAAAGCCGCAAAAAGCCGCAACCGCGCAACTGTCGCGCCTCTTGGATAAAACGATCCCGCCTCCCGATGACGTAATTCCCGATTTCCCGATGACGATTCCCGATGACGATTCGGGTTTTTGGCCAATTCCATCCGTTGTTTCTTCACTGTCCTGTTACTAGACATCTCGACTTTCACATTCACTACTTCTACTTTTCGTCCGACTTTCCCCTAATGCTGCCTTTAAAATTCGAGGAAGAGGATCTTTTTCCACCGTTGATCGGCCTTTCCGCCAAAAAGCGGGTAGTGTGGACGAGTTTTCCATTGGCATATTGCCAAGTCCTAAAAACGAAGGGATGTTTGGAATTACGACAACATCTTTTTCTGCAATGAGCTTCAAGCTGAAACTGAGAAAGTGCACCGTGATACCCTCAACCGTGCCGCATCTCCTTGGCCCCTCTTACTGTAGCCAATGAGAAATCACGTTACCGGGAGGCGGGGTCTGTCATCCACAGGCGTTAGCGGTTAGCCATTACGCCGTCTCTTCAGCTCGGGAGCGTTTTTCGACGGGGTATTCGCTGACTCTCATGGAAACTGGAGGCCTGAAAGCCTAACTACAGCAAACACCGTCCAATTTGCAAGGCTTGCAACCTGCAAGGTGGAGAGCTCGTAATATTCTCTAAAATGATTGTCTTCCTTATTCTGCAATTCTCATCTTTGTCATCATACATCTAATTTTTACCTTTCCTTTTACTTTCTTATCTACGTCTGATCGCACCTCATGCGGACGAGTGTTCAGTTATGACCCATCGTACCGCGCACGAAACCATGCGTGTGAACGTTTGTAGTTGGGTCCCAAGGCGATTCCGTGCAATCGATCTGTAACCATCTCACCGTAAAATTCCGTCTTGGAGATGCCTACTTTTCTTGCCTTTTTCTTCTCTTTTCTATATATTTCTCGCCTATTTCGGGGCACCTAGTGTGGATGGCACCTCAAGCGATATCCAGGGCAGAGCCTTATCACCGCTGATAGGAATCTTGAATAATTTTTATTTACTGAATGAGGTAGTTCGTATCACAGTGGAAGGGAGGGTCATAATTCTTCACGCTTCTTCTGTTCTTCGGAAGGCTTTAACTCAGGATACACGTTATCCAGATACCAGTCCATATCTTTGCAGTTAAGTCGTTTCTTCAACTCCAGGCCAGGACTCACATCTCCGAAATCCATCTTTGCTGCCGTCGGACGAGCTCGTATGAAGTATTTCTGCAAAGAGATCATGTAGTGATATCTGTTGAGGCATCTGACCGTTCTCCGCTTACCTCATATTCTCCTAGCCAAGTTTTTGCGACTCGTAGGGAGTTATAGAGGTTCGTGTCTATGTCATCTCGTCCTTTGTATGGCCGCATCATTCGGAAAACATGCCCAATATGACTACATGGCGCCACCACTACTCGTCCGCCGCACATCCATGTCTGAACGATGGTACTCAATTTACACATTAGGGTCTCTATCGTTAGGAAAGAATTTCGCCCGGCAGCGTGCTCGCGATGCGTGCGAGTCAGGGGCGCTATATGTAGTTAGGTCCCGAAGCGATTGCATTTCAATAGTAGTCGCCTCAGGACCCTCCACACCATACGTACGGCGCCCCCAACCCGTACGGATCGCGTCGCATACTGTGCGCCGCGTTACGAAATTCTGTCATAACGATACACACCTCTTCCAGTGATGAGGTGTGTATCGTTAGGACAGAATTCGTCACGGTACAGGTAAACGGGCTCACCTTGAGGGCAAGTTCAACGTTCTCACCACCCCAAATCTCCATACCCATGTCATACTCGCCCAACTCACGGAAGTATTCACGACGAACTGCCAGCAGTCCACCGGACATTGATGGAGATCTAAACATAAACAAAATGTCAACAGTCAACGGAACACTATAGCACAGGACTCACTCAATCGGTTTCACGTTATTCTCTTTGACATCGAAGTATTCCCACGGTATGTAGACCCATTTAAAGTTCAGCGACCAGTCGAAACCACTTTTAGAGATCATCGCTTGTGAATAGGCGAATGTAAGCGGATGAATAAGGTCGACAATGGGCAGCACGACACTGAACTACGGCTCATTAGCGTGCCGTCGTTGTTGTGCTGTTGTGGTACCACCGTTCGCGGTTATTGAGGATGCATTTATACTCGGCAACGCGATTGCGCAACGCAGGGTTCGCCAACACACCTGCTTCTAGCCATCCTGTACACGTTACTGTGACGGATTTAGGCCAGGACACTCGAAATAGGTCACCGCGCACAAAAATTGTCTGGCTGTTGCTGTTATCTGGCCGCATGCTCCGACGACCTCCAGCCAAATCGAGTGTCCTGGCCTACATTCGAGAGTGACGATCGTGGCCATGCTGTTGGTGCACCGTGCTTTGCACCACTAGCAGTCTGAGAAAGTACCGATCGCGGAGGTCTTCGGATGTGTCACATATACACGATCGCAATGGTCGCATCGCCATTTATAACTGTGAAATCAGAGAACTTGCTGAGGGTTATCCACACGCCAAACCTGTCTCTCTGCTCGAGATCTAGGGGTCAACTGTACCTGTTCGGGTTCTCTGCTATAGGAGCCAGCAGTGGTTCCAGCCAACGCTCGGTGACTTCACAATGGCTGTCCAAAAAGACGATCACTTCACCTGTAGCGTGACGAGACGCGAGTACCTAAAAAACAGTGCGGCGCAGATCCTATTAGGATGTTCATGGCAACATTACCTTCGCTCTGATGAGTCCTTGGCGTTCGTCGCTCCTTTCCACTTTCATTTTATCGCTCCATCCGCTTTCAGTGGCGAACTCTTTGAGGTAATCGGAGAGCTTGTGATCTTCTTCACTGGCGTCTTCATAGAGAATGACTTCATGAAGTAGATGGGCAGGTGTTCGCTCGAAAATGCCTGTAAAGCGGGTATATCATGGGGTTGTGTGGGCAGGCCATAGCTGTCTTAAGGATCAGGCACGATACTGAGCTTTTCCTTGTCGTGTGAGCGTTTCTGTGAATTGTTTTCATCAGTGTACGTCAGGACGCCGGAATTGGGTCACGGCACACACTAATTGCGGTATCGCTCGCGAAGCCTTTTGCTGGTCGCGTCATGAATCGGCCGCGCGAGTGACCTGACCTGATTCGAGTGTCCAGTCGCAGTCCTTCTCGAGAAGAACTGAGTTCGTCGGAACTGATCGATACATCGATTGAAATGAACAGATCGACTGTGCAAACATACCTGTGAGCATCCGTAGAAGCACCGATAGAGCCTCGTTGTGATGAATAATGACGACAGATGTTGAAAATTCACCTTCGAACGTGGTATTGTGGCAGCTGGTGAGGAATAAAAATGTTAGATCTATCATGCCCAGGGAATCATATCTAAAGAGACCTCACAGCTCATGACATTGATGACCAAGATCTCTCCTCATGCCCAGTCGATCACTTGCCATAACATCAAAAGCGAAACTCCGAAAACCGAATTGATAGTAGGTCCTATCCTGAAAATACTGAAAATAACTTCGTTGAAGGATTTCTCACCTATATAATTATGTTGTATTTGCCTAATAACGGTCGCATGCAAAGTTTCACACGAAAAATGGTAATCCGGCCATGATACAGCTTCTCAAAGTGGCGGCCTAGAGGGCAGGACTTCAGAGTGAATCCCCGCTCATGGTCTGCTGCGGTCAAAGAGGTCAAAGACACTTAGTGGGAACAGAAAGGTACGTAATATTCGTCTCCACCCGCTAAGCGACCGGGCGGGCATTTACTTTGATGCCCCGCCCCTTTGGCCACAACTTCGAGGAGCTGTATCATGGCCGGATACTCACTTTTTCACATGAAACTGTATGCGGCCCTTATTAGGCAAATACAATATAAGTATACGGAAAACAGAAACTCTCTCTGCGTGCACGATTCCTTTTAATGCTGAAATGGAAGCCAAAGGAGTCAGTATGGCGGTGAGGAAAAAATGGAAGAACTGGCCACGAAGGCAAGCAATGGCTCTTTGTTATCCCCCTTGACATAGGCAGTGGACGTGTCTACTATCGTGTGTTTTCAGTTTCGTATTGATTGCAAGTAACCGAATCTGTTACATGGTGGTAGTGCGCAGCATTGTGTACACTCACTATCCCTTTGAAGAGTGAGTAGACGAAAGCAGAAAAATAGATACGTTGATCTCGCAATTTCAAATTTAAGGCTAGATGTCCGTAAGCTTCACATTCCTTTGAGTGGAAATTGTGTCTTTAGAAAGTGCTGGTCTTGCTGCAAAATAAGTAGTATTCACGCAGCTGACTCCTTATTTAAAATTCAATTGATTTAATTACTAACTGTCAGAATTTTTCGCTGTTACTTTAAAATAACTGACCTCGTCACTGAGTTCATCGGATGACGATGTGTGATTGCAGTCTTTCTTAGTGTACGCCATCCATGACTTCAAGCTGAAATACTTTCGAAAAAACAGTCACATAACAAGATATAGACAATTGTAAACAAGAGCGGGATAAATGATAAATACCGTTAGTTAGTGAAAAACAGTTTTCGTAAAATTTGAAGTTCAAAATTGTGAAGTTCAAATTTTAATCGAAAATGTCGCCGAATTATCAGATTTTACCAAAAGACTTTTGAAATTTCTCCAAAGACTGCGATAACTCTTGTTTACTTCGAGGTAGGTCTTGGCGGTTCAGGAGGATGGTAGAACATTCTCTAAGCTTTCTAGCAAAGTATTAGGTTGTTCCAAAAGTCTCGTATTATTTTTTTCGATCATCACTTTTTATTTTTTTTTCGTCCAACAAACTTAGGCAACATTGTAGTGACCATTGTTATCGGCAACCCTCTGCCACTTTATAGAAAAATCGTTGATTCCCTTCTTCCAAAACTCTGGGTTCTGAGAGTCGAAGAAGTCAGCGATCGCCTTCGCAAGTCATAATCAACGAATTTTCTCTTGGCCAGGAAGGATCGAGAGGATGGGTAAGGTGATAGCCAGAAGGGGCAACGTCTGGAGAGTACGGTGGATGGGGCAGCACATTCCAGCCGAGCTCCTATAACTTAGCCTGGGTACTTTTCGCGAAATGGGAGCGGGCGTCGTCATGAAGAAGGGTGACCGCGTACCTTTTCCGACACTTTTCTCGAACAGCGACGGCAAGCTGCTGGAGCTGGTGGGTGCATACGGCAGCGGTGACTGTCTCGCCTTGTACCAGCACCTCGCGGAAAAGCATTCCTTCCTCGTCCCAGAACCAGCACAGTCCCAAGCGTGGTTTGTCTTTCATGTCAATCTCGCCGTTGCTAAAGCCGATGAACCAGCGGCGCACGGTCACGTAGCGCACACATCCCTTGCCCAATGAGCGCTGATGGAGTGGCAAGCTTCCGTCGTTTTGGTGCCGCAAGACCGCTCATAATATTAGGTTGATTCATTATAAATCGGACAAATGGTAGTGATGATTTCTAGAGATCATAACTCAGTAACGAATCAACGAAAATGGACGCGCGAGGTACCGTTGGAATGAGTATGAAAAGCTCTTCAAAGTACCGCAAAATAATCACTCCAGAGTAAATTCATTCCGCCACAATGCCGCACGATTTCAAGTGGTCCAGAGACCACATCCGCAACGTCATAATATTTATATCGCTATCTGGCCAGGAACCCGCGGATATCGGCAGACGTCTGATAGAAGTTCACAAGGAGCATGCCCCCGGCAGAAGTACACTGTAGTTGTAGCATTCGAAGTTTGCGTCAGGCGACTATTCCATCGAAGACGAAAACCGCGATTGGTGGAGCGTACACGGCGTAGAGTACTGGGAGCTGCTCGATGAAGGTACCACAGTATCCGCCGACGTCTACGTTCGTCAATTACGAGAATTGAAGGCCAATGTCCAAAGTTCGCTACGGCGGCGGTCACATGTCTACTTCCAGCACGACAACGTGTCTACTTCCACAGACCGCACTTCGCAAGATCGACCAAGGCCGAGCTGCTGTCGTACAATTGGACCGTACTTCTATACCCACCGTACTCCGCAGACCTGGCCCCTTCAGATTTCCACCTTTTCTCCCACAGCCAACGCCACCTGGACGGCCAAGACTTCAAAACTCGCGACGAGGTCAAGGCGGCACTCGGCAACTTCTTCGAGCTCCAGCTTCCGGCCTTCTGGAGCAAGGGCATCCATGATCTGCCTATACCGTGGCAGAAGGTCATCGATAAAGATGGAGTAAATTTCAAGTGAATCCCTGTTGTCGTAAATAAGTTGTACGACAATGATTAAAATTGGTCAATTTGTCCGATTTATTATGAATCAACCTAATAGATGACACCGCGAGTTGGGTGGCTATCGACAACGGGCATTGTAGCTCTCTCCACGGGATCTGCTGGGTCAATATGTATTTTCCTAGAGAGCTTAGGGAACGTTCTACCATATTCCTGAACCGCCTGGACCTGCCTCGAAGTGAACAAGAGTTGCTGATTTTTTCGGAAAAATACTACAAGACTTTTGGAACAACCTCATATATATTAACCCGCCAGATTCCGTGGAGGAAGCTACAATCCCCGTAGTCGATACTCATCAAACACGCTGTGTCATCTACTATGGGTGGTTTCGCGGCACGAAAGCGACGGAAGCTTGCCACTCCATCAACGCTACATTGGGCAAGGGATATGTGAGCTACGAGACGGTGTGCCGCTGGTTCGTCAGCTTCAGCAATGGAGAGATTGGCATGGAAGGCAACCCACGCTCAGGACTGTGTACCTCTGGGACGCGGAAGGAATGCTTTTCCATGAGGTGCTGGTGCAGGGCGAGAAAGTCACCGTTGTCGTATGCACCCACCAGCTCCAGCAGTTCGCCGTCGCTGTTCGAGAAAAGCGCCGAAAAAGGTCCGCGGTCACCCTCCTTCATGACGACGCCCGCTCCCATTTCGCGAAAAGTACCCAGGTCAAGCTACATGTGCTCTTCTGGGACGTCCTATCCCACCCGTCAGATCCTTGTGGCATTAATTCTTCTGACTATCACCTTTCCCAACCTGTGAAATCTCTCCGGGACAAGAGTAAATTCGTAGATTATGACTCGCTTGCGAAGGCGATCGCTGACTTCTTCGACTCTCAGAACCCAGAGTTCTGGGAGGAGGGAATCAACGATCTACCTATGAGGAGGCAGAGTGTTGCCGATAACAGTGGTGAATATATTCTTGCATTATTATGGTATGCTGGAAGAAATAATGATAGAAGTGATGATCGAGAAAAATTCTAAGTCTTTTGGTACGACCGCATAAAACCACTTCCCTTTCTCGAAGTTACCCATGTGAATAATCATTTCCCTTACTTCAACCGACTTTCTAATCGGATCGTAGCAGAGGTGCGTAGCATTCGTTGTGGATCGCAACGATAATTCCACCGTTTCTTACATTGCCCCTACCATCATTTTTGCATTTTACTTCAATCCCTCTTCCTCATGGCTACCACAAGTGATTACAGAGCCACTAAGCGTGATAAATGTGTGATTGGACTCCCTCAGACTTTGTCCTATTCTCTTTTTGTCTCGCTGCTCGGGAGGGTGCAAAAAAAGGTGCGTTGGAGGCCCGGCATATTCTATGAATTTCTACTCATACTAGCACCCATGTGGGACCTGCTGCCTCACTTAACGCCATGCGCCTCAAATGTTGCATGATTCGCGGACGGATCAGATCTGTGACCTATTTGATCAGAATTCTTGTGAAACTTACTTCTTATATGGATTGATGTGCTCACAACGCGGTAGCATGACAGTAGCATTCTTTGAGGTGACTTCTTCATTCGTTGATTCGCTTTTTGGTGTAGCCTCCTCTTTTGTTGTCTTTTCTGTGCCGAATATAGCAATAGCAGAGATTAGTAAAATATACAGTACCCGTATAGAGACCCACATATGTACACCTGAATGATTAGGCTATCAGGACAGCTGAGCAGTTACTTAGGGCAAAACAGTAGTCCATTACTGGTGTCATGCGTGCTGTGTAATCATAAATAGGGTACGGAAGAGTCAATGCAGCCAAATTCCGGAAAACGGTTATGCGGTCAAAAACTACAAAACTTCAGGTGACCCTCGAAGCGCTTTGAAGAACTCAGTTGAAGGTCTTTTTACCATTAGCCACTGTAAAAGCCACAGTCTAATGTGAATGGTTTTCCCCGAGCATTTTCTTAAAGGAACCGGAAGGGGGTCCGAAACAAGAGAAACATACAAAGAAATGAGCATTTCGTAACGAACGCAGAAGGTTGGAAGCGATAATCGGTGAAAAAACCCGAACTCAAAAGTGCATCGCTGCGGTGTGTATTCGCGCCTCATTCGCATCATCGCACTGGCGTTCCGAGTTGTCCGCTGTAGGAGACGGCCGCGGGCCAACTTTAGTTGTAGCACCTGACTCCCAGCGCAGTGGAGTGGCCATTCCCAACTACATTAACATTCATGTAAGTACATCTAGAAACAATATAAGAAAGAACAAAGGAGAAGGTAAAAGGAATGAACAACTTTATAATGGAAACATCTTCTCTTGGCACCATACCAAGGCGTCAAATTGGCGAGTTTGTGCAATGGCGGCCACTTGAACTCGTCCACACTACGTCTGTTCTACCGTAAGCCAAAATTACTCCCTTACGGTGTCTTTAAAGGCACAATTCACGGTAATTTTCGTGCGTCGTCTCGCTCCATAAGGACTCTAGAGGTGCTGAAGAACATATAAGTGAAGGAAAAGCCGAGTAATCCTTTCAAAAACAATGGTGATTAGGTGCCCCTGACCTTTGGCTTCGACGAGCCTCCAGGCCAGAGGCAAACATTTCGACAAGTTTTTGCGTGATAATATCATCCGATAAGATTGCTGTTCCTATGGAAATTTTTCCTATCTTTTCTTATCGCAGCCGATATCGTGCCTCTTATACACGTATATGCCACCGCTTCCCTGCTGGCAAATCGTAAGATGGGTGTGGGTAATCTTGAGACGGTGGCCGCCATCTCATTTACGGGTTCTTCACGCGTTTAGCACTCACCCTCGCGCCGCGGTGATGGCACCCATGTTGCTCTGGGTGGAAGCGGCTATCTACTCGGGGATGGAATCAAGATAATCATATTATCGTGAACTGTGCCTTTAAGATCATCGTGATTTAAAAGAAGGTCTCAGAATAAATGGCAAAGTAAAACAACTGGGCTTAGACGGAAACCATTGAGAGAATGCAGTCGCAGTAACTGATAGAAAAGGCCCCACAGTAAGACGTGGGCTCGCTGTGGAACGTGTCGATAAAGATTGCCATAATGGCGTGACCAGGCTGCAGATCGAGTGCGAGTAATACCTTAATAGGAGAACTGGACTCTTCAATTGGGACGACTGGTCACTGCTGCCGCCGAAGATGACGACCTTGGCCGTCGATCGGTGTAGCGGGCGGATCAATAGATTTGCTGCGGCTGGAAACCTCCGCACAATTATGGTTGTCTTTTTAGATTTTGAATGGAACAGTGGAACGTGCGAAGATGCGGGTAGTGATTAGTACAACGAATGGAATGCGCCACGTATTCGACCTTCGTTAAAGGAATCGTCCTCGGAAAATGAGTTACTTTGTCATCCATGTATTTATGTTACATTTGCCTAATAAGGGCCACATGCAAAATTTCACGCGAGAAACTGAGGCCGAGATACGGCTTCCCAAATTCTCGGCCGCGTGGGCGAGGCCTTCGAGTAAAAGTCCTGTCCCGTCGGCCCCCGTGGTTTGAAACGGAGATCGGGACCGTTTACATAACTTTCTAATCCTACAATGCGTCTCCGACCGCGACGGACGTCAGGGTGAGCACTTGCTCGGAGGCCCTGCCCACTCGGCCAAGACTCTGTGCTGCTGTATCTTGGCCAAATTTGCATTTTTTCGCGTGAAACTTTGCATGCGGCACACATTGGGCAAATGCAATATAAATATATGGGTAACAATAAACTCATTTTTCCGTGAACGATTCCTTGAAGTGACATCCCGGTAACATTTGAATGCACATGCTGCTTCATGATCTGCACGGGCTAACCAATGTGTGCAAATGAAGGTTTCATGGTTCTAGGGTTCGTTGATTCCAAATAATTGCTATCGATGGACGGACCAACTCGGACAGAATTTGAAGATATCGGGAGGGGTAAGTGAGGCTACTAGGGGAATTATGGAAGTAGAAGTGCTCAGCAATATAGGAGTAGAGAAAGAACGACATAAAACTGCGAAAAAACCGAGGAATAGAACCGGAAAACCCCCTCCTCTCTCGCGTCCCTCTGCGTCACTAGCCGGGGTGGACTGCAGACAGGCCAGAGGGTGGATCAGACGGCCGCGATCGTTTTTCCGCCCCCCCCCCCCCCCCTCCCCCGTGGCGACTCTCCCGGCCGCAGGACCGCAGAACGACATGCCGTGCTGCGGAGTCGTCATAAGACCCCAATCGCGTTTTTTTTTCAATGCGATTTTCGCCGCATATGACCTCTTCTGAAGTAGAAAGTTCGTTTTCAGAGAACGTAAACTCCCAGATCTCACTTTTCCCTTACCCCTACCGGTGCATTTAATCAAATGTTTCGAGAAAAACCTTAAGGTAATCAGGCCCCAATTCCCTCCCAGTAACGCGGCGTCAATGAATTAACAATACTGGATTAATACTATTTTGACGTTCTTGATAAAAGCGAAACTTTCCAATTGAAATTGAATCTCAAGGTACTTTTTAAATGTTCATTATTAATAGCTCAAAGCGAGTGTTGGGGGTAGTTTTGGCCGAGTGTACAGGGAGTTACGAAATGAAACGGTAAAAAACCCGATAACTAGGGGTTTTTCGTACTGTCGAGAACGTGCTTTCGCTCCCTCTGCATCACTGGACGTAATGATGCGGGCGGCGAGAGCAGTCAGCCACCTAGCGTTGTGGCGTCCGGTGTGCAACGCAGGTGTGTGCACTCAGATCAAGATTTCGTTCCACGACGAGCAGCGTGCGACGTGGTGAGCTATGCGCGCCGCTATAGTTGGGTCTTAGAACGACTACAAGGTAATGCTAGAGGCGCCACGGACAGTTGACTTGTAATCGTTTTGGTGCCCAACAACACAGCACCCCTAGGTCGTCCATATCGCTTCGCTTGCGACACGCCGCGGTGCGAAATCCTGACATAAGGGTACGCGCTCTCAGCTCGCACTCATTGCCCAACGCGCCACACGCGGACTTCCCTAATGGTACATCCTCAAAGTGTCTGGGATGACAGACCGGAGTGCTGCAAAAAAAAAGTCTATGACAAGTGACACAATATTTATTAAAGTTAATTATTATTACAATATTAAATATTGAAAGATATGAAATACGAATCCATTTGAAAATTATCGCACATGGCTTAGAACTGCAGAGAACTACTTATTATACAGAAATGTATAATGAGTGAAAGATGTCAATAAAGCATCAATGTACCATTTGGTCACGAGGATATCTTCGCGTTCTCCGGCGTTCGGAAATTGTGATTTCTGAGGAAAGTCACGAGCGCGTCGCTCTGACGCATCTTTCGTGCGCGTCACGTACGAGCGCCGATCCCGATTCATTTTTGGTCCAAATAAAATTAGAAAATACAATCAACCCAAGTGCAAGACGTAGGGTGTGTAGACTTATGTCGAATTTTCGCGCGGCGAACGGCGCCGCAGATCGCGTGTGATTGCATACATTGCAACACGCCCCTTAGAGTTTTACGCCGAAACTAATTATTTCTCAGTTAGGACTGTCATCATGTAATATTATCGATCTTTGAATTTTAATGTTACTATTTTGTCTTTTTGGGTACAAAAGTTATTGCTCTTTAGATAATGATGGGATAAACAGCTATTTCTGGAATGATCTCCATGATACCAGACCCTTGCGTTTTGAGGGGAATTCCAACCGACCCCGGCAAGTTGTGTTGATGGCGCCGCGAGCACGACGTCGCAAAGCGAAAATTTGACATGAGTCTACACACCCCAACACGTACTTTTGAGTAAAATATGTCTCAGACATATACAAATATCATCTATCCTATTCACAACAGCTATAGCAATGTAACAATTCACTGCTTGTTCGACTTTGTTATGTTATTACATATATTCTTATAAAATGGTCTTAATTTATGTAAACCCAGTGGTGTAAAATGCCAATAGCCGTTGAGATTGAAAATCTTGAAATGTTCATCGAAAAATCTAAAGGTTCCATTGATGGTGAACAGTGGTGTATAGTCGATCAGAGCGCATTTTCGACAGCTCTTTACGGTTCGCTCCAGTATTTCTCGAGCAAGACGTAGATTGGGAACTTTGTTGACGATAGTGGTCTAAACGCAAGAATATTTGAATTTCGGTATTTTTGCTCTATTTCTCAAATATACCTATAATATTCCTATAATATTTAGAACGCTTCATCTGTCTGTCCATCCATTACTTCATCCCTCTGTTTGTCACGAAATTAGGCATAACATGAAAAATAAGTTGTGGGGCGAGTTTTGGATGGGTAGGGTATGCGACAAGAGGTAAGCAGCACACATAGACCAGCTTTTGACCCGCCCACGATGGGCGGAGCGTGCACTGGGATGTTACGTTTTCAGACCAAAAGCTGTTAATTGGGTTCTCATATAACCCAATTGTGGGGAAAAGATGGATTAAGGTCGGGGATGAGTTTCTGAAAGTCATGATAGAGGTCTGGGGGCGGTGGTGGAGTATTTATGGTGGTGGGCGGAGTTTGGACATTACATGAAGAGCAACCTGTGAAAATGGGGACGAGGCTGGTATGGGTAGGCCATGGTATAAGTAGTAAAGAGCACACATGGGCTAAGTCAAGCTCCGCCCACGGTGGGCGGAGTTTGATTTGGTAATGGGTACGGAGTAAATTTATAAGAAAAACCACTTTCATTCGGCGCACTAACGCTCATGATGTTAAGTGCGCAGTAGTGTGCGCTAGCCCAACTGGTCATACTATAATATTCGACTTTTTCACAGTTTTTCCCAAAATTATCTCAGTATCGACAAAAGTACTTGCTATTGTGACTGTAGCATAGATCACATGCTTAATATTAGAATGAGAATAAGAACAGAACAAGAATTCGTATAAGGTACCGGATCTATGTGGCGTGGCTTTGTGATCGTTTGCAGATACTGTGCTTCAAAATCGAGTACTGGTCGAGGAATAGCATGTAGAACGAAGATTTTGTCGCTAACAAATCGAGAAAAATTTCTCAAAACATTAGCTCCCTCCAGCACATATTTGTCCGCTGTGGCGTGATCCGTAGATCGCGGCAGTTGCATAGTTTTGAGATACCTGAAAGCGTTTCGAAGAAGATTGATCGATGAAAACAGGCAATTGAGTGAAAAAATTCACACAATTTTCAGTTGTCGCGAGAAGCTCTGGAGTTGTAGTAGGCACTGAAATAATAGCCCTAGAGATGCTCGATGTTGCATTCACGCTTTACTCCGCCCCCAAGTGGACGTGTCTGCAGCGAATCTGTCAGGGCTTATTTCATCTGCCTTAACGTTCTTTTGCATCTTAAAGGAGTCGTGCTCGGAAAAATGAGTTTCTCTGTAACCCATTTATTTAGGCTATATTTGCTTAATAAGGGTAACATGCAAAGATTCACGCGAAAAGTGAGAATCCGGCTAAGGTACAGCTCCTCAGTGGGCGGACGGGGGGCGAGGTCTGCGAGTGGGTGCCCATCCCGTGGTCCCCTAAGTGGGAGACGCAGAGTGGGCACAGAAACTTGACGTAAATCTCCCACTCATCGTCTCCGACGGCGGCGGACGATAAGCCGGGGGCACCTACTCATCCACCACTTTGAAGAGCAGTATCTTAGCCGAATTCTCACTTTTTCATGTGGAACTTTCATGCCGCCCCTATTAAGCATCATAAAATATGAATAACAAAGAAAATCATTTTCCTTGCGTAATCCTTTAGCTTTGGCGGTGGTAGATATTTCAGTCAAATCATCCCCTGCAAGGCACTTCACGCAGACCTCCGATTTTTCTCTAATGGACCCTTCTGAACCACCTTTATTTTTAAGACAAGCAGTAGTGACCAAATTGTCGTGCCAATTGCTTTTGAGCAGCTGCTTCACGATGCACCACAATATCATTGTTTACTCCTACGGACAGTTGAAATCACATTAGAAATCTGTAAAAGGCAGTCGCAAGCGCTTGCCCACGCTTGCTCTGTGGAGATCATCCCCGCTTACCTGAGTACCTGCACCTACTCAGGTAAGCGGGGATGATCTCCACAGAGCATGTTTGAGACGAAAAATGGGGTTCTGGGGAAGCGCGCATATGAGATGTTTCTGCTGTTTGCGTTTAGACTTGTTAAAGGCACACCACGCGATAATCAGAATAGTGGCTTACTTTCTTGAGGCGAGTAGGTCCTTCTACAACTGCTGAGGCTGCACCTTTGATGCGGCTGCACGGTGCACCCTAACGCTGCTGTGCCTGCTTGGACACAGCCGAGCCACGCCCACCCAACCAAATCACACCTGGCCTTAAAACAACGGTTTCCAATGTGGAAGCTGTTTTCATCATCGCAATGGCTGTTTCATTGCATTATCTTCTCTTATCACAAGCTTCCTCCCCCCTGTGAGCAGCCCATAGGAAATTCGTTCGTCTAAGACTACGTGTGATGTTGTTGGGTGGGCGTGGCTCGGCTGTGTTTAAGCAGACACGACAAGGTGATGGTGCACCGTGCAGCTGCAACAAAGGTGCAGCGAGAGCAGTTATCCAAGGAGCTACTTGCCCCAAGAATGTAAGACCTAATCTGATTATCGCGTGGTGTGCCTTTAATGTAAGGCCGCCTTCATACTTTGCGGTGCCGGCTGATTGTCTCTGCGTTTCCGCTTGTAAACCCTGTCTAGTTGCCCGCGTCGTCTCTGCACCTCTCTCGTGCCACTCTGCCTCGCTGCCTTTGAGCAGGCACGCCTTGCTGGCGCAAAGTATGAACGTGGCCAAGTCGAAAAGTCGACAACTCACCTTGAAAGTACGAATAATACATCCGGTTTGAACTCTCTGATAGCTTTCCGATACACTTTGCTGGAATTTTTACAGTGCCATAAATCTTCGGTTTGGGTGAATACCTCACAACCTAAAAAAGAGAATCATCTTGGTCTGTTCAGGCCACACCTCCCGTTTTTAACACGCATTTCATGTGGCAGTCTCAGTTTCTCATTTTATCTCCGTGGTATTGTCTTGGAGACGCATGTGCTGTGTGGTATATCGCCGTGACATACATTCCTCTAGATATGAAAAATGGCGAAGAGTGGGTCTTTTAACTGTTAAGTATAATAGAAAAAGCATTTCCAAAACTTCAATAATGCGTCATGTAAGCACCGAAAGTAGATAAAAACAAATCCGAACCTGCAAGAGCAAAGATTTTTACTTCCACATCGGGTCCTTTGCACATTTCATAGATCACTCGACCTTGATTAGCGGCGTAACTGTTGCCGAGCACAAGTATTTTCCGTTTCTTTGTTCTTTTCAAATTCCACTGCAAAGAGCGTTTTAGCAAGGCATTCTCCGAGAAATTTTTGCTCAAGAATTCTGATAATAAAAGGAGAATAGATGCTATCGCAATGAGGCGGGGGGGGGGACATCTTATAAAAAGTTGCACTCGTAAGCATTAAGGGATCTTCGAGAAGTCAATCTGCACACTGCGTAAAGCCCTAGTGGAGGTAGGTAGATGCTCTTCTCATCTTTTAGGCTTAGCTGAAAAAAGCGTTCATAGTGGGATGTCCCCACCCCCTCCCACTGCGATGGCATCGGAACACGAGAATTTGCCGTGTAATTCGCGCTACCCCGTCCCTCTGGTTCCTTCTGGTGTTTTCTTTCAAAGACCGGATAAACGGCCTTTCAAAAATTTGACTTTCGAACAAAAAGAAAAGACAGTTTGAATAGTTAGCACTCTTTCCATTATAGTATTGGGCCATTCCAAAGTAATGTCGCTTTTTTCAAACAAAATTTTTTCCTACAAAGCTACAATTTCGTGTGGCGTATTATATACTATTCGAAAGAAATTTTCCTGCACTACAAAATGACATGTTCAGTTTTTTTGTCTGTCATAACCGAGCCGATCTTCAGGCTGGCAAAGTGGTTGGTTCAGTCGACAAAAATTGACCAAACCGGCAATTGATTAAAACACTACCTTTCGCTTCGGAAAAGTCGATCTGTCATGTGTCGTGTACTTAGATCCGACGTCTTCTACACGTTCCATCACTTGGTTGCTTGAGAAGTCGCTTCACTTTTTCCATTTTTGACGTTTCCGCCACAACCCGGTGATTTTTGGCAATTTCTTCAAACCACGGCAAGAAAATTTTCTCAAACAATCGGTTGAAAGAGTGGTGAAACGTCAAGGAGAGGTAATGAGTAGGGACAAAGAAACATTATTGACCGGATTCTTTACATATCGGCCGAAAAAATTAAATGCGAATTAATGTCATCCGGGCCATTATGACATGGTTTTGAAATTCAATCTGAATCGCAGCCAGAACAAAATCGAAACATATTTTCGATAGAGCAGAGAAAATCCTTTTGAATGGTCCGTGAAGCAATGCTGAACAATGAATTTTAAAGGGAAAATTTCTTTCTGAACAAATGTGTGTGCTTTCAGAAAAAGGACTTTAGAAAAAGAACGACGCGACTTCTTGATCAACAAAATTTTGAAAATTTCAGAGGAGGTAGGGCCAAGTACGGGACACATGACTGGTTGATTCTCTTTAAGTGAAATATAGTGTTTTAATCAATTGCCGATTTGGTCAGTTTTTGTCAACTGGACCCATCATTTCGCCGACTTGAAAATCAGTCATGTTCTTAAATGTCTAAAAACTAAATAAAGCATTTTGTAGAGCAGGAAAATCGCTTCCGAATGATGCATGAAAAGCTGCAAAAACTTTTAAAGTTATAGGAAAAAATTCTGTTTGAAAAAAGCGACACTTTTTATAGAATGACCCAATAGTTTCTTCCTATTATACTTTGCTAATAGCTCTCAGGTATTTTCACTCGCTTTTGTCAGTTTGGGGCGGAGTTTGTTAAAAAGTAGGGACTCGTGCAATCAAAGCTATAGCTGATTTTCAGATTTAAATAAGGGCTTTCTAGATAAGTCTATCTCAAGACTTTGCTTTAGGGTGAGAGGCCCTCTAACTGCTCTGATATGTGAAGCTTTATATAAGTTTCAAGCTATAAAGTGTTCATGAGGCAGACTTCGCGATTTGCGATTCCTCTTGTGGCGTCGCACTTTCGCACTCGACACTGCACATCTTGATATCTTGCATAGCCGCAACTTCGCGTGCGGATCCGCGACACCACAAAACTGCGAATAGCAAAATCGCGGTCTGACGTAGGCCCAAGATATCCCTCTATCTACTCGTCCCTTCGGCGTCGAAGGTTGGATACCAGATAACTCCACCCACACTTGATGTTTGTGTGTCAGTGCAATGTGCTACAATCAGTGAGGGGGGGGGGGGGCACAGGGCATTTTTTGGTTGGCATCCAGTGTATATGTATTAGGTTGTTCCAAAAGTCTTGTAGTATTTTTTTCGATCATCACTTTTTATTTTTTTTTTCGTCCAACAGATAACAATTAGGCAACAACGTATTGACCGTTGTTATCGGCAACCCTCTGCCACTTTATAGGAAAATCGTTGATTCCCTTCTTCCAAAACTCTGGGTTCTGAGAGTCGAAGAAGTCAGCGATCGCCTTCGCAAGCAAGTCATAATCAACGAATTTTTCCTTAGCCAGGAAGGATTCGAGAGGATGGGTAAGGTGATAGCCAGAAGGGGCAATGTGTGGAGAGTATGGCGGGTGGGGCAGCACATCCCAGCCGAGCTCCTATAACTTGGCCTGGGAACTTTTCGCGAAATGGGAGCGGGCGTCATCATGGAGAAGGGTGACCGCGGACATTTTCCGGCACTTTTCTCGAACAGCGACGGCGAGCTGCTGGAGCTGGTGGGTGCATACGGCAGCGGTGACTGTCTCGCCTTGTACCAGCACCTCGCGGAAAAGCATTCCTTCCGCGTCCCAGAACCCGCACAGTCCCAAGCGTGGTTTGTCCTTCATGTCAATCTCGCCGTTGCTGAAGCTGATGAACCAGCGGCGCACGGTCTCCTAGCTCACACATCCCTTGCCCAATGCAGCGCTGAAGGAGTGGCAAGCTTCCGTCGTTTTGGTGCCGCAAGACCGCTTATTTTAGATGACACCGCGAGTTGGGTGCGTATCGACAACGGGCATTGTAGCTCTCTCCACGGGATCTGGTGGGTCAATATATATTTTCCTAGAAAGCTTAGGGAACGTTCTACCATATTCCTGAACCGCCTGGACCTGCCTCGAAGTGAACAAGAATTACTGATTTTTTTTTTGGAAAAATACTACAAGACTTTTGGAACAACCTAATATGTACATGGATGGCCTTACATGACGGGGTCTTCACGGGTCAGAACATTGAAAATTAACGGTCATGGTTGTCATATATCTGAATTTGTCTGAGTTCGCGGCCGTAACAGTCTTTGAGATCCGCTGTCTCGATAAGAGAGTGCAGACCAGATGAAAGACGGGATGGGAAGACTGCCCCTTTCGTCCGGGGCTCAATCTACTGAATTTTTGTCCATTTTTTTCATATTTCAAAACATCTCACCTCTGTTGGTAAATCGCACCATTCCCATGGACCTTTGTACCTTCCGTAGGAATTTCTGTAGGAGCACTCGGGGTAGAACAACAGGTAAATATCGTCTAAGGAGAGTCGTTTGTTTAATTTTAACATCTCCTCTGAAAAGTTTTTTTTAAAAACAAAGTAATTCTCAGTTTTCTAATGAGGATATTACAGCAGTCAGTTTGAAGCTTTTCTAATATTTCATTATTTTAGATGATTACTGGTGGTCCGTGGGTCAGGGCTTCTACGGCAGTGACCGTTCAGATCTGCTCAAATTTTTCAATGGACATTCTCTCAAGTGCACTCGCATCGGCACTCTTTTGTTCACACGGTAAGCCTTCATTGAGTTTTGTATGACTTATTGCAGCACTAAAAGCAATCATACAGAAACCTCGTGCCCGCAAAAGGGGCGTGGTCATAGTCAGGGTAGGCGTGGCCAAAAATTGTGTAGCCCAAAAGGGGTGGGAGGGGGCAAGAGCAGCGAGGGAGCCTTTTGGCAACATGATCACTTATTCTGCACGATACATATTTCGCTCATTCGAAGCAATTCACGGCAAGCTCTCCTTGAAGTCACTAGCAATAGTCCCAATATTTTGGAATTCTCCCCTTCAGCGAAAAAGAACTTCTTGCTTTTCCGATGAAACTAAAATCCAATAAAACGACATATAAATTGTTCTTTTCGGTGATGTAGGCTCCAATTCTCTGCTCGATGTAAAATAATGACAAATTATCCTTTGCTTAGTTCTTTAATCGTCTTCTACAGAATTTTGATTTTATATGATTATTTTTTGAATCCTCTATCAATACCTTTCGTTAATTGGGCACTTGTGAGCGGGAGTTCACAGAGTCCAGATTTCTCTTGCAATGGTGTTTTGCAGGTGGGAGTGAAAAGTTTAGCTATCCACGTGCGTTCCATCTGAGAAGTTTCGCTCGATCTTACAGTCAGGATAGATACAGCAATAGCAGCGTAGAAACAAAAGATCAAGTAGAGAACGCTCCTCTTGCTGGCTCGTATGGAGACTTTCTCAAAGGTTTCGGTAAGAAAGATCGAAACCATTACAGCGATAACCACACCAAATTCGACACCTGAAATTAAATTTGATTTTCAAGTTCACGAAAGACTGAAAAAAGCTGAATCTTTGTGAAGAAATTTTTAGCGAAATTGCGTAAAAGCTTTTCTTCCCAGCCAAATATTTTACGGGGTGTGAATTTGAGTTTAGGCGCAAGGTGGGCACAATTGCGCTAGATTTGAGAACGACGGGTGAAGGGACCGTGTAAAGAGTTGAAAGGCGCCAAGAGTTGTTTTATAGTCGGTCGTTGAGCATGAAAGTTATATAACTCAGCAAAAATCAAAAATATCAAAGTGAAGAAGCTAAGTAGTGCGGCAGTGGAAGAGCCTGAAATCCATTCTCAACAGGAATGACCATCGCACACTCTTTGCTTCACCCTCTGCACCATTGGAGGGATGGGACAACGGCCAAGCCGAAGAGTGGCCCCGCCCTCCACGACTACTCCAGGGTGTGTGCAGATATCACGGGAAATCGCATGGCCGCCCGCGGCGAGCGGCACGGCGGGTGCGAGTGCCGGTAGCGGGGCATGGCAGCCTTCAAGCGAGGCAGTGTGGCATGGATGAAAGCGCTGAGATGACGCAGCTACGCTCTGCCGGGCTCCCAAGAGAAATCGATTCGCAAGTCATACTGGTGGCGCCCCGAGTAAAACGCCGCGGAGGGATTTCCCATCATATCTGCACGCACCCCTACTCCACCAGCTCACCACGCGATTCATGGCTTGGCAGTAGCGAGGTACTTTTCTAATGGGCTGAATATGAGCAAACTCGATATCTTATGTATCATCTATTTAAATGGAAGCGGAGAATGATGAGAATTAATTGGTTTTGGAACCCACTGCTATAAAATGTATTCTGCTGTATAATGATATAGATAGGCCAGTGAACTAGATATAGAGAATACGAAATGTCGCCAACATAAGTGAGACATCGTGTCGTTAGCACACAAGAAGAATCGTTTTTTGTGTTAAAAAGTATAAGTCCAGCTGTGAATACTGTAGTCGATATCCTAATTATTCCACAGTTTAGGGCGGGACGTATAGCAGGCTTTGGCCGTCAAAATTATAAAATAATAAATCGAAACCTTAAAAATAACGCTGGAATAGGTATGAATATCCAGAAACTGATAAGTATGTTCAGTATTAAGCAAATTCGATGGCATATCAAACTTGAGTATTTACTAGTTGTTTCTGAAAAGTTAAAAGTAAAAAAAGAAATGCCGCTGGTCCTGCTTGTTGTACCTGGTTCGGTTGAAGTCTTATCTAGCTGATGAACCAGTATACCTGGAATGAACTTTTTTTGAATAAGCGTCATTGTTGATTAATGATCACTATTTTAAGGGAATCATTCATGGAAACTCTATGATTCTGATTCCTCCTCATTAACTCTACTATATGCAACACATGTATAGAGACACAAAAAGCCGAGTAATTTCTCTTATTTCAGAGCAGAAATTAAAAAAGTGGAAGAAGAGCAACTCGTTCGAATTTCCGCCTCATTTCCCGCCAAAACATTTGAATAGCCTCAACGGCCAGAGCACAGTTCAAATTTTTACGCCCAATATTGATTGGCCTCTCACTCTGTATCCCTGCTCACTGAGTGTCGCCACTTTGTTCCTCAACTCTCTAGCGTCTCAACCCACTCGGACCCCCCACCCCGTGGTCCGCCACTTTGGGTAGCTCTATCTCAGTTGGATTCTTGCGGTTGCAGAGGAACTTAAATTTCCGTAGACGATTCTTTTGAGGTGTACATAGTGCGCTCAAGTGGGAGTGTAGCTGACCACACACGGTTAGGTAATCGTCTAGCGGATGAGGGTAAGGGAAAATTTTCAAAAAAAAATTATCATTTCATCATTTGAAGGACCGCATAACATTTTTTCTTGCTGGTGTATTGATCAACTTGAAGCCACCGGGTAGTAAAATTTGATAGACTGTTCGAAATGAAATTAAAGATGCTTTATCGGTGGACGTGTTTCCCATACCACTGACGTATTAGTCGTCCTGTGATGTGATGCGTCATACGCAGCACTTCACGAGTTCGTGCAGGCAGCTCACGGAGAGTGACCTGTTCAGTGGAGAGCGTGTTATGGGTGATGGGCTGCAAGGGCAGGGCCTCAGTAAGTCACTTGAGAGCAACATTTCAGGCGAGGAGCGTCGCATACCTTTTGCTTGGACCCCTAACTCTTCCGAGTAAACATCTTTTTTACTTCCTGTACAATCAGTCTGACGAACCCTTCCCTTGAATACAACTCGGAAAAAGCTTACCGATTACAAAGTGCCATATCCTTGCATGAATTAGGTTGAACGCTTGTCGATCAGGCAGAAGAACGTGGAGAACTAGGGAACTGATTCCTGCAACAAGACTAACTATTACTAGGCTTTGGGATAGTAAAGCACGTACACTAGTCGTATCTAGATCTGCTGGAACGGAAACCAGCACAAGTGGTATTCCTACAAAAATGTGTTCTTCCTCATCCTCCCTCCCACTGCTTCATGTAAAAGGCTTCATTTTTACCGCGAACATGAAAGTTTATCTCTTGATTTATAGGGAATTTTATTTACCGAAAAATTAGAGCTAATGCCAAAATGACCTTTCAAATTTCACAAGTGGCTGTCTGGCAGCGTGGTCATACCTAAAAGCGCCCTCCACGCCTTCTAGGCAATGGGGTCACACTGATTGTTAGTTATTGGTGGAGGGCATCCGAGAATGTATCGGCCACACCCTTCCGTAAACCAAGGGGCGTGGCCAGAACGGCACCTGGTATCTGACCGTGCCATCGAGTGGGGAACGCGCCTTCAGTAAGTGCATGTGTACCATTATGTCACATTTTGTTGCATAGCCTGTCGACGAGCGGGCACTTTTTCAGCTGCTTGACAAGTACTCCATGCCGCGAAAAGTGTATTGGTTGTTGCTACGGGCGCCTTAGTTTCACAAAATGTGGGTGGCATTTTTAAAACGGTGCCATTGCAAAAGTTACCGCAAATTTCCATAATTTCTCGTCGCAGTCAGTGCCTTCAAGATTTACTCTGAACTCACCTACGATCAGCAAGAATGGTTTCGATAGAGGAGTATAGATTGATTTGTATATAAGGAAAAGTAACGGGAATACTATGTAAAACTGCATCTCAGCTGCTATTGACCATGTGTGGGTGAAGAAATCAGCTGCTTTTGAGATCTAAAAACTATCATAATTATTAACGTAGCCTAAATGGGGATGGCCTTAAAGGACAGCAAGAAGGATTATTGGTCGATCACTCATGGCGAGCATCTATTTCGGGTGCATCTTATCAAGAGCGTATTGACAGCGGTCAGGTGGGTCTGTGATGTGTGGCGATCATACGCGCAGCACGTGATGCGCTCACTTTTGGGAGGAACAGGAGTCAGGGGAAATGATTGATCGGTCGGCATCGGGCTTTTCACGGAAATGCGACGCACACCAGTTTTACGGCTCTGAATGTTCCGAGACTCGCAGTTATCGAGTTCCTGTGCGTGCATGCCTCGATAATCCTTTTTGCTGCCTTCAAGCGTTCATGACTGAACTAACCATTTCGTGATACTCCTTGATACTATCTGTAGCCTTGATATTCGTCATAAAGACGGATGCATAATATAAAGAATCCCAATTAGTGGGATGTAGATAGCCGAATAGACATGCTTCAGAAACCACCATACAACCCAGGATCACAAGTAGGTACAACGGTACAATACGCTTCAAACGGCGATAGTAAAACGAGGCTATTTCTCGTCCACCAAATCGTTTTTCTCGTTCTGTCACCATGGACATCAAAAAGCCAGATAGAACGAAGAATCTTAACAAAAACTATTCAAAAACTTTCATTTGGTACTCTGTTAGATCATCCACGCAATCAACTTGAAAATCAGTAATTCATTAAAAATGTGAAATTGAAGCGATTCATTCATAGTGGTTGATATGATCGCGTTCATACTAAGCGCCGGCAGGGCGTGGTCCGTTTATAGGCAGCGAGGCAGAGTGGCACAGGAGAGGTGCGGAGATAACGCAAGCAACGAGACAGGGTGACGCAGGCGGAGACGCAGAGACACGCAGCCACGCCCTGCCGCCGGCATCGCAAAGTACGAACGCGGCCTAACAATCTTGCGCTAAATGTTTTTAATTTCCCTTTTTTGAATTGTGTTCCGAATTACAAATGAGTGTTTCCCCAGGAGGACGCATGTGCTGGCACATCCACGTGGTGCGTGTCGTGAACTACGACATATCTCCCAGACAGCATAAGTCGGGACTCGAGTCCCTTCTGCCAAGCCTAACTCGTTGTGTTTGTGATTCAACTCCCTTGAGAAGACCTATCTCATTTGATTTTGAATAGCTTCATGTAGTAAGAAAACAGTATATAATTCCATAATCATGCAAATTTTTTATGGAACTCACTGATCAACGCCGATATGTCCGTTTGGGAACTGATTCGGGAAAAAATGGAATAGTACGACGGCACTGATGGCTATTCCTCGTATCCCTTGAAGATCACGCCGACTTTTCGCAGTAGCAGGTGAAGTGAGAATTCCAAAAGAAGAATTAATATTAGGAAAACATGTAGAGGTGGCGTTAAACCATCCTTGGTATTCAAAAGGTGCGGATATATTCACTTTTCTCCAAATTTTCATACGTTTCTGTACAGGAAGCATCGAAACAGAGTAAAGGGAATAGTAGTAAGAGATAGTAAGTGAAAGGTGAAAATGATCAGTGAGAGAGATGGACTCTGGTGGCTCCTCATGGAATAGTGTAATTAAAATACTCTTATAAGGCACTTTATAAAGGGTAATTAGAAAGAATGTATTGGGATGAAGAATAAATTCCCGCCGTTTCTTTATTCTCCGTGTTGTTTTCTTTACCTTTCGACGGAGTTTATACTATATGTGTTCAATAGAAAATTTTCTACTCTACAAAACGCTGCTAATTGTTTTCCTTGGTTCCTTTGATTTCTTAATGTCTACGAGGTTCCAAAATGAAGTACTAGAGGAAACTTCGCCCTCTCGAAATTTTCTCTCCTTCGTCTGCCATAGAGATCAAAAAAGTTCGCGCATATGTTATCCATAGAGCTTTTTCAGCTCTTCGAAATGATACTGCTTTTTATTTGAATCGCTCAACTTTTTGCTGTTATTAAGACTCACAAAAGCAGCCGAAGTGTGGCACATTCGGTATCTTCTATTCCTCGCCTACCATCGAGATTGAAGAGAATTTTTATAAATGCATTCGATAGAATTCCAACTTCTCTCATCTTGAAACCTCGGCATTGAAGTTGTTTATAATTTTCTAGTGTGCCAACGAGGTTGTTAGGTGGAAACTTTATTATCGGCCTGCGTTTTGGATTTCTGCAAGAAATCCAAGAATGAACAACCGAAATGAGTGCTTATCCATTACGAATGATCTCTTGCCATTTGCGCCACATTGCGAGCTACTGATATGAGGGGGAGACATGCATGTCCCCATTATACTATATATAAGGACAGCATGACATCCTCATTCACTGACGACAACTGACACGGAGTGGCGGCGTTCCACTCTCGCGGTGGTGGTTGGTGAGTTATATTCTTTCGTACAGGGTTTTCTCCGGCGGTTCCTTGATGTTTCGTCAGAACCGCTAGAGAGATGAGGCGTTTGATGGTGTAGTGGACTAAATCCTTTATCTTGAGCCACGTTTAGGCCTTTGAGGAAGACGATCTGGTCGAAACGTTAGGCCGATAATAAAGTTTCCACCTAACAACCTCGTTGGCACACTAGAAAATTATAAGCATTCGATAGAGCTTTCCTTGATCTACAAGAAAGTGCCACTCGTGTTTTGAATACTTTCATAGTTTATATTTCTGAGGCTCCGAAATGGGGTTTTCAGCCAAAACCTACCCGCCTTTTTTTTCGCCGAAAATCGAAATTTTACCATACCAAACACTTGTGTTCTGCAGGGAAACCCTCAATTAGAACAGTAGATTAATCAACAGCGCATTTTTCCCCCATTTGATTTCATCTGAGGTGGAAAAGGTCAGCTCTTTTGAACCGATGCGCCAAAAGTGCACATTTTTACCTGCAAATTACTCCATTTCTAAACCTTAAAAATATCAAGCAATCAAACGATCAAAAACAAATGGAATTGTTTTGTAGAGCTTAATAAGCTCAATCGAAAACATATGCGCATACATTTTTGACCTCGATGGCAGACGAGAAAGATGAAGTGTCGGGAGTGCCAATTTTTGCCTTCAGCTTACTTCACTTCCAACTCATAAATATCAGGCAATCGGAGGAATCGAAAACACTGATAGTAGAATTTTGTATAGCAAAAAAAGCTCTATCGAACTCATATACACTGCGGTGCATAATGATAAAGCCACTCATAAATTGTTCATAAACTTTCATAGTAAGATGTTTCTGGGAAACTTCTCAGGTATAGATTGTAGCAAATTTAATCGCGCATCTACACATAACACCAAAGTTGAGCTTGAAATAACAGAACAAATTTATCTTCATTTTTTCAAAGAAATGCAGCTTTTCCGATGGTGCAAAATGATAAAGCCACCCTAAGTTATTCCGTCGCTTCTCATCTGTATTTGCTGAAACGTTTTGCTGCGGTAATGTTTTTCTTTTTCAGGTAATGGGGAAAGGAAAACCCCTATCTGATTTCGAAAAAAGCCAAATTGTCGCAAAAAAAGCGGAGGGATAGTCAAATCGTCAATTGCGCAAGAATTTAACCGCAGCCACACAGTTGTCGACAACTTTCTCAAGGATCCTGAACTAAGAAGAGTTCTGGGCGATCTCCTTCACTTTCCGAGAAGGATAAGCGCCGCATTCTCAGAAAAAGTATCGAATTTCACCAAGTTAAGCTCCGATACCAGGTCTTCTTTGGAGCTAAACGTCTCTAAAACAACTGTTTTGCGGGTTCTGAAAAAAAGTGCAAGTTTATCTCGCGACAGAAAATGAGGAAAGCACCATTCATGACACGAGAACACCGCAAAAATCGGGTGCAGTTCGTCAAAACATGCAGCCGAGGGTCTGGAGTAAGGTAGGGTATTAGGTCGTAGAATCCTTCTTGCTTTCATATGATGTTTTTCCTCTCCAGATTGTTTTGTAAGGCTGAAGGAGACACTCCGATATTACTGGCATGATCTAGAAAGGACAAGCTACGATTTTTGAGAAGGAATTTCAAGGGAGGGGGCGTTGTGGTGTGGGCCGCCATTTCATCGAAGAAACGTCTGAAGTTATGTTTTGTTCCTAAAAAGATGAGTTCCCCCGGTTACCAAGTGGTCATGCGCCGTGCACTTCTCCCGTTCTGGCGTGAAAATCGAAGCTGAAATCTTGTTTTCATGCAAGATAAGGGCACAGCCAGAGCACAATTGCATGGTTCAGCCGTCATTGAATAAGGCTCCTGCCCTGGCCGGCAAATAGCCCAGGCCTTAATCCGATGGAAAATGTATGGCGCTTCATGGTGCGACGGATTTATGCAGATAACAGGGAAATCCAAGGAGTTAAGGAGCTCAAAAAGGCTATAATCCACGCGTGGCACCAAGTGGACCAAGATCTTATTAATAATCTTTACATGAGTCTAGACAATCGGATTTTTCAGGTTATTCGGAGAGAAGGAAGGCCAACGGATTATTAGAGTAGCGTATTGTCCCTCTGTTGTTTACGAGTTGTTAAAATTCCTTACTGGCTTTATCATTTTGCACCATCGGAAAAGCTGCATTTTTTGAAAAAATGAAGATAAATTTGTTCTGTTATTTCAAGCTCAAGTTTGGTATTGATGTGTAGATGCGCGATCAAATTTGCTACAATCTATACCTGAGAGGTTTCCCAGAAACATCTTACTATGAAAGTTTATGAACAATTTATGAGTGGCTTTATCATTATGCACCGCAGTGTATTAGCTTTGTCGAAAGGTGAAGAGAACGTTGCGAATCACAGAGATTAAAAAAAACGGCCCTCGAAGAATTCCGGGAAGTAGAGCACACAGAATAAAACTATTGTATTCTGTGGACCCATAATGATTTTTTTTATTTATTAAGTTTTCGAATCATAGTGGTAAAACTCACATGTCTTCTTTCGGTAACAAGGTTTCTTCTTCAGCCTTTTGTACTCCACAATTCGATGAAAATAAATGAACTTTTTCCTTAGTTTTCATTGTACGATAAAATTCTAAAATTCGCATTTAACGTAATTTCATAGGTTTTAATCGGAGCGATAGATAGTTGATTTAGAACAATAAGAACACATTGAACGACAAAAATACTCTTTGGACTTCTAAAATACCTATGTATCTAGTTCCGATTAGAAATTCAAAATTAATGAAAATCGCTCAAAAATCGAAATATAGAAAGCTGTAGAATGATCGAGATAAAGTCTTCATCTTACTACATAGTAGGTGCAAAAATGTATAGGCTATACTGGGTAATTTATTTTTGTGCCGAAGACTTCTACTTGAGCTTTTTCTGATTGTGCAGATATACAATACATATTGGGTTGGGGAATAAGTCCCCGCCGTTTTTTTCAACCCCGTTTTTCACATTGTTTCCTTTATCTTTCGACAAAGCTCATATATGTTTTCGATAGAGCTTTTTTTGCTCTACAAAACGATACTATCTGTTTTTCGATTCCTTCGACTACCTGATATTTACGAGGTTTGGAAATGAAGTAAGCTGAAGGCAAAAAATTAGCACTTGCGCACCTCATCTTTCTCGTCTGCCATTGAGAACAAAAAATGTATGTGTACACGTTTCGATAGAGCTTTTTCAGCTCTACAGAATGGTACTACTATTTATTAAAATCGCTCAACTTCTTGCTGTTTTTTAGACTCACAAATGCAGTACTCGCGAAAAAGCGCCCTTTCGTTGTCTCGTCTTCCTCGCCTACCATCGAGGTTGGAGAGGATGTGCATATGTGAATTCGATAGAGCTCTTTTCGCTCTACGGGGTAGTGTTTACAACTTCCGTTAGAACTCATTTTAGCTATTTTTTAGATCATTTAAAAGGAGTGCCAAGTCGACGAAATCGAGCCTGATTGACACAAAAAGGCTCGATTTCGTCGACTTGGCACTCCTTTTAGATGATCTAAAAAATAGCTAAAATGAATTCTAACGGAAGTTGTAAACACTACCCCGTAGAGCGAAAAGAGCTCTATCGAATAGTACAACATTGTGCCGAAAAAATTTATTTTTATTACGTAGTTTTGAGTTGAAAGAAGGTGGGAACTCATTCCTACATGCTAAAATGTGAGAGGATACAAAAGAAGATTGGTATCATCTTGTAGTGCGAAGAGAGCTCTATCGAATTCATTTATGTACATCCTCTCCAACCTCGATGGTAGGCGAGGAAAAGGAGACAACAAAGGGCGCTTTTTCGCGAGTACTGCATTTGTGAGTCTAAAAAACAGCAAGAAGTTGAGCGATTTTATAAATAGTAGCACCATTTTGTAGAGCTGTGAAAGCTCTATCCAAACATGTACATATACATTTTATGTTCTCAATGGCAGACGAGAAAGATGAGGTGCGCATGTGCTAATTTTTTGCCTTTAGCCTACTTCGTTTCCAAACTCATAAATATCAGATGGTCGAAGGAATCGAAAAACAGATTCGAGCATTTTGTAGAGCAAAAAAAAGCACTATCGAAAACATGTATGAGCTTTAACGAAAGGTGAAGGAAACAATGTGAAAAATGGGGTTGAAAAAAACGGCGGGGACTTATTCCCTAACCCAATACTATGCTGTACTCCTTTATTCTATCTATTAGGTTGTTCGGAAAGAAATGCGCGTTTTTTTGTCCATTTATTTCTCTTCTAATACAGAAGACTTTGTAAAACAGTTTTGTCAGTTAGAAAGAGAATTTTATTGCGCATCTTTAGAAATACTTTTGTCTATATCTACTTGTTTTTTTTTGAAGAAAAAATTCAAAAAAGAATTTCAATTTTTTTTTCTAAATTTTGAAAAAAAATTTCAAAAAAATGCAAGATTCAATGCAATAAGCGGTAAATATTTGTCGCCATGCGTATAATGTTTGCAGAAAGATTTGGCTGTATAAAGTGTCGGGCAAAGTTCCAGCGTTTAAAAAACGGTAATGAAAGCTTGGATGACGAAGAACATGGAAGTCGTCCTCAAGTCGCTGAAAATTTATTTTCTTTGAAAAAAAACAAGTAGACATAGACAAATATATATGAAAAGATGCACAATAAAAATCTCTTTCTAATAGATCGAACTGTTTTGAAGAATCTTCTATAGTAGGAGAGAAAAATGGACAAATTCAACGCGCATTTCTTTCCGAACAACCTAATATATGCGTACTACACTAGTTATACAAAGATATGCATAGATAAGTTTTCATTACATTATTATTATTTATTACTGTATTTACTATAACACACGTACAGTCCACTCCCCGAAGGTTGGCAGGGCGTGGCCTACAGACTTGGGTGAGAGTGTGTGGCGAGGTGAGGAGATCGATACAAGTCCGTAGCTCTCGCCCTGCCAGCCGTCGGGAAATGGACTGTATACGTACAGTAGCGCTCAAAAGTATTCGGCAAATGGTTTTACTTGAGCTCAATACTTGTAACTTTTTTGCGACTGGACCGATCTAACAATAAGAGAAATTTTAGTATGTTGTACACTGCAATTGGAGACACTGCATACTTAATATACTATTTTGGCCCTCAACGATATAGGTTACGTGGTTAAATGCAATTTTTGTTTTTGGAGTGCCATCCCTATGCCGACCCGCTGTGCCGCTGTCATCAAAATCGCGGTATTTCCACAGAACATTGATGTTTTCTAAGACTTGCTAGTTCTATTTTCGTAAAGAAAGCCATTTTTCTTGACTGAGCCTTTTCCTTTTCTCCGGTAGTTTTGTAGTAAATTCTTGTAAAAAACCATGAAAAGAGTCAAGCGGCACTCAAGTAGAAGGAAATGTTGACAGCAGGTTCAGGCACCACATATTGAAATTTTGTCAAATTTGGTCAAGTAGAAAAAAAGTTATGGCAAAAAAGTGCTTGGCCGAATACTTTTAAGCGCTACTGAATATTACACATATAGCTATGTAAGATTACTTTTCTCGCATGTACCCAAATATGTACCTGCTTCAAATTAGGAAATATTTGTATGGGCATGGCAAAGCAATAAATCGGATCTAGGTAACTCTGAATAAACCTTTTGGTCCGTAAAAGAGCATGAGGTGGATAAATACATGAAGTGAATATCAATTCGTAAATGAATAAAGTTATAGAAATGAAAAGCGAGGTGGTTTCCACATCTGGGTCAAACTATTCATTTTACTCCCGATCCAGATGCGCTTAGACGATATAAGTTTGATGTCTCGATTTGATATGCATCGCCCGAGGTGTTTCTACAGAGGGGTGCCAAAAAAGAGTACCTTTTTCTCCTTCACCTTCAACTCTACTTTGGTCGAACTTCAGCAAATTCTGACGAGATATTCCATCCCCAAATTCAAGAACTCACCTCATACTATCACTGAACTCCGTGAGAGCCTTGATAATCGGTGATAATAATAATTTAAACTGCAGTGGAGACCATTGCGTAGACGGCTTGGTCCAAGGTCCGAACATGTCGATGTGCCTGTTAGGATACTTCGATTAGTACTACTCGCTCACCGGGTTTGTCCACGCCCCTAAATGGACGTGATAGCTTGTGCGTTAGCGTCTTCGTTTATTGCCGGTCCATGGTCTGAGCTACTTTTCTATCACAGGCCGTAAAATGCCTTACCGTCGCGGAAAGAGGGATGTTCGGGAGGGGGAGGAGGGGGGGGGGGTCGTTTTTCCCTTTTCCGTCGCTTGTAAGCAATTTGACACCTTTACTTTTATGGTAAAACGTTTAAGCGCTAACTGGTAATTGTAGAGTCTACATTGGGCTTCTAGCCTTGTTCCTGGCCCATTGGACCCTTCTAAAATGTAGGCTAAAGTCAAGTGAATGGTTTCGGAAGCCATTCTTTTTGACCGTGTTTTCGTCGATTATTAATGTTCCTTTTGCGCATGCGAGATAAGCAACTGAAACGCCTAATGGGTTCGGTCCAAAAATTGGAGCGGATTGATCTATCATGTGTTGTCGTGAAGTCTCAATTGTCCAATTTGGTCAAATTATTATTCCACTTGCGAATTGAAAGTATCGACTGTGATAAGATCTTATATCATGCTTCACGCACCGATATAAGAGTGCTTGTAGCTGGTGACGTTATTTCACTCGGCATTACTCAAGCATGGAGTTCTGTTTGGAAGAAAATCACTGTTGGTCTTACGGTTCCTGCGTATGGCTCCAGATTCTCCCGATATGTTGCAGTTTCAGACAGCGATGAGATGTCAGCCGCTTCGGCTTCAGCCTATTCATGGACGGACAGCGATGAAGTGATCACCGTTGGAAATGCTGAAGATATATGTGAGCATCTTTATTCTGAGGACACCACGATTATCTTCAAAGAATCGAATCTGGAGATTCAGAATCAGGCCAGCTGAAGGTGTAGCCAGCAGCGGGACCTCAAGGAACTGTAATTCCCCTCCTAATTCCTTTCTCGTATGCGACTAACCAATTGCTTAAATCGTGCTCGATGAATGAGTATCTCTTTTACCCATATATTTATGTTGCATTTGCCTAATTAGGGCCACATGCAAAGTTTCACGCGAAAAATTGTAAATCCGGTTGAGATGCAGCTTCTGAAGACGATGGCCGAAAGGGCGGGGCTTCAGAGCAAATGCCCGCCGCGTCATCGGAGACGCATAATGGGAACAAAAAGTTACGTGAACAGCCCCACTCTTCGCCTCCGACCGCGACCGACGACGGGCGGGCATTTACTTTGGGCACCGCCCCCTGGACCGCCACTGTGGGGAGCTGTATCTCAGCCGGATTCTCACTTTTTCGCGTAAACTTTGGGCTCTTATTAGGCAAATACAACATAAATTTATGGGTAGCAGAGAAACTCATTTTTCCTTCAAAGGCCTTGAGACTACGTTTGCTATATTCAAGAGAGATTGTGAACCTGAAGGACCGATAAGGTCTGGCAAAGGCCGGGCCTATGTACTAACCGTTAGAGGTGTTCTTATCAGTGGGAGGATTTGTAAGAGTTAACGCTTCGTCTCATATTAACAGTACAAAGCGGTTGTGTAGTGTCTAGAGTTGGTGGCTGCACATACGTTTCAATGCGAATAGGCGATTAAGCGACTGGGCGAAATGGGTGAAGTGTAAATAGATTGGGCGATCACGCGATCACGCGATCACGTGAAGCGGTTCAGGCGATCAGGCGAGTGGGCGAAGAGTGAAAGATACCTATCGATTTAAGTCGATTAAACCAGCAAATGATCAGCGTCTGATCAATAGATGTCTTTTGCTCATCATCTGATTGCCTAATGGGGATTTGCCTGTAGTGAACGGTCGGTCCTTCCCACCGTTCTTCTTATCACATCAGTAACATATGCTTACATGACTGAATGGTTTTCTTCCTAGCATGCGAAGCGTGGCAACATACGACAAAACAAGCCCTTAGGCATCGGTCAGATTTTGCGATTCGCGCGATTCAGGAGGAAGAAAAAGGACACATATCGTTCAAGCGATTCAGGCGATCGCCTGCTTGCTCGCTTCACGCTATTCGGGCGGAAAGGATAGGATTCGTATCGATATACGGTCAAGCTGCGTCATCTTTGCCACTGCTCCTCGTCGACATTAACCCGTCAGTACCGCACATCTCCGGTGTCACAGGAATGCGTGGACCTGATCGATACAACTACGCACCGATAAACAGGTCCACTACCACAGTCAACGGGGGTCAGTGTGGGCAATAGGGGAGAACACGTTTGCCACATCGACGAAGGGAAGCTTAGACTGCGTTTATGCTTTGCGTGACCGAAGCCGGCATCGGCGCGACGGCGTCAAAATGATTAGGTTGCCGCCGCCGACGCCGTCAATCTGATAACGCGTCTAGTTACAACGACCCACAATATAGTATAATCGTGGCGAGAGCCGGCGAATTCGAATCCTGGCGTAGTGCCAAACGATCCAAACCTGCGATAATGAAATGATGAGCAGAAAATAGGAGACTGAGGCCTTTTGGCACTACGCCAAGATTCGAATTCGCCGGTTCTCGCCACGATCATCATACTGTATTATGGGTCGTTGTAACTAGAGCGCGTTATCAGTTTGATGCCATCGTCGAGCACATTGTTTTGACGCCGTCGCCGCCTGTGCCGGTGTCGGTCACGCGAAGTATGAACGCGGCCTTGTAACGCAACGTCTTTCATCGTGTGCGATTAACCGCACACCCAGGGCGTGGCTGCGGTTACAGGCAGCGAGGCAGAGTGGCACAAGGTTAGATGAAGAGGCACGCAGCCACGCTCTGCCGCCGGCACCGCAAAGTATGAACGCGGCCTAATGAATCGTCAACCGTCTTTGTGCGATATCCACCGTATGTGGTCGTCAGATTTGTGCGTGGTGTCTGCGTGGCTTGCCTTTGCTCCACCCCTATGATGTAGGATGTGTCCTTGATCAGAGGCGACGTTAGGAAGGGGGTTCCGGGTCTGTCTCGGAATTTTGGTCATTTTCTTCCATTGCATCACTTGGCATCTATGCTTTCAACATCCACAAAGAAACTCTATCGGTGCTGTTAGAAGAAGTAGGAAGCTTATACACTGACTGTTCAGATAACGAAATCGATGACGTCGCAACAGCAATTCTGGATAGATCCGTGGATGAAGGAGTTGGCGAAAGTGATTTGTCGACTGCCAGTAAGTACAAAAAAAGGCAACAATAAAGCGGTTCAGTTTGTCCTTCGGGGATCTTTTTCAGTTTCTGATGAAGACTTGATGACGGCCGTTTCCCATGATTACTCTGCGTATTCTTTACCAGCCAGTGAAACATTTGTGGATATGGACGGTGGGTCATTTCAACGACTGTATTCTGTCGGATCTTCAGAACGTAGCACATGCCATCGTATCCAGAATGTCTCGAAGTGAATTCGAGAAATTTGCAGATATTGAACCAAACAGCGTTAAAACGGCAGAGATGGAAGTGTTAACCCACACACCACCACCCAGTGAGACAGACGTCGACATGGAACGTGAGTATTTATTAGAGTAGGGGTGTGTAAACCTATGTCGAATTTTCGCTTTGCAACGACGCACTCGCGGCGCCATCACCTCAACTAGCCGCAGTCGGTTGGAATTTCGCTCAGGACGCAACGGTGTGGTATCCTTTAAGAAATGCTGTTTATCTCATCATTATCTGAATAAAGAAACTTTTGTGCCCTAAAAAGACAAAATAGTAACATAAAAAGTAAGAGGAACGATAGCATTACATGGTAACAATCCTAATTAAGAAATAATTAATTGGCGTAAACTCTGAAGGGAGTGTTGCATTGCTCGCAATCACACGCGAAAAAATCCGCGATGCCCCTCGCCGCGCGCGGCCGCGCGAAAATTTGTCGTAATTCTACGCACCCCTGGAGTAGCCATAATCAGCATAGATGTGTGGTCTTATTTTGGCTCACGGAGAAATAACTGTGCACATATGTCTGTATGAGAGGTGTGAGTTGATGATAAGGTGGTTTATCGATCGATACCTATACTATTCCTGTTAAATTTCTGGATACCTATTATGCAGAGATGAACTTCCTCAGGCTGCTTTCATAGATTGCAATCTGATCGGAACGATTGCTACGATCGATATGTTTCGGCTGCCGTGATCAAGCACATCAAATATTAGGTGCATAGCTTGCGTTGCGGATGCGTTGCGATCGCATCGCAGAGTATGAATCAGCCTAATAAGCATTTGTTTTTGCTTCTTAATCAGGGGGTTCTGAACGATCTGTTTCGAGATTTTTTCGACCATTGCATCTTACTCTTTGCTGCTTCCCATGATGTGGTTAAGGAAAATCACGGGTGAGCCGTGCAACCGACTTCCATCACATCGTGGAGAGATTCTAAGGGTCTGGCTGGCAATTTGCAAAAACCCCGGAAAAAAACAAGTGGCATGGTTAACCGAATAAGCCTAATTGCGGTCAGTCAAGCTGGTAGGGTGCTAGGGGCGCTGATTTGGGCAGGTTGATTCCTATAGATCGTTGCCGTGAGGTGCACTGTCTCACACGTACTCTTCTTCAGGCAAGTATCCGAGATAGTTAGAGTTCAGCTGATTTATTGATTGTACTGGATGTATTATTGATTGATACGAGATATGCATTCACATCATATCATTCAGAAGATGTGGTTGGAGGCGCGTCACCGATGAGTACCGCAGTCACTGGAAGCATTTCATGGTACAGTATGCCACCGTCAGAGACAAATGTTGAAAGTCTGTTTCATCCCATGTATTCAGAACTTTGAAACAATGAGATATCGTGAACTCTCATTTTAGTGCCGTCAAGCATGCACGAAGATCATGTTAAAGTCGCCGAAATCGTAGAGGATATCAGTGACCAAGTGAATGAAAGTATACTCAGATGTCAAGGTGAGCGAGGAGGAAGAGAAGAAGAATCAGCTGTGGAAACATTTCAGTGTAGCGTTGCAGTGAAAACGAAATGCAAAGAAAAACCCTAAAAGAGGTACTCTGGTCTTTCAGCTGGTATCTCGACCCAGACATGTTTTGCGGCGCCCCCTCCCCTCCCCATCACTGTCTATGGATTGTGTCCGCGTTGATCCGTGTTGTGCGGCGGTTATGCGCAACACATGGCGTGCTCTTTATGGGAGGGTTCTGCCCACGGCGAGTCTACCAACCAGGGTAGAGCTTTGTTAAAGAACTTTGAGTGCGCCTCTCACCTAGATTTGCGCCACATCCATCGTTTTCCGAACGCCTGGGATTTCACGTTGACGTGTTACCTTTCTGAACATTTGAATTATCAATCCTATGGCGTTTCGGTTAGATACCAACCGCACCTTTCATGTTTCATAACATTTGAATTTATTCCAGACTACCTAGAGAACCTCGCGCTTAACGAATCTGTGGGTTCCGAATTGGACAAAGCATTTCTGGAGGCAGAGGAAACAGATACAGGTAGGATAAGGCATCTACTTTTCACCTGTTCGAAGCCATCCTACCTCTAGAATATACCCTGCATCTGACCGCCGAATAGCTTTGGGAGGGTAACTTGTTGAATAAAGAACAGTAACATGTCTATACATGGCTGTCCTCTCATAAATATGTACATGTATGGTCGTAAACTTACTTTTCAACATTTGACAGGCTGTACCTCCATCCTCTTACAGTAATTACCTATGGTTTGATGAAATTTTAGCACCATTTCAGATGAAAGCAAAGATCCCTACGACTTCGACACAGCCATAGAAGCCTAAGGTAGGAAATGTAAGTCTGGCTCGATTCTCAAGTGATTGTCTCTGTTTTCAGGGAGATCAGAAAATTATGCACATTATATACACGAAATTTTAGCCAAACATTAGCTAATTTCGTTGTATTTCCTAGTTGAGTTGTGAACGACGAAATCTTCCTCAGCTATTTCTTCCAGAATAAAAATGTGGTTGTGTAGTTCATTCTGTGAAGGTAGACAGTCCGCAGTATATCAGCTTTGATATATGCTCAGGTGTATGCTGGATCACACGAATTTTGACCCCGGCATGAGGTCGGCTCACCGCGCGCGGCAACGCCTCGCGAATTGTCCGAGTGGTGGCTTGTCCTTCGCCGTCTAGGCTCTCCCAGATTTGCCTAAGGCCGCGTTCATACTTTGCGCTGGCAGGGAGTGGCTACGTTCACAGGCAGCGAGGCAGAGTGAAACGGAGGATGTGCATGGACAATGCAGGCAACGAGACAGGGCGGCACACGCGGTGGGGGAATAGCTTTGGCAGCGTATCCGAGGCTTCCAAAAGCTGGATATCGTGTGCGCAAGTACAGTAGCGTGCGTCGCGGTGTGCAATTTTGCGGTAATTCGATGGTGTGGACCGTGCGAATCTTCCGGACCGGATGACCCGCAAGGTATAACCTCAGCCTTACGGCTTGTTGTTGAATTCTACAAAATTGAAAAAAAATAATAAATTGAAGTGTTATGAGGTAGGGGTGGTTCATCCGCCCGTTCTCCCCTCTACTTCTCAAGTTAGAGTAAAGTTCACACCTCCTGACAATCATTTCTTCATGTCGTCCTTCATATCCCCATCCCCACTAATTGACTTGTTCCAATTGTGCTGAGGGTGAATTAGAGGCATTGGCCTAAACTGACCCTCTCTTGAATACACGGCTCCAACATTTTTATTGCTCCAGTATTTCCTCCGTGATTCCATGAAAAGCCGTTAAAAGAAAAGTTCATTGGTCTGCGCTGGGTTATCAAGTAGTAATCCAGAACCTCTGTAAGCCGAAGTGTGTAGAGATATGAGATAGGTCTTTCGATACGATCCGATGTACTGTGGAGGCAAGGCGACACGAGTTTACCCAAACAAATTTATTAACGGGAATAACGATCACGAAACGCGAACAAAACAATGAAATTAAGATTGACCGTCCGGAGCGACAGCAGTAGGGGCTTGATGAAAATGAGGCTCGATGAGAACGTCGGGGGGATGAAGTCCGGATAAGCGTCGTCGTCCACACCGAAGGCGAGCGAGCCACTGAGGCTACGGTGGGTGCCACACAGGCAAGGAAAGGAGGTTGGTGTCACACAGACAAGGAACCACAAAGTTGGGGCCACACAGGCCAGAAAAGATGGGTAGGAGGGAGAAGCTTTCGGAGTCCCTGTGACTCCCTACTACTGCAAAAAAAAACGTACACACACTCCGGCAGATGCCTTATATGCGCCTCGACCCGCGCACAGATCTCCCCCCAGGCATTCTTTGAGCCCGCTCGATCACCATCGCTATCTGATTTGATCACTCGACCACCTATAGCGCCCGTCGTTTCATCGGCCTTTCATTACGAGGGCCGGGTCGCTCCGGATTTGGCTCCTTTTCCCACATGCCCCCCCTGCGCCTAGTCGTCGACCTCGACGACTGCTCCAGCGTGGGAAGCTGAAATTTACTAGCTTTCTTACAGATAGCACAATATAGTTGTTTAGCAGCTGCGACTCCTAGGTACGCATTATAGAACTGACTGGTTCCTTCCGGGGAACCGGCTTCCACAAAGACCTTGTCACTTACTAAACTACAACTTGCTGTGGTAATCACCTGATTACCACCCATCTTCACAAATATCCAATCTAACGTTTTCCAAAGTTTTACCATTGAGGTCCATTTCGCCATATTTGTAGCAGTTATCGGTGTCCATGCGGTCACAACTTGCCCACCGTCTTCTACGTGATCCTTCACTATTTTAACGATCTCTTGGAACACTTCCATTTTCCCTTGTTTTCCATCGGGAAGACGATTATCCATGTGCCAAACGTGGTCCATTCCATAAGTGTATCCCTGAGTGTAGAAAATGATGTCACGACCTTGCTTATGAGCCCTCCTTTTGGGCCATCCTTTTCCAGCAGTAGTGCCGTTTCTGGCGCCGCGAATCCTGTGGGGCCTTGCTTCACCTTTTTCGCCGCCCTGGAGTCGTCTGCAAGATCCTTTTTGAGTTCTGCGAAAGCAGGTTTATAGAAATCAATTATGCAATTTCCATCAATGGGCTCGTGCTTCGAAATCGCCGACGTCGTGCATAGGAATTCTGTCCAATCGGTACAAACCGAGTACGCCAACTTGAGAACTCTTGTCAATGCTTCGACATCCAGCGACACTACTCTGTCCTTGAAAAGCCGTATCTTCTGCGGAACAGTTAGCTCTTTTCTGATAAATATGGACGCAGCCTTCCAGGCAGTCCATACGTCCCCAAACGGCCTTTTGCCATACGCTCCCGGCAGGTTCAAGCCTTCGATATCACCCAGCGTCGTGTTTGCGAAGCAGTCGTCCAAACATTGGTACTGCATGTGGCCTCTTTCGGCTGCTGACGTTATAACGGCGCCACTGAAAACCTTCGTATAAGTTTTACATACTTGGACTTTCCTCGGTCTACCCCTACGGCCTCTGACGTGCGCCGTATCTACGCGCTCGTCCGATATCTCCTTAGGCACTATTCTCATCATATCAAACTGTATCCGAACTGGCTCTGTATTTTCGCCGATCCTACTAACTAGCGCGGAGTTTTCGCTCACGCTCAGCACCCGGAATGGTCCTGCCCACTCGTTCACTAACTTGGGGTGTGCTTGTCTTGCTTTCTCACTCGGTGAGAAGACATATACGCGATCGCCCACCTTCGGAAATCTTCTACCTTCCACCTTATTTTGAGCGTCATAATACTTTTTCATCTGTTGCCTTACGCGGCTGTTATACTCCCCCACTCTCTCATGGGTTTCTGCTACTGCTTGCAAAATCTCTGCTTTATAATCCCCTAATGATTTGTCCATAGAATACCAACTTATACCTGCATCCGGTATCACTTCCGAGGGAAAAACCGGGTCTATCCCGTGAAGTAGGAAGTATGGACTCTCCTCAGTTGCTCCATGAGGTATCATATTGTACGCCATCATGCAAAATGGCAGTCTGGAATCCCACTCAGTAGGTATGGGCGTACATTTCCTCAACATAGCTACTATAGTGCCATTTAATCTTTCCGTGAGCCCGTTCTCCCTGGGGTTATACCCCTTTGTCGTTATATGGGCAATTTTCGTCACTTTCGTTATCTCTTGCATGACCTGGTTCACAAACTCTCCGCCCTTGTCAGAAAGTATAGTTCTTGGCCATCGACAGCCGTCCGCTATCCATCTGATAAAAAATGTCTTTGCAATCGTTTCTGCCGACTTATCTGGCACGGGGTATGCGGCAGCGAACTTGGAAAAGTGGTCTATCACCGTGACCGCGTACCTATTGCCTTTAGTGGTTAGTCCTAACTCTAGCACGTCAATCCCCACTATTTCATACGGCTTAGATGTCACTATAGGTTTTAGCGGTGGCACCATCGCTTGATGTGGATTGTGCACAAAGCACTTCTGACACTCCTTTGTCCACCTATGCACATCCTGCACCATTCCTGGCCAATACACTTCTTTGATCAATCTGCCCACGAGTTTTTTCGCACTAAAGTGGCCTGCAAATAACCCTTTGTGCGCTTCATGAAAAATTTCATATCGTTGCGTTTTTGGAACGACATAGACTGCTCTACCATCCTCTCGGTACAACTTCAGCTCTCCTTCCTCTAACGCAAAATCAGCTATCCGTAGAGGCTGCTTTTCTCCAGCAATGCGTACTACTTCCTCCAATTTGCCTTCTTCTACCAGACGCACTATTTCCCCAAACTGGACGTCGTTTCTCAGTTCTGCTAACCACTTCGAGTCCTTGACGGTCACCTTGTTTACCACCGCCTCATCAACTCCCTCCAGTGACTCTTTCCATGGCATCATCGGAACTCCTCTGCTGAGCGCATCCGCTACCACATTGGCACGTCCTTTCACATACTGAATCTCGAGATTATACCTCTGAAGTTCCAACGACCATCTTAACACGCGTGCCGACACATTAGTGCGCTTGAATAGTGCCGTCAGCGGCTGATGATCCGTCATCACAACCGTGGGAAGACCATAGATAAACATATGGAACCGCCGTACTGCAAAAACAACAGCGAGGGCCTCGAGGTCCGTCACATGATATCTCCGCTCTGCCCTACTTAGGCTTTTAGAGGCGAAGAAGATCGGATGTACTTGTTGGTCCTCCCCTTCCTGCGAAAGCACGGCCCCTAATCCGCATGTGGAAGCATCCGTACAAATGACAAAAGGTCTCCTGCCTTCCCTCGCTGCCTCTATGTCGGGTTGTTTTAATACCGGGGCAGTCATGATCATTCGCTTTACACTTTCGAATGCCCATTCATGTTCTGCCTCCCACGCCCATTTTGCCTTCGTGGACGTTAAGCTGAACAAGCAGCCGACATACTTGGAGAACCCCAAGCAGAACTTCCTGTAAAACGACGCCATTCCCAAAAATGTACGCAACTCTTTCACATTCTTGGGTACAGGGTAATCTCGAATCGCGCCAACCTTCTCCGGATCCATATGAACCCCTTCGACGTCTACGATGTGCCCTAGGAAGGCCACTCTATGTTTCAGCAGATGGCATTTCTGTGCCTTTAACCGAAGGCCAGCTTTCCTCATGCGAGCAAACACTTCCTCCAGCAGTTCAAGATGGCGCTCTTTAGTTCTTGTACAGATCATGATGTCGTCAATGTAACAGAATACTTCACCACCTAGTAAATCTCCTAAGACTGTGTCCATCAATCTCTGGAACACCGCTGGACTCGTGCTCAATCCGAAAGGCGTCACCCTAAACTGAAAAAGGCCGTCCGGTGTCGTGAAAGCAGATTTCTCCTTGGCATCCTCCGCGAGTGGTATCTGCCAATACCCACTACTTAAATCCAACGTCGAAAAGAAACGTTTCCCCGACATACTCTGAAGAACTGCTTCTATGCTCGGGAGTGGGTATGCATCCAATTTTATTCTTTTGTTTAATTCCCTGTAGTCCACACAGAGGCGAATAGAGCCATCCTTCTTTTCCACTAGTACAATAGGGAACGCCCAGTCCGACTTGCTGGGTTCTATAACATTTCTTTCCACTAAATCCGCTAACAACTCCCTTAACTTAGCTCGTAATCCTAGTGGTACTGGACGTGCTTTCATCTTTATTGGCGCACTATCTCCCGTGTTAATGGTCATCTGTACCAAATCTGTCTGGCTTAACTCATTATCCGAAATTGAAAAAACATCTGAGTAATTCTCTAGTAGTTCCTTGACGCACCTATCCATGCTATTTGCGTCCATATTACCACTTATATATTGCAACAACCTCTGCAGTCTATCCCTCTCTGGCAGTTCACATTCTGCTTCATTCGACATTAAAGGATTCATTTCCTCCCATCGTTCATGCCATTTATCGGTATCCCAATGACCGACTCCTTCACCCTTTTTCAAAAGCAGCGGCTCATCACTTTTGTTGTAGACAGCGATCGCTGTCCTCCGGTCCCTGATAGCATACACACCTGCCGCTACCCCTAGTTTGCATGGCCAAATGATTTTCTCTGTCACGCCATCAATCTCTCCTTCACAAACAACCTCTACCAGCCCCATACCTCTGGGTGGTATATAGCGTCTTCCCGCTACCACAACTTTGTTCGAGTAGCCTTTTTCTACCGCCAAACTACCTTTTGTCTCAATCAATACACTAATACCTAACTTGTTCAGGGCATTTGTACCCAGTATTACCTCCGTCTCTTTTCTAGGGCTTATGTGGAACGCTACTCTTCCCGCCATTCCACCCTCTATTTTGACCTCAATGTAAACTGCAGCGAGAAATTCCATCCTATTGTTCGACGCATCAAATACTGGCTTTAGGTCTGCCTTGGGCACCATATCCAAAGAGTCCAAATCGAAACCCTGGTCTTGAGCTTTGGCCAACAGCTCTACTGGAACGATGCTTATCATTGATCCCGTGTCGACCAACGCCTCACAACTTTCACCCAGTAAGTTCAGGGTCACTGTCATCGTGTTTCCAATAAGATCACTAGCCGCTGGTTCGTTCTCCCTCACTGCCATGCCCATGGATTTAACACGGCTCACAATTGACGACAGCGTCGTGTCCTTGCATTCGGTCACCGCATCCTTGGTTTCAATATGGTTCACCCGGGTGGCACGCAGTGGACACTCTCGTGCTACATGCCCATACTTAGAGCAGTTGTAGCACTTCTTGCTTTCCGCGGGCGCTCTACCGCTGGACTCATGTGAACCCCCTCTAGCCGCCCTACGGGTGTCAGCTGTAGGCATTATGTGCTGTGGACGCACGTCCTTATCGGTACTTCTATCCTGCCTATCCGATCGCTCTGGGGCCACTACATTCCCTGCGCTTGTAGTTCTCCTTTCGTGGTACTGGGCTGCCCTCGTTCTCCAGTCTCTCCTCTGCGCAGATAGAATCAAGTTAGACTGCTCTATACTGAGGGCGAGATTTTTTATTTCTTCATATGCCCTCCGTGGCTCGACCTTATGGAGCGCCCCCAGCAGTTGAAAATGTTCAGGCCAACTGCTTAAGTTATCCAAAAGTATCTGCGCATACTCCATGGACCGGTCTTCCAGCGAGCTTTCAGGGTTCGCCTGCCTACCGAGCTTTTCCAGTACTACGCAGAACTCGGCGACGTCCTGATTGGGTCTCATCCTCAGATTTCTCAGCTCGGTTAAGGCCCGCATCCTGCTAGCAGTCGAATCACTAGCCAACAGTTTGGCCATTTCAGCCGTTACCGCGTCAAACCCTTGCTCCTTGATTGTTCGGGGAAGCGATACGAACACGTTTTTCGCGCGTCCCGCTAGATGGTCGTCCGCTAATATGTCAATCAGTGTGGCCTCACACGTGATGACATTTTCATATTTTCTTTTGAACTTTCTAAGAAACTCCTTGAAATTCTCATTCTTAGACCCCTTAAAGACCCCAGGGTCGGCGCACGTCATGGCCCTCAAGTAGTTAACCAGTTGTATATTAACATCCGTACCTGCGCCTTCCCGCATCGGCACTGTCGCACTCATGTCCATTGACGGCGACCTCCAACTCCTCACAGATGCTGCTCCAGTCGAACAGCGATTCACCTGCAAAGACTCACTTTGTGCTCCTGGATTACCATAACCAAACGGTCCTACTGCACTGAACGCACCTTCAGCTTTCTGATTCTCGCCGTGCCTCAGTAGGGCCGCCACCGAATCTTTTATCTGGAAAATGTTGACATTGAGCATGTGGCTGAGCTCCGCTAATAATTCCCCGTCACGTTCCATCGTGGCCACATACTCATCCCAATCCTCTTCACACTCAATCTTTCGTTCAGTCAACGTTCTATTTACAGTCTTCATCAACGCCTCTGTTGTAGTTGCCCTATAGCTATGCCCACTGCACAACCTTTCCATCTTCTCAACCATTTTGGCCCACTCAGTTTCTATTGTTGTTTTGGCCTGTTTGGACGTTTTCGTCTCCCCCAAAATAGCCATCAGTCTGCTGTGACCTTCATCCACAACTTGCGCCACTTTCTCCCAATGGCTCTCTCTCCCTTTCATTTCTTGACAATCCTTAGATTGGCTTACCTCTTGGGGTGGAACATTCTCGTCCCCCATCATGATGATGTCGCCGTCTTCCATGCTGGCTCTGGAACAACTTATGTTAGATGGCCACTGTGATCACACACACGGATACGACGATTGAAAATACAATACGCGAACGGTACACACGCAACGAACGGTATTGTAAAATACGGCCACTATTGCCCACAATACGCCTATTACAAGAAAGATCAATGCTCAAGGCGCCCTCTCGGAGTCTTCCCGATGATTCCCGCGCGCTCCTGGCGCCCTTCTCAAAACTCAATCGATGATCAAGGCTCGCCTTTGCGAACCCCAATATCCGTCCACTCTCTTGTGCAATTCCTTGGGCTCGCCTTTGCGATCCCAGTAATGATCCACTCCTCAGGCTTTCTTTCTTCGGCCCGGAATCCTTTGGTCAGCACTAGGCTGATTCCTCGGTTCACTCAGTCGCTGCTGCTTGTACCGTACCTGATCGTATCAGTAGAGTAGTTCGGCCCCCATGTAAGCCGAAGTGTGTAGAGATATGAGATAGGTCTTTCGATACGATCCGATGTACTGTGGAGGCAAGGCGACACGAGTTTACCCAAACAAATTTATTAACGGGAATAACGATCACGAAACGCGAACAAAACAATGAAATTAAGATTGACCGTCCGGAGCGACAGCAGTAGGGGCTTGATGAAAATGAGGCTCGATGAGAACGTCGGGGGGATGAAGTCCGGATAAGCGTCGTCGTCCACACCGAAGGCGAGCGAGCCACTGAGGCTACGGTGGGTGCCACACAGGCAAGGAAAGGAGGTTGGTGTCACACAGACAAGGAACCACAAAGTTGGGGCCACACAGGCCAGAAAAGATGGGTAGGAGGGAGAAGCTTTCGGAGTCCCTGTGACTCCCTACTACTGCAAAAAAAAAACGTACACACACTCCGGCAGATGCCTTATATGCGCCTCGACCCGCGCACAGATCTCCCCCCAGGCATTCTTTGAGCCCGCTCGATCACCATCGCTATCTGATTTGATCACTCGACCACCTATAGCGCCCGTCGTTTCATCGGCCTTTCATTACGAGGGCCGGGTCGCTCCGGATTTGGCTCCTTTTCCCACACCTCTTGTAAGGGTCAAGTCTATTGAAATGTCTCATCAATATAATCGGTCCCAAACAGCCAACAAACTAACTTTTCCTGAGTTATTTTCTGCAAACAGGCAGCAATCTTGAAGGCTGAACACAAATTGTTATGACTACTTCTTAATGTGAGCGTACGAATTGATTTCATTGAGGGTTTCTGCCGTTGCCACAGCAACGCTCGTTACCATCTTGGGTAAATATTGCTTAGTTTATTGTCACAATTATAGCTGGGTTTGTTGAGGTTTGCAAAATGCAATTAGCATTGAAACCACTGTTACTTGCTATTTATAGAGACTTCTGAAGTTGAACTAGTAAAGTATTACTCAGACTACCAGTTCAGGCAACCACACAAATAGAAAAAGCCGGGCGATAAATCGAATGATCGATACGTATTTCCTTTTCTTCTGATCTCCTTGCATTATGGACTAGTGAACTCTAAACAATACCTGAGGAAGACTTGAATGAGTTTTACTACTTGAGAATATCTTTCCTAATGGTATAGAAACCTTCGATCGTCACTTCTCTGTTCTTCTGGCAATCATTTTGATCAAATTTAGCGGTATCTTTCAGGCGTCATTTGCTGTTTAGTGGTTGATTTCGGCATAGACATCGATTTCTCCTTGACGTTCCCTGCTCCTCGGACACTTTTCTTATTGTCGATCTCCTCTTAAACACAGCATTAGGGGTAATGCGGTAATGGAGAAATCCCTACAAGAAGTCACTCACATGGTAGTCCTGGGCCTAAGAAGGCTACCTGTGGCGAAATCCCAGTGAAAAAGTGTCTCTCCGAGCAGTAAAAACGGCGCAAAACGCCGCAACCATGCAGCGGTTCCGCCTCTTGGACACAGCGGCCCCGCCTCCCGATGACGTAATTCCCCATTGACTGGGGTGCGAGCGGTCAAGGAGATGCGGCAGGATCGAAGGTTTTGCGGCGCGCTTTCGCAGTTTTAGCTTGAAATTCACCCAAAAAAAATAGATGCTGTCATATTTCCAAACATTCTCTTGTGCTTACTTAGCAACATGCCAATGGAAAACTAGATCAGACCACCAGCCTGTCGTCCGCGCTTAGAACCAACGGTGGGGAGGGGGTCCTATTTCTCGGGTTTTTGGCCATTTCCATCCGTTTTTTCTCTATTGTCCTGTTACTGGGCATCTCGACTTTCATATGCACTACTGCTCTGCTTTTACTTTTCGTCCGACTTTCCCCTAATGCTGCCTTTAAAATTATATTGTGGGCGATTGCCTTCCTCACTTAGGGAGCTGGGTAGATTTGCGAGATGTGAGTAATTCGTTGTGTGCGAAGTAGAAACGTTACAAGTCAGAGCTGTCCTGGGAGCTAGTGCTGATGGGAGAGCATAGCGAAGAGCGGAAAATTGTCCCCACATGAGGGGTGTGTAACAAGTGTTTCGGTAATTGGTGTGGGATCAGGTCACCCATGAGCGGATTTGCTTCACTTGCACGTCACCCTTCATATGAGGTGGGTTGCCCGTTCAACGGGTGGCGTGCAAATCTTCCGACCGGTGCTCAGGAAGTCAGGCCACTAGTCTCTTGTAAAGGGTGACTCGCTATAGAAAGGACGAATTAAACATTCTTGGGAGACTAAAACATTATATTGTGGACTTTCACAGTAATGAGCTTCCACCTTCATCATGGATCGTAAGTGGTTTCAATTAGAAATTTAATTTAACGGGAGATGCCGTAACTCAATCATTTAAGTAACAAATATCCAACTTTATTACATATTCAACTTCACAAATATCTGTCTTCGGCTCTTATCTTTGGCATACGTAACCAGGTATGTAAGCAAGATCTTGAAATCAGTAGTAAATCAGTCGTCTCTTGAAGGAAATCCACTCATGGGTGACCTGATCCCACACTAATTACCGGAACACTTGCAACTAGGGTACACCGGGAGTCGAGGATTCCTCGCCACGGGGGTGTATTCGGCCGGACAAAGGAAATGGCTAAGGCTGCTTACAGAGGTCAGCGATAAGCAGTAGGATGTGTATTTTCTATAAGATCATATAGCAATAAAGCACATTGCAACTTTAATCTGGCAAGTTTTTGGTATCGTAGAGGTCAAAAAAAGGGGTGTCGTACATGGTCCCCGTTAAAGGGGGGGGGGATGTACTGGAGCGACCAATTTTCCTCGACACCTGGGAGTACCCTGCTTGCAACACACCCCCGTTCACTGTTGTTATCTCAGCCACGGTCATTTTCGATTACGGTACTGCGGAAAATCTGAGGGACGCTGCGGCCCACATCGATTTTCGTTTGTGCACCACTGCCGACTCGACCGACACTTTAGCAAGGTCATCGTCGCCCGAGCGGTCGTTCATCGCGTTTTTTCTGCGCCTTTCTCATTCTTTTCATCAGCTTCTGTTACTGTTAAGCTACTCCACAATTTTGGCTTATTCGTGCAAACTGTGGGTCTGAAGTCAGGTATATCTATCCCCGTTGAGTTTCAAATATTCTACTCTTGGTAGGGGACGGGTCAAAAAATGGGGCGGGAGGAGACGCAACGTTCCACCGAGATCGAAACTCTTTCTCTTTCTAGGCCTAGGCTAAAATTCATATCCTCTCCCCTTACGTGAAAAAGCATCTGGGGTCAAATAAAGTCGGGGGGGAGACGCAATTTTGCGTCGACGTTTCACCTGCGTCAAAGCTTCTTTCCCTCCCTAGGCTTAGGTTAAAGCAGATGAAACCTATGCTCTGACGGATGCTTTTTCATGTAGGAGAAGGGGATATCAATTTTAGCCTAAGCCTAGGGAGGGAAAGGAGCTTTGACGTCGACGCAAAATTGCGTCTCCCCTCCGACTTTATTTGACCCTCTGTCTCATCTGTTTTTAGCCTAACCCCAGGAGGAAAAGAGCTTCGACGTCGTTGAAAATTTGCATCCCCCACTTTAATTAACTCTAGGAGGCTCCATGTGTGCAAGCATTGGATCTAGAAGAGTAAAGCAATGGGTATGCACGCTTTTGGTGTGATAGACAAGTCGAAAAGTAGGCCGTTTTAGGCTTGGTAGCTTGGTTTTATTTGTGGGGTTACTGTAGCGCGGTAATTCTGAGGTACGCAGCGAAAAGTGCTAATCGTTATCGATCTCGACGGCGTGTGTGGCATTGTCGGCGAGCGGCCACTCCGGTGAGGTCGACGCTGCGGAGCAGTCATCGATTGGCTTTTTCTTCCACATCGGCTACCCGTCCCTTTGTATCAGTAAGCATCGCTCTTTCTGTGTACTTTTCGAGTGTTTTGTTGGAGTATGCAGGTGGGACAGTTCGAGTGCCGCATTTACTCGCAGTGTAACTCATTCACTGCTTTCCTTATACACTGTTATTTGGGTGTTGGCGATACTCAGTTTTCAATCCATAGAATAGAATGATGGCGAAATGGCTTTTTTGAATTTGGTACCATCCATCGTACACGCCGGGGCAGGCTTAATACGAAGTGGCCTCTTCCGATGTGAAGTGGACTTTTTCGCGCACGGCGTTCGACCTTGGTTCTCAGTTTATCGTCTTTCTGCCTCTTCGTTGAATCCACTAGTCATTTCTCACATATCGTACTCATGACTCATGAACTGTATTAGTCAACAAATAAGACATGTAATGATCGGGAGAACCAGGTAGTGAAAGACCGATACCGATGGGTATCTAATCTTTTTCCATGAATTGTGAGGTCCGCTTAACCGGTAGAATCATCCTTCATCAAGACCCATAGATACTTTTCGTAACATCAAGAGTGAAGTGGAGCTCGGAAAGAGAAGTGGATCAACCTAACGTTAAAAGGTTGTCGTTGTGAACAGCACTTTCATTTCCTGGTTCTCGGCTGCCTCTCCGCTACCCCCCAGGTTGACATCAGTTTACTGGGTGCCGCTCTGTATACGCGTGAATTCGGTCCCTTGGCCATTTTCATCAATTTTTTTACAGTTATGAAGCGTGAACACACAGACGACGACAGATTCGGTGGTTCCCGTAACTCCAAGCGTCAGAGAGCCGATGGGTAAGTTGTGGTGGTCTTTGGAATCCATAAAATTTTCAGTTTCATATACTCAGCCGCGTATTTCAGCTTCTCCGAAGCACTGGCTCAGGGTAAATTTGAACTTCGTATTCTTGTGAGCAGCAAATGCGCTGGAGCCATCATTGGTAAAGGTGGTGAAAACATCAAACGTCTCCGCACTCAGGTATGTTTTACCCAGGTTTTGTTAAGTAGGGCTTACATAACGTAATTGTTGCTGTAATCGTAAGATTAGGCTCAACACGAAGGAACCTGAATTTGCTGCGGTCGAATGAATTAGACCCCATCATTATTGGGCTGCGGCTTCATTATGGCAACTAAGTAACATTTGTGGGGGGGGGAGGGTGTGCTTGGCGTGATCAGGACGGTAGGGGAGATGGCTGTGAAAATATGACTGGGGTTTTCTGGTAGAGTTGTACGCGTGGAATGTTACATTAGTGTGGACGACGGTATTGCCTCAACACGTTACACCGTCGAACTTTTTCGAAGAAGCCAGGGCCACTGTAGTCAGAGTCGGAAAGGTGTGAGGTCAAGAAAGAGTGAATGATAACGCGGAGCGAGTGCATCTGTTGTCAAATCTCAGATCACAATAGTTCACGTTCCTTCGTGTGTGAGCTCAACGACACGTAGTTGCGGTTTGGGAGGAGCGGCGCTGTTAGTATTTCGAGGCGCTCAGAAACAGTCATCTATGTAAGCGATGCTAGATAGGGGCTGACGGATAACTGGGGCACTTCTACTGACAAATAAGCAAGTAGGACCTTTATTAGGTAACTTGGTCCTATTACACTTCTAGTATGTTCAAAACCTAATCAGTAATGTAGTTTGTTAATTTTGATGTTCATCTGTGGCGTGTTGTATAGATTTGAATGCGCAGTTTGCGCCTTATTTATGCGCTAACCGTCCTCGTTTTCAGTTCGAAGGCCAGATCTCAGTTCCCGATTCCAACTCTCCCGAACGGTAATTCCCTTCACTACCCGTCCCATTGATTGCCATATGTTGTGCCCAAGAATATGTGAAATGTGAATGTGTGGTCATGCGGGGAGAAGAGACCGCACGTCAATCGTCGGAACCTCCATCTCCGTCACCAGAATGACCCACCCGGGCCTTAAGTTTATTCCACCTTTTTCCCTAAATAACAATGAATATGTGCAAGAACTGGTCCGCGACGTTGTTAGGCTTTTAACCAGTAGCGGTGTAGATGTTCGAGGAAATTGATGGTTTTAGTTCGATTTTTGATACCCAGTTCGTTGACTGCTTACTGCTTTTATGCTTGAACCCTGAAGAAGAGGGAGAGTTGTGGACCAGTTCTGCGACAGTCTAAAACGAAAACGCAGAGTTCAGACGGGATCCATGGCTAGTGGATTGTTGCCTTTTATTTTGTCGGGGAATCATAACACATCGGGGATCCTTCTGTTTCAACCATTTGCTATTTCGATAGAGGGGGTTGTAGCGTTGCGCATTAAGCGTTCCCTTTCATTGGATTAGTAAGAATATTTGCTTCCCTCGAAATCCTATGCAGTGTAGACTGGAGGAAACATCGCGGCTAGGTTGGAAAAGTGCGAAGAAATTGCAGCGGCAGAGGTCACTGGTCATGGATTTCCCCGGACGACGAACTCCGTGTGTAGAAAGAAAGGCTCTGTTTTGCACTCTCTTTTCAGTCAATAGAGAAAACCGAAATCCCTTGCCTTTCGCAAATAATAATTATAAAATTTTCTAATATATTGATTCTGCAATGTGATTCTTTGTTTCCAATCGTTTTTATTTAACAGTGTGTTGACGATGGTTTGCGCATCTTCAACGATTGTCCGCATCATCGAGGATATTCTGCCACGTATCGAAGACGTATGATCTGTTTTCTTACTTTTATCATGATCACTGAAGTTTTTAAGGAACACGGTTTCGTTTTACAGACTCAGAACGATCGAGATAAATTCACCATCCGTCTGTTGGTACACCAATCACACGCAGGTGCTCTGATTGGTAGGCAAGGACTGAAGATTAAGGAGTTGCGGGATAGGACTAATGCCAGAATTAAGGTGAACAATTTGCTGATGCATTTGGAGAGGTCGAGATTTATACAGCATGAATGGTCCGCATGGAAAGCGCTACGTGTTTCAGGTGTTCCAGCAGTGCTGCCCCCAATCTACTGACCGTATTGCTATGATCTCGGGCGATGAACGTAATGTGATCGATGCTGTGGAGCAGGTTGTCGAGGAACTCAAGCAAATTCCAATCAAGGCTAGTAAGCTCAGAGCTAGGCGCATAAGTTCACGTTGCAGAGAATGAACATTCCATTCTGCAGGGGCCCGTGAATCCTTACACCTCCTTCAACTACGATCCTGTTCTTGCACCCGACTATGGAGGTTTCTCACCATCATATCCGGCTGGTCGTGGTGGTCCTCCACTCAGTCCGTTCGGTGAGATTACTGTAATCTTCACATCCTGTACTGTATGCACAGTATTTTTCGACATTCAGGATCTCGTGGGCGACCTGGAATGGGCGGACCCATGCCAATGCGTGGTGGTGGTCTTGGTGGACCGGACATGCGCTTCGATCGTGGGCTAGGAAGAGATTTTGATGGTAATTTTTGACAAATTATTCATTCAATTAGGGCTGAAGTGCCGCATGGAGCTGAGTCGTTGTGTTATATTGTCAGAAAGTGTTATATCGTTTTGTAGGTCCATATGGTGGACCAATGGGTGGTCCTCCATACGGCGGAGGTATGTCTTATGGAGGTTATCCAAGCCAGAACTCGATTCAGACTACTCAGGTGAGGCTCTTTCCGCTGTAAGACAAAAATCAGTAGGAATAGTGCAACAATAAAAAAGCGCGGCGCGTTGGTAAGCCAAAACTTGCGCGATAGGTTTGAAGACCAGGCGAGTTGGGCAGCTGTTCTTTCACTGGTAAAAGGTGGTAGTCCTGGAGTTCAGCATTCTGGTAAGTTTTCGGATATATTTGTTAGGCGTTTCAAATGTTCACGAGAGGTTCGATGCATCGCTCAACACAGCAAGTGCGGCCATCCTCGAATGACGCGATTAGATCACCTGGGACGCCTTCCTCGAAGTATGCAGATAAAAGTCGGCACACATGGTGGCTGCTCGTATTCGCCGAAGCGACCCCTGAATGACGTTACTTGTTGGTGTCCTTGTATCCCGCCTCGTAGGATCATCGTTGGATGTCAAACTGATGTATCAGTCCGGGTCGTTCTGCTTACAGTAATGTAGTTCCCATTCCCGCTGGTGCGAACGAGCTGGATCCTGATTTAACCATCAGTTCTCATCTTAAAGCACGAGCAAGGACAAAGGTAAGTGGTATCTATCGGCAGGAAGGCGATGTTCTGGTTTATGTCAGTCATTCGTGAAGTCCCACGTTTGCAACAGTACCTTTGTGCATGTTAAGCACTGCTATGTCAGAAGATCTATAATAGAAGACAGAGGATACGGCAGTTGACACAGACATGAGCATAAGCTAAAAGGCTATATTCGACTTAGGACACATCAGTCACTTTTCTTGGAGAGCATGGCTCATACACGACAACTACGGGTGGGTTTTCACGGACTATCTCACTATGGTCGGTGTAAAGTAGTGGAAGGGATAATGGAGGTTTGATGGTTAAAGCATGCAAGGGAGGGAAGATGGTTGTGCAGGAGGGTTCGGGGGGGAGGGGGGGGGTAAAGGATAGTATAGGAACGATAGAATTTGGTGTGGTAGAGTTGGTTGTTTATGAGTGAGAGGAAAAGGATGATGCTGTGGCTGCAAAAACATTAGTAAACATTAGTACAATGGGGTTTTGTTGAGTTTGGTATGGTCTAAATCAGGGAATAAACAGAATTTGCGTGGTAAAAAGTGGTATTCTCATGTACTGTTTTAGCAATTTCGTGTAAATTGTTTTGAAGGGGCCTCAAGTGGGGAGAGGGTATTCGATGGAGCAGGGGCAGGTGTATAGCAACACGCCGGAGTTCTCCATTTAAAATGGCTGAGTCTCAGCGAAATTTCCATTTTTGAGTCGGTGTCTCAATCCCATCGGCCCTACGTTTCGAAACTCTCGTTCCCTCGTTTCCAAGACCCAATTTTTGATGGAAGAACGATATTGGTCACAGTTATGCGGTTCACCCCAGTCCCGTAGTAAAAACAACCCTTCTCGGTCCATTGTTTCGTATTCCACTTTCTACCCCCATTGCCCATCACCCACAGCGACAAGTCGTCACGGATCGTCTACGCGATTTGGTTTACTGGAGTTGTTTACGTCATTGTACCTTGACGGATGAGCAATTGTAGATCAATGCAGTGTGTGCTCTGTTCCTGTTCCTCATTGTTCTGTATTTATATTCACTACAAGTGTCTCGCTTCATCATTCAACGACGCGCACATTAATCAAATGCCCATAAGCTCCGCCCTTCTTACCCGAGTATCATTGACGGCATTGAATACCTGGCTGCGGTTGCCTAGCTGATAGCCAATCACGCATTGTGCCAGCGAGCTGCGCACTGCTCTATTGATGAGTCTACTGGCGTGCGACGAGAAACTACTCGTATTGTGCAGCACCTGATCTGTGATTCTGTCCTGCATATTTTACTTGGTCCTTGCAATGCATCAATATCGACCGGCACCCGTTGAGCTGATATTCACTGCGAACTCATTGCATGACAAGGAATGACTGTGTAGCACCACCTCTGAATATCTAATTTCTCTCTATGGCAGGAGTACTGCCTTGAGTACGACCAGATACCGTTCTCATGGTCGTTTTTAGGTAACGATTCCATCGGATCTTGGAGGCACGATCATCGGACGTGGTGGCGATCGGATCAATAGAATTCGCGACGAGTCTGGAGCTCAGATTACACTGGAGCCATCAACAGGCCAGGAAGAGCGCGTGATCACCATCACTGGCACTCAGGCTCAGATCCACGCCGCGCAGTATCTTCTGCAGCAGTGGTCAGTGACACAGGCTTAGGGTTGGTTAGGGGTATTTCAGGAGTGTAACGGGAGGATGGATGTGGAGTTTGTGTCGGGAGGGGCACACAACCATTCGCTCCTTCGTCTGCGTCAAGTAGGTTCAAGGAACTGTCGAGTTTAGAATTTCTCCTTACCATCATGAGTTTCCTTGCCTCATACAGCCGAAATTTTTCACGGAAGATCGATGGCGGTCGAATTGGTTACGCGCTTAGGTATCACCTTTCCCTCTTTTCCTTCTTTTTATTCGCAGTCTTCTCGGCACTGGATTTCCTCTATAACGTAGTAGGATGTTTGATGGAGCTTCTATTAAAAGCTCGGCAGTTTTCCCGGCTCGGACAAGGTGTGTCTTGGGACTCCAGTAACTGCTTCACCCTTCATGTTGGAGGAATGTTTACTCAGGTGGTCTGAAGGATATTCGGCAATTAGCTCATTCTGTTCACGAAGCTTCAAGATCTGGTCAGTTGACCATGAATTGAGAGTGGCTATACGTCTTCCCTGGAAGCTTTGCCGACAAATTGACAGGGTCCTCTTGTGGTTGCCGTATTATTGGGATGAGATTCATCAAACGATGGTCGTACTCTCGTCTGCATGCTACCCCTCATTTTTTCTACACTTACTCTCTAGATGAGGTTGTGCGTATTCTGAATATCGTGCTTCTCATCTAATCCGCAGAACACTTCTGTCTGTGGTTTATAATTCACTCGAAGTATATATTGGCATGATATCTGCATGGGCACAATGTACACCTAAATGGGAATGCCGAATGGAAGACAGGAGATTGCGTCGTTGCATGTTCACCTCGCTGCAATCCCCGTCTATCCGATTGGCTCACTGGAGGTGGTTTCTCCTTGTTTGTGTACTATCCACATATTGTGATGTGATCTTTGTGGGATGTTTCTCTCCAAATGCATTGCAGCAAGGTGAAGGGTAAGTTGAATGGAAAAGTGTGCAGCGGTATTTTGACTCGGTGGTTTCTTGCTTTTCTCTTAATGAATTGTGATTAACTTGAAATTACTGCAGCCGTAGTATATGAGGTGCAGCATCACAGCGACTTTTTTTTCTAGAAGTGTCAATTTTGTTGGCATTGTAAGGTAAACCACCGTAATTTCTCGCTGCGGTGTTGTGTCTTGTTTTTTAAGGGATACATATTCATGATTATGATGTTGAATGGGTTCATGGTAAGTTATTGAAAAACCAAGGACCAAAGACATTGTTGTGGTTAAAGGATATCGATTCGATCATTCATTTGCAGCGTGCGCCAATCGGCCGCAGGCCGGAAGTATATCGAGCAGCAGCAAGGTGGACACCATAGTCATCATCGTTGAACTCCAAGCCGTCGGCCCTATGGATGCGATCCTCAGCCAGTGTCCGTGTTATTCCACTAAGCGGTTCTGTCCGCCCTTTTCGTCTATTCAGTGGTTATTATAATATTTAAGGCGTTATTTGTAGTGTTTTCCTTTGTCTACCTATTTGATAGTCTGCGTATTCAGAAACGTAAAATCTGTTTGTGTTTGTTCATCTTTGTTTTGCTCTTCATTTTCCATGTCTCGCGACACACCCTGGACAGAGTTCGATGTCGGCTGTTGTGTTATTGTTGAGCTATTTTTGTCGATCTCGTAGTACGACGTGTAGCGCTTGCGCATCGCGATTTGGCCCCATAGCCCATCACCAATTACAGCAACCTAATGCGCACGATGTGAGCGCTCTTGTCCATGTGTCCGTGTCATAAATGAAGCGAGTCTTGTTGTTTAGCAACGTGGAGTAATAAAGCTGTTTTTGAATGCGAATTGTTCACAGAACGAAGGTGCGAATGGCGGCAGCAGCAATAGTATGGACGATTTGATGGATCTAGTTACTTAACAAAGGCCCACTACACGAATCCCGTGTGGGCTTCTGTGGGTGGTCGCATAACGCGCAGCGTAGGACTGCTACAGATCGTAGATTCATATGGCCTGAATCGATATATGAGTGATGGGGTGCGCTGTAGAACACGTTAACCACGGAAGTAAGCAGGAGAACAAGTGCTAATCCATTACACTACCGACACCACCTTCACCTTAACTCAGCTTTTTGAATGGTATATTTACCATAGCTTATCAGCACTCACACGTATAACGTGTTGAGCCGGTTGGCCAATATCGGCATCGAACCGTGAAGCTGAAAGCTTTAGTAATGATTTTTGATATTTTAATTTTTGATAACTGCTGTTTATCGCCCTTACCATAGCTTATCAACACGTTATACGTGTGAGTGCTGATAAGCTATGGTAAATATACCATTCAAAAAGCTGAGTTCAGGAGAACAAGGTTGCGATTGAATCTCGTGCGGACTTTCTATCCGCTCTTCAGACTAGTTATGGTCGTTGAGCAGCGAGTGTTACTCAACATCGCGGTGCTCAGATTCTGTGCCTAGAGCTCTAATTATGAACGGAGAGATGCACTCGCCATGGAAACTGCTCGTGAATTTGCGATAGTCTGTTAGCCGTAGGTAAATGGGTATTGAATTGATTATAATGGAGATTCGACATTGTCAATCAAGAACAACTGCACAGAGGAGCTGTCGAAGTGGCACACATCGTTGATGGGAGATTGGCACTGAACAATTCAATTTTTTGCAGTAATTATTAAATTATAAAGATATCATTGAATCAAACACCTCTAGTCCTCACAATAAGCATGAGTATCTACTTAAAGGCACCCGGAAGGGAAATCCTCGAGAAATTATTTCGTATCTCTTCTAATTTATCAATGCCTGCTTTCTTGTAAGGATTGAAGACAGATGTACCATATTCCAACACTGATCGAACGTATATTTTGTAAGCTCTCAAGAGTAGCAGTGGTATGGTAGACTTGAAGATTCCGAAAGAAGTTCGAAGAGAAAGGAAAATGCAAAGAAATGATCATTTCGTGTCGAACATTCAAGGTTAGTTGCGATAATCGGTGGAAAAACCCGGATTCAAATCCGCGACGCTGTGGTGTGTATTCGCATCACGATTGCATCACTTCCAACTTGTCACATATACTCCGAGTTGTCCGCCGTGAAGATGTCATTTGTTGTCTCGTAGAGTGTATTTCATTCGTTCGTGATAATGTGAAATAAGTGAAACAACATACAGCAACAAACAAGTAAAACAATTAAATGACGAAAAATCGAAAGCGTAAGAAAAAAGTGTGATTACACTTAAAACCTAATGAATTCACTTCCGACGTCTTGGCAAGGTGCCGTGTGTGGATTGCGGCGACTGCAAGCCACCATAATCCCATACCGTAAAGCAAAATTGCTCCCTCCCGGTGTCCTTAAAGAGATCATTTCCTGCAGTGATCCTTTTCAGTGGCTAGAAACTCCAAGTAATTCTCTAGGTATTGGGTAGAAGGGTACAATCCTTTCAGTAAAACTTTTTCATTTCCATCATCATATTGGTTCCCATACGCTTGAGGTAAGAATGAATAAGCAATAAATTTTTAATAGGACTGAGTATAGTACAAGTCCGATCCAATCTCATTGTGGCCATCCGTGGTGATATCAACAAAAGTCAAAGGAATCGTGCACGGAAAGATGAGTTTCCTTGTCACCGATATATTTATGTTGTAAGTTCACTCGAAAAAGTGAGAATCCGGCTAAAATACAGCCTCTCAAAGTTGTGGCCGAGGGGACGGGGCTTCAGAATGAATGCCGCCGCGGTCGATGACGAACAATAGGGCTGTTTGTGCAACTTTATGTTCCCACTGTGCGTCCCCGACCGCGTCGGACGAATGGGCGGCACTTGCCCTGGAACTTCGTCCCCCGGCCACCATTGAGGTTCTGTATCTTTCTCTTTTTCCGCGTGAAACTTTGCATACGGCCTTTATTTGGTAGATGGGTAACGACATAAATAGATGGGTAACAGAGAAACTCACCGTGTGGGTTTTTTTTGAAAAAATAATGAAAATCAGCACTTTTGAATCAATACCTTATTACAGTTGTTATATTATGTTAGGTCTATCTCGTGATTATCGTTTACTCCCTAGATTCTTCTGGTGTGTGTCGTTGTACCCTTATGCGCCTTATTTCGAGCGTAATCACTTTAGAATTTATCGCGAGGTGCGTCTTTAATTATTATAAATCATCAACTAAGAATACTAGTAATTACGACCATTTCATTCTCAATCTTTGACCTTCTCGTTTTTACTTATTTGTATTGTGTATCAGAGTTTATGATAGTACATATTCAAATCCCTGCTACATATAAAATGCTTGGTCTGTCTTTCCGTCCGTTCCTTTGTCTATCATGAAATTAAGAATTACATGGAAACAACTCATGGAGATAGGACCAATTTTGAACATATAGGTAGAACATCGGACAAGCAGTAAGGAGCACACATGAACCAAGCTCCGCCCACGGTGGGCGGAACGTGTGCTGGATATTTGGTCCCTCTGACCGAAATGTTAAGTAGGCTTCAAAATGACTAAAATGTGGTATGAGGACATGTTAGGGCCAGCAATGAGTTTAGAGACGTGGAAGAGAACCGTGGGCAGTGGGCGGAACGCACCCCGATTGGGGGTCCTTATAGCAGAAGTCCATAGCTCGGTCTCAACACGACATACAGACTAGAGAAAAAATCGGAAGAGATCTGAGTAAAAAAACGGCTGAGTAAAGTTCATAGGAAAACGCAATTCCGATCGACCTACTGACGCGGGTGTAGCTTTATGTTAAAGTTTCGCTTTGCGGCGTCGCACTCGGTACGCTATCAGCACAACTTGCCGCGGTCGGTTGGAATTCCGCTCAGGACGGAAGGGGCTGGTATCATGGAGATCCTTGAAGAAATAGCTGTTTATCGCATCATTATCCAAAAGCAATAACTTGCTTGCTTCAAAAAGAGAAAATAGTAAGATAAAAGGTAAAAGAAACGATAGCATTCATGATAACAATCCTAATCAAGAAATAATTAATTCGGGCGTAAAACTTCAAAGGGACTGTACGCAATGTACACAATCACACGCGAAGAAATCTGCGGCGCCGCTGGCCGCGCGCGGCCACGCGGATATTCGACATAAGGACGCATAATGCATTACACGCAGAGTAGTGTGCGCCAGCTAACTAATAAATAATGAGGAGGAATTGCCATCCAGTTCATATATTTAGGAAAACAAGTTGATAGCGTGACTGTGATATACCATTTTACAGGAGTTCAAGTTATCCAAACATTTCACCATTATGATGCAATCGTCCCTCCCATGGATAGATATGACGCAACTGCCCTTCATCGATGGCTTACCCTTTTCCTTCACGCTCACCATCAGCTGCTCCAAGTGTCGCTATACTATCTCATTGTTCGAAATGATGTACTAATGGTCTCTCACTCGAACCAATACCAGCTTTTACCATAACATTCGAGGAAACGTCGAAATCTGCAAAATTCCTTAAAGTTAACGCTTTTTTCCAAGGTTCAGGTGATTTGTTGTATTCCCTCCATGAACGTGTCAACAAACTCATTGCTGCTATGTTTGACTATACGAGAAAGCAGAAACGGAAACTTTTTTAGTTGAGATACTCACTAGATTGGTTGTAACATTTATAGCCAAACGTTCCGATCCTCTAAGACTAGATCTTTTGCAAATATTATAAAACCGTTTCTTGTGTGAATTTTCGTTGGTGATCACTTGCCAATACGGCCATGATGAGCTAAAATTGAACTTCGCGCGCAAACCGTGACCATTTTTCTATTATCGTCTACGCCTCTCCAAGTAACTCACTAGCCATTCATGCCCTCTTCGAGTGACTCACTTCCGGAGTGTCGGTAAACGGACAAATGTGCGGCGGTACTCACTGCCGCGACGCATGAGCTCACGCGTCGCGGCCTCCATCATGGCGCGCGCTGGCATGCTTATGAGCTCTAGGTCTTCTTATCTCATCGGGCAAGGCTCTTCGTGAGCAGCACATGTGATCTTCGTCTACTACGGTGTGTGTAAAAGAAAGACTCATAACTCGCCGCTGAAGCGGCGAGCCAGGAGTCGCGCGCTCTTCACGCATTGCAAGGGAAGGAAGCCTCGACGTGGGGGCTAATATGGGCCGTCGCCAAATATCGTGTTGAGTTTATGACATCGGTGAGAAGAAAGCGACACTTGTCATCACAGAATGTATACTCAAGTGTGTATTTTAACCTAAGCCTGTGAGGGAAGGAAGCCCCGACGTGGGGGCTAATATGGGCCGTCGCCAAATATCGTTGTTGAGTTTATGACATCGGTGAGAAGAAAGCGACACTTGTCATCACAGAATGTATACTCAAGTGTGTATTTTAACCTAAGCCTGTGAGGGAAGGAAGCCCCGACGTGGGGGCTAATATGGGCCGTCGCCAAATATCGTTGCTGAGTTTATGACATCGGTGAGAAGAAAGCGACACTTGTCATCACAGAATGTATACTCAAGTGTGTATTTTAACCTAAGCCTGTGAGGGAAGGAAGCCCCGACGTGGGGGCTAATATGGGCCGTCGCCAAATATCGTGTTGAGTTTATGACATCGGTGAGAAGAAAGCGACACTTGTCATCATAGAATGTATACTCAAGTGTATATTTTAATCTAAGCCTGCAAGGGAAGGAAGCCTCGACATATGGGCCGTCCCCAAATATCGTTGTTGAGCTTGTATCGGTGAGACGGAAGCAACTCTGCATTCGCTGCTAAAGTGCGCCGACCCTTCAACAACGGGAACCGAAGGCTCCCGCAATTACAATTGGCGATTTGAAACCCCAATCGCAATGATAACGGATCATCCTTCCACTTCACCGCTGCCCCACAGTATCCTCCGTTTCGTCGGACTATCCCATAAAACAACGTTGGCTTCCGTACCAATCATGCGTAGTACACTCTGCGACTATCTCGCCACGTGATCTCTCTTATGCGGAGTGCGCAGACGGAGCGACGAAACGGGAGAAAGCCTGTGCCCACTGACGACGAACCGCGACGCAAGCTCACGCGTCGCGGTAGTGAGTACCACCGCACATTTGTCCGTTTACCATTCCCCCTCACTTCCGTCCACCTCCTTGGCCTATATAAGTCTCTCCTTCTTTATTAGCTACACTTGTTTGGAAAAGCCTTGTAAAAAAACATTTTCCGAAAAATAGCATGTGACGGACGAACGTCGACGAGTGTCGTCTATTAGAGGATAATGTCCGTAAATAGTTCACTAATGACGAATTGCGCTAAACTCCTCCGGTAAGGAAACGCTGCCCCCTTCGTAGAAGAACTTAAACGGCAAAATGTGACATTGCTCTCCCCAGTGCGGTTGCGTCGCGGCTTTCGTACTGGAGCATATTATCTCCTCTGAGCGCTAATCTCCATGCCGTTAATCTGCTTTTAACTGGGAGTGGTAGTTTTCCTCGTTACCTTTCCATTTGCTGCTTATTGTGGTAATATCTTTTCTCTGAAGTGTACTTTATCAAAAACGTGCACTGTCTTTATAGTGTATAGTGCAGGATTTGCCACTTTTCTAAGAAGATGCGAATTGTTTTCACTACCCCTTGCGTTGTTTCCATTGACTGCGCGTGCGCTATCAAAATGCTTTTAGAAAATCTTTTATGCCAAGGGTCCTCTGAGTCTTAAGACCTGTTATGTTGAGCGGTATTGGTTTTCTGATATGCTTCATATTGTTGTTGCTTTAATTCAAGTCATCGGAACTAGCATAGATTTCCAGGTTTTTCAGAACTGAAGCTGTAGAGTGGTTTTTTATGTGATATTTTTTATGTGATATTTGTTGAATTGATTTGATTTGTTGAACACGTTTCTTGATGAACAGTGGGGTCAAATAAAGTCGGGTGGGGGGAGGGGGAGGGAGAGACGCAAAATTTCCACCCACCTCAAAGCTTCTTTCCTTCCCTAGGCTTAGGCTGAAGCAGATGAAACCTGTGCTTTGACAGATGCTTTTTCATGTGAGGGGAGGGGATATCAATTTTAGCCTAAGCCTAGGGAGGGAAAGGAACTTCGACGTTAACGCAAGGTTGCGTTTCCCCCCCCCCGACATTATTTGACCCGAACAGTGTTGACTATAGCAATAATGGGTGTTGAACGACGATTCCGAAGTCATTCTACCTCAAGCAGAACCACATGGCATGGAAGATTAGCGCGCTTGGGGAGATAATATGCTCCAGTACGAAAGCCGCGACGCGACCGCACCGGGGAGAGCAATGTCACATTTTGCCGTTTAAGTTCTTCTCCCCTTCGTTAGCCTGTACTTGTGTTAGAAGTTAGCCAACTAGTTTTTTTTGTCGTGTTTTTGAACAAAATAGTTCAGTTGGTAGTCTTTAATTCAAGAGAGTGATTGTAGAACGTCTTGAGTGTTTCCCAGCTAATATTTCAATGTGTACTTCTCATCTTTATATTCCACTCATCCCACTGAGTGCTTCGAAATTTAGGCAATTTTTTTCAAGAAGTTCTTGGTGCTGTTCTAGGGGAGGGGCATTTCAGAAAACGCGCTGATACAGGGCAAGGCTCTTCACATGATGGATCTGGGACATGTTACATAAACGTTAGACATGTAAACGCCTGTCATAGTTCAACGTTTGACAAGTTTGACACTTCAATGATGCTTTGGCGTGCAAATGTCCCCCCTCTTCATTAACATAGCACAAAGTTCCTATAAATTTTGCTGTTAAAGCCAAGCTTTCCGATGTTTTAGAATAACAGTGATTTTTGGCGCTACTGGAGTTGGGGGGGGGGGCCACTCGACAAAAGCATAAGTAGCGCCCAATTTCTGTTTATAGGCACTCTCAAGGTTATTTTATGCCTAGATACAGCTAACTAACTGAAAAAACAATCAAACTATTCCTCCATCAGAATATAACGAGAAATTCACTTCAACTAGACTAAACAACCACTTACGCATATTCGCCTAAGCCTAGGGAAAGGGAATCTCCTTCCCCAAGGCTTAGGCTAACATAGGATGGGAAAAAAGCACGAATTTGCTTCATTAGAATCGTTTCTATGCAGTATTCGAAGCCGATTCGGCTAGCGCTATGGCTTCTCTGCGCTCTATCCCTGCGTTAGAGACGCAGAGCACAGTGCGCTGGCCACCCCCCAACTCCAGTAGCACCTATTATGAAATTAGCTTGCATGAACTTCACGTTATCTATAACCTTTTACAAGGATTCTCTGAGAATGCGCTAGTTGGTCCTTTAGAACTATAGAACTGAATCGATTCATCAGTCGATATCAGCACATGTAGTTTTTTTTAACGCTTCAGATTACTTCTCTATTTGCCGAGTCCTGTGCCGTGTGTGATCCATCTAGAATAGAGCGCTAAAATCCGCATGGAAGATTCGCCAACGCATTTTTTGGTGTTATGGTAAATGCATTCGTTCAGAGCAAGCCTCTCCTTGGCTCCCACAACGAATTCAGTTCGTGCTGTATCCGTACTGTTCGGGCGACGTTTAGCGTCTGTTCAAAAATCACAAGCAAGATATTGTTCTTCATCAGTGGCTTCACCATCGAAAATGGTTGCTGACTATCTGAAAGAGAATGTTCCACTCCAGAAAGAGGTGAGACTATCTCAAACTTAATAGTTGGTTAATCTCTGCAATATATTATTTACGTGTTTTTTAAGGCTAAGGTGTCTATGGCGCCGACGGAGTTGAAACCATGGCCAGAGTTTATCCAAAAACGTATCGATATGTGGGATAGACTTATGGCAGAATACAAGGCTGAAATAGCCCAAAAGGTTTGTCTTTCAAAAAAATACCCATTTCGCGCAGTATAGTCGAATGATTATTATGAAATTAGCTTGCATGAACTTTACGTTATCTATAACCTTTTACAAGGATTCTCTGAGAATGCGCTAGTTGGTCCTTTAGAACACACGGGATTATGATTTTATTCCAATATCCATTCGTCGGCTGCAAATGTACACAGATCGGCGGTTAAGCAATCACAGTCAATCAATACCCTTTACTTTATTTAGTTTATCTGTAGGATGGATGGAATCTTAATAGGGTACATCCTTGTTCAAATTGGATATCGGCGCTAAGTGGGTATGGGCATTTCAGATCCTTGTATCGAATTCACATATTGAAACATTCTAAACAGTTGTAACAAGCCACCGAAAGTGAAAACAAATAGGAATAAATAATTGCGAGCCAGGATATGTGGATATCACCTGAGTCAAAAATAGGAGGAAGCTCCGAGATGGATGAACCTTCTGTGCTCCCTCCTGCATCCATGTGGCGCCCAATAGTTGTGTATTACTCTTCGGAGGATAATGGATAAAGTTCTTGACCTTGATCAATCCATTTTTGTGGATGCGCCGCGCCTTCTAGCTCCATTGAGAAGGTGTTGGGAGGTAAATCAATTTGCCTAACAATGGCTTGCGGGGGTCAACCTATGTAAAAGTCAGTGTGTTTATCCTCCCAGACGAGTCTGTACAATTAACCGACCCCGAAGGGATGGAAGGCTTCGTTGGCCTGGGCGGGCGTTGGTGCGGGATTTGAACACCATTTGCACCCATTTACTCGTCATTGTCAGATATTTATCTTATCAAATAGTGTACATCCATGTGCGGTTTAAGATAGCTTTGTTCATCTTATTAATTCGGAATTCGATTTAGAAGCCAACACCGGTCAAAATTACCCTACCGGATGGCAAGCAATTTGACGCGGAAGCGTGGCGAACAACACCTCTACAGATTGCTGAGAAAATCTCGAAGGGCCTCGCAGAGAACACCGTGATTGCTAAAGTCAATGGAGATGTAAGTTGCAGTTTTTCGGAATATTTATCCTTTCGATTTCCTTATGATATCTTTTGAACATCAGGTTTGGGATCTTGATCGACCGTTCGAAGGTGATGCCACGTTACAGCTGCTGAAATTCGATGACGATGAGGCGAAGCAGGTAAACAGTGCAGTCTTTGCTGTCAGTTGATTCTATGCAGGGTGATGGATTTAGGTTTTCTGGCACAGCTCAGCACATATTCTCGGAGAAGCGATGGAACGATACTGTGGCGGTCACCTGTGTTATGGTCCACCCATTGAGGAGGGCTTTTATTACGATATGTGGCATGATGTGAGCTTATCGCTCTTTTTTACTTGTAGTTTTCTAGATGTTTTCATACCTTTTGTTACAGAATCTGACCATTTCTCAAGATGATTTTCAAAATCTCGATCAAATTGTAAAGTGCGCCATCAAGGTTTGTCATTTCCTTCATTTCTTCCTCAGACATTATTATTCGTACTACTATTTCCTTTCGAGGTGTCGTTTATTTCCAGGATAAACAACCATTTGAGCGATTGGAAATGACGAAAGAAGATCTGTTAGAGATGTTTAAGTACAACGAGTTTAAGGTATAGTTGTTTTATATGTTGAAGCGAAAGGAGTAGAATCGCAATATGAGAATACCGAGCGCACGGTCGCGTAGAGGGCACTTTGGTAAGTACGGCTCACTTGGTGGTCAACATGTCTTACAGGTCGTCGCTTCGCTTCATTTGATGAGGTTACAGTTGGGTTCGCAGGTGCAATGGAAGTTTTCGAGGAACTAGATGCGTCTAACTGCATAGTTTTTAGGTGCGTATAATTAAAGAGAAGATCAATACTCCCAAAACTACTGTGTACCGTTGTGGACCGCTTATTGATCTTTGTCGTGGACCGCACGTACGACACACAGGAAAGATCAAGGTTTCTTGATTTTATCGGGGGAAAATCCTTCTCAAATTGCACTAACCTTTTTATATTGAAGGCTATGCAAATCACGAAAGCATCTTCATCATATTGGGAGGGAAAAGCGGATGCTGAAAGTCTGCAGCGGGTTTATGGAATTTCGTTCCCGGATCCGAAACAGTTGAAGGAGTGGCAGAAGTTCCAGGTTGATGAATTTCCGTCTTGATTGTTTGTTTCATCTTTTCATTGATTTGTTTATTTGTCTGATACGTTTAAAACGTCGCATCAATGTCTATGCTTTATAATCAAAATCATTGAAGGAAGAGGCTGCTAAACGCGATCATCGTAAGCTGGGTCGAGATCAAGAGCTATTCTTCTTCAATCCACTGTCACCTGGATCTGCTTTTTGGTATCCTAAAGGTGCTCATATATACAATACCTTGGTGAACTTCATCCGGAAAGAGTATCGAAAGCGTGGTTTTACTGAGGTTAGTGATTATCGTAGGTTTTTTCAATGTTTGTGAATCTTAAGATAGAGCTTTAAGGTAATAACACCGAATATGTACAACAGTAGATTGTGGGAGACATCTGGTCATTGGCAGCACTACGCGGAAGACATGTTCAGGTAGGTAGTTCAAATTTCGATGTTTCTACTGGTTTGTATTACGCACATATTCTTTCCTGAGCCCAGGTTTGAAGTTGAGAAGGAGCAATTCGGTTTGAAGCCGATGAATTGTCCTGGGCATTGTCTGATGTACAGCCACCAACCTCGTACTCATAACGAGCTGCCTATCAGATATGCTGACTTTGGTGTTTTGCACAGGTAAGTGAATCGGTAGCTTTTAAGGCAATAATCTCGAAAGCTAATTAAGTTTTCTAATAATTGAAATTATGTTTTAACTTGTAAGTGATATCTCAGATTATGTAGAGTATGTATATTTGTGAACTAGCACAAATATCAGATCTGTTTTCCAGTTACGAATTCATATTATGTTATTTGATGTTCTCAGAAATGAGATGTCTGGCGCTCTGACAGGATTAATTCGTGTCCGTCGTTTCCAACAAGACGATGCTCATATCTTCTGCCGTAGAGATCAAATTTGGGAAGAAATTAAGGTATCAGGCACATATTTCTTCCCATTTTTTCTTTTTTTTTGGTATTTTTATGTTTTCGTACTCTTTATACTACGTACCTCGAGTCGTGGCCATATCACGAGTTCTTTTTCTCATGGCTAACTTCGGTCTCGGTTACCGTACTCTATTGTTTTTGCATACTGGCTGAACAACGTGGCGTTTCTAGAGGGTAATGCCACGGGAATAGGAGAGGAGGATGCTCGATTGCGTGTGGTGTCAGTATAGTCAGTGCTAGTCGCAGTGCGACCGCACAGTTTTTTGCCTTTCATGGCTGAAAGGAGGCTCAGGATGCATCAAATAAGTATTATCTATTTGGTTCTTATGTTTCTCTTATGAACTCCTGTTTTATTTCATGTTTAGCTGATTATAGATTGGATATCTTCCTCCTGCGCCAAGAGCTAGCATTTCTATTATTTGTTCAGGAGCACTGCGTGCGATAGTTAAAATCGTGGTTATGCTATTTAATTGATTGACTTGTGCGGTTGTTGGAAGCGGGAAGGGTTCGGCCCTGATATTTTTCTAATTGTTAGATGCTTTATCTCACTTTGACGAATTAAAATGTAAAATGTAATGTAAAAGTAAAAAAAACTCTGCATGTGTGAAAACCTGTAGTGTTGGGAGAGCAGATTGAAACGGTTAGCACTGATATAGTATGCCATTATTCCAGCCTTATAATATTTTTGAATTTAAGACATTGACCCAGTTATCATTCAGTTATGCTTTTATTCGATTCATAGAGCCTGTTGCAGGGTTGCCTTGACTTCTTGTCCTTCTGCTATGAAAAAGTGTTTGGGTTCACATTCAAACTAAATCTCGCTACACGGCCGGAAGGCTTTCTCGGAGACCTCTCGGTGAGTTTTTGTGTATTTCTGTTATGTTGTATGGGAAGAGCTCCAAGCATTTGCTGGAATTTCATTATAGACATGGAACGAAGCCGAGAGTGATCTCAAAGCCGCCCTGAACGAGAGTGGAAGGCCTTGGAAATTGAATGAAGGAGATGGCGCTTTTTATGGACCTAAAGTACGCTAATACTTTCATGCTTTGATAGTTACGCTTCATAAATTAGTCTTCGTTACAGATTGATATCAGTATTCAAGATGCATTAAGACGTAATCATCAATGCGCAACGATTCAGCTCGATTTCCAATTGCCTCAGCGATTCGATTTGAGTTATTTTGAGTACGTTCTTGGATGTTCTGTCCTTATGAATCTTTTTGTGCGAGATCAGGCACGTCTCTTCTGTATTCGAAAAGTCGTCACGGGTTTTTCTGCTTTTTCTCACGTGACCTCCTCGACCTATTCGGTTCATTTTTTTGGTTTTTTTTCATTTTGAGCGGTAAGAAGAAAACTCCCTTCAATTCGCATTCACGATCGCAATCTTAACAGTTCTCCACGATCGCAATCTCAACAGTTGGTTGACACAATGCTTTCGCAACAGAGGCCCCTCGACCACTAAACTGTTAGGGTTGCTGATTTGGCGCGCTCGACGCGTCAGCTTATAGATCGCACGGACTTCCGGACAGTCACGTCAGTTGCGGTCACTAACTATGTGCACATCCTAAATGCTGATTTGGCATCATGAACATTGTGTTGTTACTGAATGCACGCTTCTTTCAGTGAAAAAGGCGAGAAGCAACGGCCGGTGATGATTCATCGTGCAGTGCTGGGTTCTGTCGAAAGGATGACAGCTATTTTAACTGAAAACTATGGTGGAAAATGGCCATTTTGGTTATCTCCCCGACAGGTTAGTCTTGCTTCGAGTCTGATAGCCAGTAGATATAAACCTTAAGAGACTGAGTGTTTCGTTCAGGCAAAAGTTATTACTATACTGAGTGTTTCTAGGCAAAAGTTATTACTGTTCATGAATCAGTGAACCCTTACGCAAGACAAGTGAAAGAGAAGCTGTACAATGCAGGTTTTGAGGTAATTTTCTTCTGCTCTTCTATTCATTCTTACTGTACAGTCGATGTTGAAAATGTGTCGAGCAACGTATTCAGGTTGAATTCGATGAAGATTGCTCAGATACGTTGAACAAGCAGATTCGAAATGCCCAACTTGCTCAGTTCAATTTTATTCTCGTTGTTGGACAAAGGGAAGTTGAAAATGGCACAGTGAATGTTCGCACAAGAGATAATGCGGTTAGATTTACTTCCTTTATTCACATGAGATGTCGTATCATGATTGCTCTTGAGTGCTAGCGTACTTGAAGGTATCATGCACGGGAAATGAGTTTTTATTACGTTTATTACGTTTTTGATCATGTCATCGATATGGCCAATGAGGATGTTGAGAGTGTTCAGGTACGAGGTGAAGTCAGTGTTGATGATCTGTTGGCCAAATTCCGACGCTTTGCGGACGAATACGTCAAGGATACGGAAAATGCCGAAGAATTCTCAAAGGGAATTTCTCCAAATGGCTCTGAGTAATTTTAATGGAACCACTTGCTATTGTTTTGGGATTATATTGTTCATTGTTTCACTGTAAGCTCTGCTTTATGTGTTTTTGGGAGTTCGTTGTTGGTGTTACGAAGTAATTTCTGTAATGGTATTGCGTAAGAGCTTTGGTGTGTCCTTTCTGAAGGAGAATGTTGTTACGTATAAATACCTCTAGTCGCTGTGTTTTCATTGGGTCAACGGTGTCCCAATACTTGTGAAGGGTTCAGGGGTATTCAGTTCTGGCCAATTCATGCGAAGCAAGTCAATTAAGGGTTAAGCAATGAAACTCAGATTCCTGTGCAATATTCCGATGAAACCCCCCAAGTCAACTCCATTTTTACCATCATGGTTCTGCAGGGATTCATATAAAAAGATGACGTTTGGAAATTACGGTAATTTTATCGGGATTTTTGTACTTACTTATATCATTCGAAATTTAAAATCGCACTATCATACGCAGACACAAAGTACAATTTTGACATTCTAACTGGACAGGAAAGTTATGGTGCTGTGGTAATATTTGGGTGGCTGTAAATGTAATAAATGGTAGTGTTGGTAAATAGTTGTAGTTGATGGTAGATATATGGAATTGTGAAAGTAAATGGTATTACGTGTAATTCGGGAAATTTCTCCTTCATATGGTATTGCTCACTGCATCTGCTGGTTTCTTCAATGATCAGAATCAATCAGCATTCTCACAAGAAGTTTTTGAAAAGTGGTTTATTGAAAGGGGGATGTATTATCGAACATTCTATAAGGAAAATAATCTGATCCCATATCACAGAATCGATCAAATGCAGTATATGTCAATGAAAGGAGTACAACTAGGAAATTTGAACAATAAGTCACCATCATCAGTTTAATGCTATGCTGTCCAGAGCATTGGTCTTCGCTTGTTTACGCGTTCATCTTATAAATAAACAGATGTAGCTGAAGTTCCAAATATTAGGTTGATTCATAATAAATCGGACAAATGGTAGTGATGATTTCTAGAGATCATAACTCAGTAACGAATTAACGAAAATGGACGCGCGAGGTACCGTTGGAATGAGTATGAAAAGCTCTTCAAAGTACCGCAAAATAATCACTCCAAAGTAAATTCATTCCGCCAGAATGCCGCACGATTTCAAGCGGTCCAGAGACCACATCCGCAACGTCATACTATTTATATCGCTATCTGGCCAGGAACCCGCGGATATCGGCAGACATCTGATAGAAGTTCACAAGGAGCATGCCCCCGGCAGAAGTACACTGTAGTTGTGGCATTCGAAGTTTGCGTCAGGCGACTATTCCATCGAAGACGAAAACCGCGGTTGGTGGAGCGTACACGGCGTAGAGTACTGGGAGCTGCTCGATGAAGTACCACAGTATCCGCCGACGTCTACGTTCGTCAATTACGAGAATTGAAGGCCAATGTCAAAGTTCGCTACGGCGGCGGTCACATGTCTACTTCCAGCACGACAACGTGTCTACTTTCACAGACGCACTTCGCAAGATCGACCAAGGCCGAGCTGCTGTCGTACAGTTGGACCGTACTTCTATACCCCCCGTACTCCCCAGACCTGGCCCCTTCAGATTTCCACCTTTTCTCCCACAGCCAACGCCACCTGGACGGCCAAGACTTCAAAACTCGCGACGAGGTCAAGGCGGCACTCGGCAACTTCTTCGAGCTCCAGCTTCCGGCCTTCTGGAGCAAGGGCATCCATGATCTGCCTATACCGTGGCAGAAGGTCATCGATAAAGATGGAGTATATTTCAAGTGAATCCCTGTTGTCGTAAAAAAGTTGTACGACAATGATTAAAATTGGTCAATTTGTCCGATTTATTATGAATCAACCTAATACATTTCGGGTCATTATTATCATTAATGGGCTGACAGCTAATTACGTAGTCTGAACTAATTGTAAGCTGGGTTTCACGTCGGGGCGAAATTATTATTTGTATTACTGTAATCCTGGTTAATGTAAGATCAAAGCAAGCGTACTGTATCTAGGAAAAGATGGCTGGCAAATTTTGTTATGCTGCTTTGAAATATAGGAGGGTGTGGCAGTGCGTGAAAAATGGTGAGGATTGCACGAAGTGCGGTACGGAAGCATGGACGGTTCTTCGATTCTGTACATATTTTACGAAGCCTTGCCAAAAATTGGTTCTTTTTGTGTTTTTAGCTGGTCATCGAAAGCTATGAAGTATCTGGCTTCTGTAGCTCTTTCATAGGGTAGTGCATGGTAGTACGAGGCTTTCGGCTGACATACAGTCCATTTCGGAGCGCTTGATAGGGCGTGGCCTACGGACTTGAGTAAGAGTGTATCAAACTTTCTCATCCCGCCACAAATCTCACTCTCGCCACTTAGGCCACGCACTATCAAGCGCTTCGAAATTGACATTATAAAGATATTTTGAGCCACTAAATACCGATGTTGTGAAGCATAACCAAAAGTAGCAATAGAGTATGGGGAGTTGTAACTATTCATGCCTTGACTGTTCTTCCCCAAAATTTCTTTCTTTTTTCATGTGGTTTGTTCCCAATGTGATTTTGTAGTCTTTTAGGTGAGGATTCATCGATGAGTTGACCTCTGGCAGAACCTTTGTCTGGGGAGCCCAGCTCCTAGGTACGGTGGCAGGACGATACTATGGTCAGTTTCTTAGCCCTGTTCCCATGTCCTTTTTTCTCTACTGATTTTTCTTCTGATTTTTTCTTGATTTTTTTGTGGTTTCGTACTTTTTTAGGTTGCATTAGAGGGAATTAGTTCGTCCTAGTGACTCCCTTCTTTCCTGAACAAATTGATGCCTTTAGACTTTTAATTTTGGAGCACTGAATTTTTTTCTTTTGTGATTAATTTGTAGTGATAAAAATTACAAGGAAAATTTATTCTGGCTTCGATCTTAAAGGCTCGGTGTGCTACTGATAGCAGCGTGGCGATTTTTTTCGGCCCCGGTCCTTATGATGTTTGCCAGGTGGATCGCCGCTTTTCTATGTTTGTCAAACGCATCTCATTCGAAATTAAAGGCGCTCCTCATTAATTTGCCACCTTTTGGGAAACGCCAAACTTCTGATTTGTGTGCAGGCCGTTATGGAAACGATTGAATGCGAATATGGCCTGTACAACTAATTTCGGATGCTTGTCGATGTGCAAGTGCTTTCCAAGACCAGTCGAGTGTCAAAATCAAAAGAATGTTCTGAGAAGATGGAAGGTACCAGACGTGTGGTACCATCACCAGTTGCCGTTATCCCATCAAATAATCATAAATACTTTCGGTATAGGTATACAATGATGAAGCCGAATTTGCATTATTTTGACAAGTCTGTGGTATGCAAGGGAAGTCTGAGGGTTACCGAGTCTGAAAATGACAAGTGCAATCATTGGCATTCGCTGACGTAACCCCGTCCCAGCCTTACAGCTGCACATTCCAGGATAAAGCTCAAACTCAAACAGATTACCGAGTAAAGGGTAATCGGCCACCGAGACGCCCCCGAACCGAGTTGCAAATCGTTCCTCGTTGGCCGGTCCTCACACTTTGGCAGTTTTCTTTTTATCGTCAACTTTGGATCTCTTTTATGTACATGTTGTGGAAGAGAATCAAGGGAAACGGAGGAAAATGTGGGGAAAGGGATTTTTCCATAAATATTAGGTTGTTCGGAAAGAAATGCGCGTTGAATTTGTCTATTTTTCTCTCCTACTATAAAAGATTCTTCAAAACAGTTCAATCTATTAGAAAGAGATTTTTATTGTGCATCTTTCCATATATCTTTGTCTATGTCTACTTGGTTTTTTTCAAAGAAAAAAAAGTTTCAACGACTTGAGGCCGACTTCCATGTTCTTCGTCATCCAAGCTTTCATTACCGTTTTTAAACGCTGGAACTTTGCCCGACACTTTATACAGCCAAATCTTTCTGCAAACATTATACGCATGGCGACAAATATTTACCGCTTATTGCATTGAATCTTGCATTTTTTTGAAATTTTTTTTTCAAAATTTTGAAAAGAAATTGAAATTCCTTTTTGAATTTTTTCTTCGAAAAAAAAACAAGTAGATATAGACAAAAGTATTTCAAAAGATGCGCAATAAAATTCTCTTTCTAACAGACAAAACTGTTTTACAAAATCTTCTGTAGTAGAAGAGAAATAGATGGACAAAAAAAACGCGCATTTCTTTCCGAACAACCTAATAGATGACTTATTCTACGCTATGATGGTACAAAGATTAGTTTTACTCTCTTCCTTGGATGGTCTCAATAATGCTGCAAAGGAGAACACGATAGTAAATTTCGGTGCATATGAAATACACAGCCCGTGCACATTTAGGACTGTTTGCATTGAAGCCTTGGACGTTGTTTTTGACATCTTTAGCGGCTAGTTTTCGGAATTTTGCGAACTGTATCGTTAGCTTTACGCTGATTTTGCAGATTAGCGTGCTCATACCTTATAGCCTTTATAAACCGCTTATATTATCCAAAAGTGGTCAAAGCAGGGTAATCCTTGTATTTTTCCAGTGTGTGTTAAAAAGAATAAAGTTTTTGGCGTTAATTAATCCCTTCCTGGGATGCGCCGCACATTCTAGTTCCATTCAGAACTGGTGGCTGGTGAATGTGATGTGGCCTATATAATGACTTGCGGTGGCCAGCCTGTTTACAAGTCAGTGCTTTCATCCTCTCAGACGAGTGTGGTGCCAAATTACCGATCCCGGTGGGATGGAAGGCTTGGTTGGCGGAGGGCGTTGACGCGGGATTTGAACTTCGCACCATGAGGTGGGGTGCGCGCCACCTGTCACTACGCCACCTCCGCCGGTCCAGTGTGTGTTACGTTTTCTTCATTACAATTTTCGTATGTCCTCGTTCTATGAGAGCTGTGTGTTATTGTTCGAATAATCCAATTAGGAGTTGAATCACATTTATCTTTGTGGACTTACATATTCTCATTTCTGCATTCTTTTGATTCCTCATTATTTTATAATAGGAAATCTAATAGTGTTAGCTATCACGCAAAGTTCAGATCTCGATACATCATGTCAGACTACATGGAAGGACGTCGAATGGCCGTGATGTTCCGTCGGATGTTCGAGTATCAACTTGAGGAGTACGTCTGACATTTTCTTATATTTGGAGACAAAGATTTCGGATTTGAAGAAAATTATTCTTTTACCTCTATGTGCTCCCCTGTCTCTTTTGTTCGACGTGACTCTTTACCATGTGCCTTTCAAAGGCTGCTAAGTTATCTGGCCTCCGCATGTCTTAGGCTGTGGTTATACTTCGCGACAAACGCGGCGCAGCAAGCCCTTTCAATCGATAAATACTCTCACTAATTCCGTCGTGTTTTATTGGTGGTATTGACAACGGTACGCTGTTGCACACTTGCGTTTCATGCAAAGTGCGCGTTTGTCGCGAACTATGTATGGGCTTGAGGTATGTTCAAGATGATGATAGACATCGATCTTTAATTGTGCCCTACAGCGATCGCCTAACCGCCCTTTCGCCTATTAACTTATTCGTGTAATCAACAAATACTCCTTCTTTTCGTCGTTCGAATCGTCTAGTCGCTTGAAAACATTGAACATGCTGAACTCTGTCAGTCGGTTTCTACAAGATGCTCGAATTTCCTTCTTTTGCTACAGTCCATTTCACAGCGCTAGATAGGGCGTGGCCTGAGTGGCGAGAGTGAGGGTGTGTCGCAGGATGAGAGAGTTTGAACTCCCACCTAAGTCCGTAGGCCATGCCCTATCAAGCGCTCCGAAATGGACCGCATGCATCTTACGCGTCTCTCACCTTGCTGGTACGATGCCGCCATCAGCTTGCGAGTGATGCGAGTGGGCGATAGGGGTGCCTTTCTTATAGAAATTGCAAATGTTATCATTATTATAAATAGCGATGGCTGTCAGTCTAATGGAAAGTTTTGCTGTTGTTATTAATCAGTTTTTCATAATTTTTTTTTTGTCACAGATAGTAAAAGGATTCTTCACATCTTCAGATGCCACTCGTTCATTGAACGCAATCGATACAAAGCGATCCCAAACTTGGGTAATCAAACTAGAAACTAATACACGACTATGATTGAATTAAAAAGCGATACAAGAGTAATATACATGATCAGTTAAGTGATCGAATAGGAGCATATTGAATAAAATACAACTGAATATCGCAAAAGAGAAAATTGCGAAGCACAATCAGGCAGCATCTCAGAGCAAATCATGAAGTGAACAAGACAAGTGGTAAGGTATTACGGTAGGATATATAGAGGCGTCGCAGCTGGCTTCTGAGAGGGTCGTTTTTTTCGCCACTAAAAGAGTGTCTGAGGTGGCACTTGGAACTCTTGTTGATTTTTCATTTGAATAACTCCAAAATCATTGCTCGCAATCCGCGATGAATACTTACTTCGAAAGGGTATTCTCCGTACAGATAAGCCGGCGATTCGCTGAGTAGACACATGAAGTTGGTGTTCTTTACCATAGAAATTAAACGTGCTGATCAGTTCAGTAGCTCAGCTGGAAATATTCCAGACATATGTCGATGGAGCTGTCAATATTCTTACAAACTTGACAGTATCTAAGAGAGTGCAAAAAGAAAATGAGAAACGTTGCGTTGCAAGTTCATCCTCAATGACAATGCATTCATACTCGACGATGCAATCGCGGTAACGCATAGCTCTTCAATCAATACACACGGTGCTGGCTGCGCGTAAGCCGATGCAGCAATTGTAAGAGCATGTCACAATCAGCACTGTAGGTACGTTAGTCGGTCAGCTAGCACCAAGTGTAATGTGGAGCCGTGCGCTGCGTTTGCGCTGCGGCGATTGTGATCATCACATCTTCGAGTATAAATGCGCTGTAGCGGCGGCCTAGACTGCGTTCACAGCGAGGTAGAGTGGCACGGGGGAAGTGCATACAGACGCAGTTAACGAGGTAGGATGGCGTAGGCAGTGACGTGTAGACATGCAACCACGTCCTTCCGCGCACCGCGGAGTATGAACGCGGCCTTAGGTAGCTCAAACATCGGAAGGGGACGTGGTTTGTTATTAAAGCGGCGAAAATCTCATAAAGGGCCTATGTTTTTTTCAGCTTCCTGTTAAGGAAAACACAAAAGCAGCGAGTCTGATCCCCATTTTGCCAACTTGTGGACAATCTAGATTATATCCCAGCTTGCGAATGTTTTCCTGCACAACGCTTCTCAAATGGACAAGGCTGCGTGATGACTTAACCATGTAACACTTCAGTCTCAAAAAATTTCGTATTTGCGAGCAGCGAGCGGCATTTATCTGGGCTGAGAGGATCTTTCAGAATGACATGCGATGGGATATTGCGATAGCGTGAAGCATGATGTCATGTAAACCAAGTGCTTGCACGTAGAACAAGGTAACATTTATGTCGCTCGTTCATTTGAGATGGCATGTGCTTCTGCTCTTATACATGTGAAGGATCGTAGGTTCTAACCTATCCTTTGCAAACTTCGCAGCCTTCTTGGTGATTCGTTTTCCGCACCATTGCTCCCAGCATCTTCTGCTTCTTCTTCTCTCCGCTCTTTTATACAGTATGTTTTTATTTTTCTTTCTCTTAATTGCATCGCGCCAAAGTAATCGAACATTAGTGAGTCACTTTTTTCTCTTCGGGAAGCTAGCAGCTACAGTAGTACATAAGCAAGTGTCTAATGGAGGTATTCCTCAACTCATTTTTCATTAGATCGCTATCTCTGTCTTTAGAAGGCAGTCTAGTATTCTCAGATCGAAAATTTCTTTAACGAACTTCCTACCAGGTAAGAATTTTATTTCCGAGTACCTCAGACCACAGACATATCTTGCATCGCGTTGACGCACGGTGTAGGCGGCGCGGTCCATCACACCGTCTGGTACTCTCACTCTGTTGCTCGGATTCGCGCACTGCAAATGCGCTCTATGCTAGAGAGCGTAAGGCCGCGTTCATACTTTGCGGTGCCGGCAACAGGGCGGAGCTGCGTGTCTCTGCGTCTCCGCCTGTGCCACGCTGTTTCGTTGCTTTCGTCGTCACTGCACCTCCACCGTGCCACTCTGCCTCCTGCCTGTGAATGCAACCATGCCCTACCCAAAGTATGAACGCGGTCTAACCTGATGAAAAACTCTTTGTGTCGCGAATTTTGCAATTTTACGAGATAAAGCATATCTGGGTTCATGCGAACTCTAAGCGAGCATCAAACTGTTTGCCAGATGCAGTAAAGGCTTTTACTTTAAAATATCTGAAAGAACAAAATCCTTGTTTTGGTTGAATAGTGCCCTAAACTCGTCTCCTGTTAATAAATGGGAAAGGGTGATTGGATGAGAGGTGTCGTCGTCGACGACGACCCCTGCTATCTTCTGTAATCGTCAGACCCCTCTCTCCCTCGTTGAGGGGGGAGGAGTTGGGCAGTGCGGCCAAAGTAAGCACTCCTCTATTTTACGGTGATAGGGAACGGCGCCCTCACCACCTTTCTCGATCTCGCACTCTACGTTATTGATAAACAATTCCACTGAACCGCCTTTATTCATTTATTACATCGCAAGGGCCACCATACCCTAAAGTCTCACGCACCCATTTACACATCTGGTGCATCGGCCTAACAGCCAATTCTCCCGCGTCAAAGAGTGATATCTTTGGGGCCTGGAGCAAAGACTTAGCTCTAATACGAGCAAATCCTACGGTCCATTTTACGACCTAGAATCTTAACTGATTCGTCCCGCAAAAGGGAAACTCCCGTACCACGTACCTGGAGACAATTTCTGTGATTAATACACGCAGAAACTAATTCTAACTTCGGAAATCGCGCAAAAATGGCGTTGCACTTCCACAGAATTCCAACGTTAACAGCGCAACGACGCTGAAAAATCTGGTCACCAGATATAAACAGTACACAGCTAGAGTAGAATATCCGACGATAGACGAGGATAGCTACGAAATGTGTAAAGAAACAACATCACTGCTACAGAGCGGTATAAACCAGCTTAGAGAAGGGAAAGAAAATCTCACGAAACTCTATAATGAGATACGAGAAGAGTACAAAAATTGTAAAACAAAGTCCGATAAAAAGGATTTAATGCTAGAAATCGAACAAATTGAGCAGGAGTCACAGCTTCATAAAGAACTAGCAAACGCAGACGAACTTATCTTCATGCTGACCGCAAGGCATGATGAATCCAAATGTATTAGGGATAGAATGAGCGTAAGACTTGGCTACATGTCTCAAAGTTCCCTGATACAACAAAACGCTCCATCTGACAGTCCGGATCACCCATTTGATCAAGCGCAAAATTCGGGTCACATCGAAGCGAGTCACAGCAGTGAGGGTAGCCACTCTCAGGGTTCTTCTAATATAGCTGCTTTTGAAAGAACTGAGACCAATATAAGATCATATCGATCCATCAAGCCTCCACAAGCTACGCTGCCCAAATTTTACGGCAACGTGGAGGACTTCTCGGAATACTGGGCCATCTTTGAGACGCTCGTCCATAACAGTCAGGAGTTAGACATTATGGAAAAGATCCTACTATTAAAGGAAAGCCTTAAGGGTAGAGCCGAGGCATCGATAAAAGGAATAAAACTTGTGCCACAGAATTATGAGTGGATAATTCAAACTCTAAAAGAAAACTACTGCAACAACTCTACTAATAAATCGCAGATAGTGCAAAAACTGGTCAGTTTGAAACCTGCAAACGGATTTTCGGACAGTTGCTCATCTGTCTTCGATAAAATTCAAATCTTAATAAATCAAATTGTATCCGCCGGTTACGATGTGCGGACAACTTGCGACCCCATGTGGTGCGAGACCATACTATCAAAGTTTCCCCACGACATCGTAAAACCGGTGCTACTATCAAATCAAGAGCAAGATAGTCAAACAATTGGTAATCTCATGGGTCACTTGAAGAAAGAGATTGCCGCTAAGGGCTACATCGAAAACAGACTCGGCCACAACCAGCTACTCTGTCACAAAGGTCGTCCCTCCATGTCGAAGAGGCCTCGCCACAACTAGCCGTCAACATCTCCAACAAGCTGCACCCGATCGAGCCGTTCGCCATACAACTAGCCGTCGTCAACCTTCAACAAGCTGCACCCGATCGAGCCGTCACCACATCACAAGCCGCACATCACAAGCTACAATCGAGCCGTTCTCTCCGCACCAGCCCACTCCTATCGACGAGCAGCACAAGAAGAAATATTGATAAATTTGATGTATTATTCGTTATTCTTGTGCCGGCGGAGCATATCTGGGTTCATGCGAACTCTAAGCGAGCATCAAACTGTTTGCCAGATGCAGTAAAGGCTTTTACTTTAAAATATCTGAAAGAACAAAATCCTTGTTTTGGTTGAATAGTGCCCTAAACTCGTCTCCTGTTAATAAATGGGAAAGGGTGATTGGATGAGAGGCTTTCGACGTTGATGTAGGGGTACTCATAAATACAAAATGATGTTTAGCATTTGCGATGGATGTGAATTCGCTTTTGAAGTGGCTGAACTCACGTGTGTTTTGAGACAAATTTTTTTGCAATCTGGTTTTTTGGTTACATCTTCCTGATTATCTTGTAATTCACTTTTCTTCTTCGGGTTTGAGACAAATTTTTGGTGTGAAAATGTCGATAATAAGGCTGCCTTTAATATCCAATTCACAGTATGACGTTAGTTCGTGGAAATCCGGATATACAACCTATTGCTTTCTAGTTTTTGTTCAGTTCCACTTCCATCCAATTTAAGAATGCGGCTGGATGCTTCCTTATTCTCCTCTGTAGTCTGTGGATCCATAGGGCACCGCTGCATGTAAATCTGTTTTGGGGCGGGGCTCGTAGCAAGGCCTGTGAGGCTGCGTTCATAGTTGGTGGGGTGTGTACCATTAGGGAGGAGGGTGTGTGCCGGAAAATAGCGCGCGACGCAGTGATGCGATATAGCGGCTTCGTATAAATTGATTCTTGAAGCGATCACGCGAAAAATTATTGATGAGGCATCGCCTTCGCTTTTAGGCCCATCCATTGCGACGCGCATAGCTCGCACCCATCACGTCACAGCGGGGCGCTTTATCTCGAATTTTTTTGTCCCGATTGCACACACCAATAGTCGGTGATGGCCGCGCGATTTTCTCTAACACACCCGTAACGTAGGTCTCCGTTGAAAGAGCGTGCTTGGTGGTTTGGCAGCGCTAAGTGTATCAGCACCGATGTTCACACTAGGCGTTGCTATCGCAGCGATTGGAGCGCTGTCATCATGGAGTATGAACGATCGTATGGCAGACTGAAATCGGGTGTAGTGGGCAAGGTGTAGCTAAGGTAATGGCTACTCGAGAAGCCTTGTTATACCAGGAACAGTAGGGATATAGACACGAAAGTACAATATATAGTTAATCGGGAATCGAATCAAACTTCCTTCAAAGTCGACGTATTTTCTATAACCTGTCATATTTTACACTTTTCTTTATATTGTGGAGGACTCGAGTACGGTAGAACAACAGTATGATCTATCTTTCCTTCAAATGTGATGTCAGTTTGCGAACGTCATTTTGCTGTACATGCATTCTAAAGAAGGATCTTTATTAATGGGCATCGCACAGAGCCATGTCTTCAAGCCTATTCAAGCTTGGAAGCCTATGGCTGTTCTCTACCGTTACGCAAACCGTATCATTCAGTAAATGGTAATTGTAGCTGTTAACTTGTACATGGTTAGATAAATAATCTTCTATTTAGTAGGCGCCATGCATTGTAATTTTTTGGAAATTTTTGAAAGTGGTGATGGTTCTTTTTGTACATTTTCTTGCAAGAATTACCAGTGTATAATTGTTTTCCCACGGGGATCATCGCACACACCAATAGAGGGAGAAGAGGATGGCTGAGGCAGGCATTTATCCAGGAAGCTGTTCGGGAACTTTTCCGTGGAACACATGTGGTACAGCGGCGCCAGTTGTATCTACCCTACCCCCTCCCTTTTTCTTTTCACTCGAAGGGGGAAAAGTGAAGCACTTGCGTCAGTAATTCTCTTTTGGGATTTTATTCCCTTTGAAATCAAGTGGTGACAGTTGGATGCGATCTGTTCGTCCTGTGATGGAGGCCATCTTGAGTGAATCTCGGTGTTATTAGTCATTCCATTCGAGGCCGCGTTCATACTTTGTCGGTAAGGCTCTGCTGCGCCCGCAGGTAGCTAGACAGAGTGTCACGGGGAGGTGCAGAGACGACGCGGGCAATGAGGCAGGGTGGCTCAGGGAGAGACGCAGAGACACGCAGCCACGCCCTGCCGCAGGCACCGCGAAGTATGGACGCGGTATAAGAACGACCAGTTCCACAGGGTTTGATGATTTCCCTGAGCGATTTTCTACTTATCAATCGACCCTTAAAATACATGTCTTGGAGCGCTGAAGGTAAGGCCTATCGCGCCTTGAGCCCTGACGAGTCATAGCCTAGAAATAGCCGTTTGGAGAGTTATCATTTATTATCACACATAGCCACACAAAAATTTACGATATCACCTGTTTTTCCTGTCAGCGTTGCCTTCACAATCTACCGTTTCTATCGTATCCTATCTCATACTGCCTTATCTTATCTTATCGATAGCGATAGTAAGTTCATTTTGCTTCATTCTCCCCATCGCTGCACAGTCTAAATCGAAGGTGGGCGATGCCCATCTGGGACGGTGGGTGCCAGCTGATTTGTTCGTCCTAACTCTACCACGCATGGCTGTAAAGGTAGTACATCCTGAAGTTGCACTCTGAGCCATTTGTTAACTGAGGGGATCGGACATCGAAATGATTGATTAAATTAAAGTTTCTGTGGAATTACCGCTCCTCAAAATAGGGGGCAATTCGCTTTACGGAGTGAACAGCTTTGGTAATGTCTTACTGAGGAGGTGCAACCTTCTCAGAAAGAAGGTATTTTTTTGGGAAGGTGTAAGCTGAGCTGAACAGTGACTGCAGCATTGTCGAAAAATTGAAAAGATGGGATTGTACCGTTTTACTATCTATCAGAACTCAACTCATCTCTCCTCGGCGCATGATTTCTAAGACACCCCGCTCTTGCTGTTCACTTAGGTCACCTTTATACTATTCCCGAATATTCTAATTTCCGAATCAGTGCCACCATAAAACTCTCAAAAGGCTGTAATTTGAACTAGTTTTGAAAGATTTCGATTCTGAAATCAATTCAATCTGCTATAAGGATGCTGACTTATGGGCAAAAGCTTTGATCGAGGACGAGACGAGCTTCCGTTCATTACTCATCGGCCTTGTAACAACTTTCGTGTCGGGGCAGCGGTGAAAATCTACAGCCATAAAAATCAAAACATCTATCTAATCTATTTTCCTTTTCTTTCGAAATCTGTCAGAGCTTTTTTGTGTGCATAGTGGCATGTACTGCTGCATTTACAATTGGCATTGATCTGTGTACAGTTGAGCATACTTCATTGATGTTTCCACAATTCCAGTTTTCCATCGACGTACAATGACATCGAAACCATTGACTGTCATTAGCCATTGCTGTACTAATGTAGTAATTGCCGTAGAAAGTTATTTATGGCTTTTATACACAAATGACTTTCTTTTTTTCGAATTGTGTGTCTTTTTCAATTTTTTTTTGCTTCTCTAAAATTTTTGGCGCACCTCTCTGTACATATAATCAGTAAATAAATAAATAAATAAGTAAACAAACAAATAAATACCTTTTAAACTATTGCCTGTCATCGGTGATTCTCCCTTACTTCCCAAGTACAGATGTGACCTGCCCATATTCTGAAATCTGATGTTGTTGGAGCTTTTCGGGTGCCTTGTACCAGTTGGCCATCGGTATCTATCTTCATTACCCTTTATTGCTTTCATAGAGGTAATTCCAGAGCTACTCCCCAGAAAAATCCTTTTTGTATATGTTTACGATGAATAGGAATGACACCCTGATGATCTCAGGAAGAAATATCTTAGGTTGGTGCATAATTAACGCGGCTTTTTATTGTTACGTTTTTCTGTAGTGGGAATTGACGTTTGACGACTATCAAATGGGAAGCAGTCTTCGATGGTGAACGCCTCAAAATAATCATTTAAACACGTTTTTGCTAATTTTTTTTCGCTAAATAAAATTGATGGAAAAGCCGCGTCAATTATGCATTGACCCAATAGCTGTGGAATTCCAACTCTTGAAGCCATTCGGTTGATTATCCTCACATTTATCTCAAAGTGATGTTGTTGTACATTTTTCTTACTTTTCATTGAAATCCTCTTAAAACTTGCTAGGCTGGACTGGGTTCATGTCAAATCGAGGACTGAGTCAGCGATAAGTTCGACTGAATAACTTCCTCGTCCGTAAGAAAGCGGGCGAAGAGGATAAGATTGTAAAGGCCATGCTGGACTCTCTATGAACCTCGGCATTGATTCATTAGTCCTTTTTCTGGTTTGAACTCCGCGAAGGTTGTTAATAAATTTTATTGAAAGTTTCATGGCTGCGGACGAATTCCGAGAGCGCTAGGGGCGTCCCACCAAGCAAGAGTGCACTAGGCTGCATATTTTCCCATGTTATTGCCACCTGTTTGTTTTTTGCGTGTGTCTGTGGTCCGAGCAGGTACTGCCTGTTCGCTCACGGCTGGTGAGTCCATGAAAGACACTTATTTCCATTAATTTCTCCTGTTTTTCCCCTTTCTCAGAATTTCCAGTTACGCCCTTCTCTAGCCGAGATTCCCTCGACTGACACGAGATCATGCACATGCGCAGAAGGGAAAAGAAGGAGTAATTCAGCCCATAAGAACTGTGCGAAACAATATGCTGGATCTCCGAATTGATCATACGCAATCTTCCCATTGTTAGAAGTGATAAATGGGCTAGCTTTGAACTGAATTTGATGGCCGTGATATATACAGTAGTCGATTGCACACTACTAATGATGTGATCCGTTGAGCGCTTTGTTCTTCCCTAGAAAGATGTACTCAGAATCAATCAGTTTCATAATTCATAATGAAATCCAAATGTGTGACTCACAGCAAAATAACATTCAATGGAATTCGATCTGATACAGGAATGCTAACTTTACACCTTTTGAATCATCGGTTCGCTTGGAATCTCTTGCGAGGCATTGTGTCTGGAGGAGCCGTCCACGGAAATTCGAGTTCTTTTGTTACCAATGTATCTATGTTGTATTTGCTTACTACGGGCAGCATATAAAGTTTACAGAAATAGGAATTTTAAAATAGGAATTCTTTGAAATAGGAATCGCGGAAAATGGGAGGTTGCTGAGATACAGCCCTACAGTAAGACCTCCGACGGTATGAGGCGTCCGTGGCGGAGCGGCCACGAGAGCTCTGTGAAGAGGGAGGCAACGGTCATATGGTCAGAGACGCAGAAGAGTGGGAAGCAAATCAATATTTAACGCAAAATTCGAACTACGCTCTTCCCGCCGACGGCCATTCGAATGTTTCTTGATGGGAATTCAAGCGAGTTGTTCCTTCCAGTTTTTCGACTTCTGCTTTGGAAAAAAGGAAATTTCTCGGTTCTTTCCGTGCTTCTGTTCATGTCCTGAGTCTACTAGAGTGATTATAGGAGGATTCAGAATTTCTCTGGAGACGTTAACGTCGATTGCAACTTCCCTGGATGATTCCTTCGGATGTAAGCTCATTGGGTGATATCTATCCTTTTCCATCTAACTTCATTTTTTGACTTTCCTTTTTTCTGAGACGCACTTCGTAGTGACATTGCGGTAGTGGGATTTCTGTATTTTCCTAATTACTCTTGCCCTTAGTATGTTTCATTCGTTGGCCAGCGATGGATAATTTCTTTCATTCCCGGCAATGGGATACCCATGGCATCGTTAGGAAGGCTCCGCCCTCGAAAACGCTCTCGTAATACGTCATGATACGTCTGGAGAGCTGAACGGAATGGCGCCAATCGCGGTGGTCCACAGGCCGTTTCCTCCCCTTCGCGTAAAAATCACGATTTCTTTGAGCGGTAGCGATCGAAGACACGTAACGTGTGGTGCTGAGGATTCCATGACTTCAATCACATAATGTTAATCATAATGCTACCCGTGAAAGTGACTACAAGTGCTGCGTCGCTTTGTTGTGGATGTCGTCGAGAGGGCAAAAAGTGCTAGAAACTTGATGAAAAGGTTACTGTAGGCACGGTATGGCAGCGATGTATCGCTATAATCTTTCCTTCTATGTTTTTCTATGCTGTCAATCCAAGCATGAAGTGGTTTTAGTTCTTTGCGAAGCTTTCATGCTATCTGCGTTTATCACCAGCGCACATATGGTGAACTAGTTGATTACACATGTATGTATTAGCAGACACTCAACATTCGACATCTGGTTAATGAGCGTCTTTCTACCATTTGGTCTTTGCTCTGAGTTTCGGAAAATCTGACACTCTGTATCCATTTTCTCTTGGATGAGACGTTCTTTACATTTCCACTCACAATTGCAGATGTTCAGGGATAAATTTGGTCCGTTGACCTAAAGGCAGCGATAGGAGAATACGAATGAATCGAAAAAAAATGTAGTGGATATGAAAGTCGAGGTGCTTAGTTATACAAAGGTGATGAAAAATAGGAAGGGAATGGCCAAAAGCTCCAGAAATAGGGCCTCCTTCCCACCGTTGATTTTCAACGCGGATGGCCTTTCCGTCAAGAAGCGGGTAGTCCGGACGAGTTTTCCACTGGCATGTTGCCAAGTCGTAGACATGAAGAGATGTTCGAAAATATGACAGCATCCATTTGGGGAAAGAGTTTTTAGCTATAACTGAGAAAGCGCGTCGAGATATCTTGAACTCTGCCGCGTCTTCTTGGCCACCCTCACCGCAGCCAATCAGGAAGTACGTCGCCTGATTGGCTGCGGTGAGGGTGGCCAAGAAGAAACGGCGTACCGGTTAACAGCTGGGCGGGGTCTATCATCCGAAGGGGTTAGCTGTTAACCGGTACGCCGTTTCTACAGCTCGGAGAGCACTTTTTGACGGGAATTCCGCCATAAGTAGGCCTCTTAGGCCCCCAGTTTTCATGACTGATTTCTTTTATAGATTTCTCGATAACTACAGTACCCCTAATACTGTCTTCAAATGCACCGGAAGGAAGCAGTGAAGGAAAGCAGAAGTGGAACTATGTTCTCTAAAAAGAAAAGGCCAGTTATGAAGGAATAATCTGTGACAAAACTCGCGTTGAAAAGCGCGCCTATTTTTTTTATTGCGATCTGGTCACGCTTCATTTCGAGCTGCAGCGCTTCGGCCGAGTTGCTGCGATGGCTGGGCAACGGTCGCGACTGGCTGGTATGCCTCTTTCCGTGTGCATCTCTTTTCAGGAGTAGTGAAGCAGAGGGAACGAAAAGGAAGGTGTAAGATGAGGGTATTTGTTCTCGCGTTTTTGGCTGTTTCATCCAGTTCTTTCTGTGCTATTGCACTAGTTAGCCCCTCTACTGTCAAAGTCCACAACTGGCCAAAGTTGTTCCTTCTGCTGTCTTCAATCTATGTCATGGCTTGTAAAATCAGTGGATGAAGCTCGATCGAGATGCTATGTTCAGATCGCAGAAGGTGGCGCCACCTTTCGTCCTTGCCTTGGGTCAAACGCTTTGTCATATTAGGCCGCGTTCACACTTTACGCCATCAGCGTGGCTACGTTCGCAGTAGCGAGGCAGAGTAGCGCGGTGGAGGTGCGAAGACGACGCAAGCAGCGAAACAGGGTGGAACAGGCGGAGACGCAGGGACACGCAGTCACGCCCTACCGCCGGCACCACAAAGTATGAGTGCGACCTTAAGCCGCTGCCTGACATTGCGATTTAGCGGCGTCGCACTTTCGCACGCAATTCTGCGATTCTAATGTCTTGCACTGCTGCAACCTGGTGTGCAGGGCAGCGACACCGCAAAGTCGCGAAGTTTGACGGCGAAATACTAAGGAATTGGAGCAGTGCTTTGAAAACTCAGTAACGTGAGAGTTTCTAGTTGCCGGGAATAATACGACGGAGAACTTCTCATTCCGTGGCTCAAATTTCTCTTGGGTGGGAGTTTTCCTAGACCTGCTTTTCTGCTTATGGTCTATGACTCCATTATCTCGCTTCAAAAATAGTTTTCGAGGAATTCTATTCATTTAATTCTCTATTTTTATGGCAATACCGTGTTGCTAGTCTCTGACCATTTTTTGTGTAGCCCATCGGTGCTAAATTTTTGAACAATGGGAGCATGTGGGTAAGAAAGAGAGCCGTCGATCGCTTCTTCAGAATCGTTTTCCAACCTTCTGTCTAAAGAGCGACCATTCCAATCAATACCGATCGATAAGCTATGACTAAGTGTCCACCTGTTGTACCACTGGTACGGTAGGTTACTAGTTTACGGTCATTAGTGCAAAACTACTAAGCTCACGATATCGATAGATAGTCTACGATTCTATAGTGTATCTACTTCTAGCTTTGAACATGCTAATTTATCCTCTTCCGGTTTCTGAAAACTGGCAAATTCGATCAATATTGTCTGAAAGTACATGAGGCTGTTAATATTCAGGTTCTACGCACTAAGTATGGTGCATGTAAGAACAGTTTATATAATCGATTTGTGTTTGATTTATGCCGGGAGATACTCGTATATGGACTTATGAAGTCTTTCCTAATCTCGGATTCTGGATGTTCAGCAAGAGCATGGCGCTTTCTCACGTGAATAAAAATTGATACTATAAATACAGTGTGTCCCAAAAGTATAGGTCCACCCTATTTTTCATCCATATCTCCAGAATGGACCAGCGATTCCTTTCCAAATTTTTATCTGTGGTACCTGATCACTGTAGCGATCAAAAGCCTCAGTAAAATTGGAGACTAAAAATTGCAAAATTTTATTTGCTTTTTTTTCAAAAATAAGGGCGTCCCAAAAGTATAGGTCCACTCAGCTTTTCCGCCTTGCTTTCATCGAAAGGTAAGTTGTGAAGTAGATGTGTTGACGCATCCTTCTGAGATTTACTCTACAGTGCCATGGCACGCGGTACGCACTTATTCGAGTACGAAAAAGGACAAATTCTGGCCTACAAGGATGTGGGACGCAGCAATCGCAAAATTTCCGAGAAGATGGGCCTATCTCACAACTTTATCAGCACCTTCTGTCGCACCATGGACCTGTACGGAACGAAAAAGAGAAGTGTAAGGCTGCAGAAGCTTTCTGAGAGGCAGAAGCGTCGGATCGTCAACGCTGCGTCCAATTTCAGAAAGGGTGTATGTCGGCTGTGCAGGGAACTGGCACCTAATGTATGCATTTACCGCTGTTTATATGATAGTAAATTACTTTCTAGAACGTTCTGATATGCCCTGGAATTCATACTATGCGTGATGAATAGTATCCTGCTTTTACCAAAGCGAGAGAAGGCGGCACAAACCATTACATTACCACCAGTAAATCCGCGCCTCGAGAAATGGCGCGGCTCCTTCCTCAAATCCTTCCAATGACTTGCCAAGCCATCGGGTTCGTCCAACTTGGACTTTTCTCATCAAAAAAGATTCCGGCAACGCTATTACTGATACGTCGTGAACTACACTACATCAATAATGTAACTCTGCAGGCTACCTCATCCCATTGATGCGTCCAGCTGACATTTTACTTGGCAAAATGGATTTGAGCCTCTTCGTGTGCCCTCGTGAGGTATGGCGTGGACGAGAGCCGTCTTCGCTCGAAGTGAGGAGACGGCTTGAGCAGACGGTGCACAGTGCTTTTCGATACATTAGGTGCCAGTTCCCTGCACAGCCGACAAACACCCTTTCTGGAATTGGACGCAGCGGTGAGGATCCGACGCTTCTGCCTCTCAGAAAGCTTCTGCAGCCTTCCACTTCTCTTTTTCGTTCCGTACACGTCCATGGTGCGACAGAAGGTGCTGATAAGGTTGTGGGATAGGCCCATCTTTTCAGAAATTTTGCGATTGCTGAGTCCCACATCCTTGTAGGCCAGAATTTGTCCTTTTTCGTACTCGAATAAGCGCGTACCGCGTGGCATGGCACTGTAGAGTAAATCTCAGAAGGATGCGTCAACACATCTACTTCACAACTTACCTTTCGATGATAGCAGGCGGAAAAGCTGTGTGGACCTATACTTTTGGGACACCCTTATTTTTGAGAAAAAAAAGGAATAAAATTTTGCAATTTTATTTCGCCAATTTTACTTACGCGTTTGATCGCTTTAGTGATCAGGTACCACAGATAAAAATTTGGAAAGGAATCACTGGTCCATTCTGGGGATATGGATGAAAAATAGGGTGGACCTATACTTTTGGGACACACCGTATATTTGTAACGTCGTAACGACCAAATGCATGTCATGAAAATGATAGAAATCGGCAGAATTGTCAAAGCCGGACATTCTTGTCATTTTAAGTCATGCTGTCGGCTCTCATCTGAAAAACAACTCTCAAGGGCAGCACTGCATGGCCTTAAGTACGTTGTTTTCGTCCAAATTATGCGTTTGTTAGAGTTCTTCATTCGTTCACTTGGATTTCCATAACGAGGCAATTCTTCTTGCATTCTTGTTTTCATAAACTACGCCGTAGTGATAAATACACAACAGCCAGCAGCGGCTTCTATCTTCCCCCTTAATCCAGTTTTTCATCTTTACTACGGGCTTAAGGGTCGTCATGGAGCAGTTTTGAAGGTACCTATGACACTATAGCATTTCATAGAGTCAAATCCTGCGTATTTTAGGCAGGAAGGTGCAATAGTAGTGGGGGGGGGGCAATTCACATCATGCTCTGTTTGAAGAACTATTTATTCACATGATTAGCCTGGTGACATGCCAAAAACACATTAATCATGTGAATACATGCTAATATTGACGTTTAACAAGTTTGACATGTCAACTGTGCATAGCTGTTCAACATTTGGCAGGATGCCCCCCCCCTTCTTCATTAGAATAGCGCCAGGAGACCTTTCGTCGAACCGCGGCAATCTGAATAGCGTCCTATTTGTGTAACAAAATAGGTAATTTTGCTTGTTTACCGGATGGCCCTGAGTCATGGTTAAAGGGCAGTGAGCAATGGTTAAAGGGCAGTGAGCGATAGTTTGGTCGCCTGGACGATTTTAATTGCGTGCTACATAAATGAGGATCGATCAGGGCCTAGTACATTTGTGACGCGTGGCGGCAATACGCACGCGGTTGGATGACGCGTTCGCTCGCGTGAAGAGTCTGCCCACTGGGAGTCCGCTGCACAGTGTAGGGGCCTATAGAACAAGTTGCTTTCTATATCTCGTCACACAGTGTTTTCTTGCACACATGGTGTCATTTATTGTGGTCATGTTCCACTTTACTGAGCAACTGAGTTGTTGCCGTCGGTGCTTTTATGAAGTGGCGTAAAGGATTTTGAGCTTATGTCGGGAGCATGGCGCATTTCAAAGAAATTAGTCAGTGACTGCTAGTTCTGCATTGTGATCATGTTGATAAACGGTAGGAGAATGCTCTGACATGTCCTTCAAAGTGATATATGGGTCGGAAACGGTGCAATGAGATTGTCTGCTATCTTGAGTGACAAGGTGGACAGCCAAAGTGCACTGAAGGCATTTGTTCGACCTGGGGTTATTTTTAGATAGTACCTGTTTATAAGAAGTGTCGTAGCAACCGTCGAAGTGTACCGCCCTCTTAATCCTTCTTTTCGAAACCCCTAAGCTTCTTTTTAGTGTATGTTTCTAAAGTCAACTATGTCTCACTTCATCGGCCTCTTTTTACTTTTATTTTTTTTTGTTTTCAACTCTTCCTTTCTTCTTCCTCTTTGGATTCATCGCTTTATTTTATACTTGCATTCTGTCCAGTGTGGAACATCGGAAGCCGTAATTCAGGTTTTATCCGGAATCACGGAGCCTACAGGAATCGTGCACGGAAAATTGGGTTCCTTTGTGACGTATTAGGTTGATTCATAATAAATCGGACAAATTGACCAATTTTAATCATTGTCGTACAACTTTTTTACGACAACAGGGATTCACTTGAAATATACTCCATCTTTATCGATGACCTTCTGCCACGGTATAGGCAGATCATGGATGCCCTTGCTCCAGAAGGCCGGAAGCTGGAGCTCGAAGAAGTTGCCGAGTGCCGCCTTGACCTCGTCGCGAGTTTTGAAGTCTTGGCCGTCCAGGTGGCGTTGGCTGTGGGAGAAAAGGTGGAAATCTGAAGGGGCCAGGTCTGGGGAGTACGGTGGGTATAGAAGTACGGTCCAACTGTACGACAGCAGCTCGGCCTTGGTCGATCTTGCGAAGTGCGGTCTGTGGAAGTAGACACGTTGTCGTGCTGGAAGTAAACATGTGACCGCCGCCGTAGCGAACTTTAGACATTGGCCTTCAATTCTCGTAATTGACGAACGTAGACGTCGGCGGATACTGTGGTACCTTCATCGAGCAGCTCCCAGTACTCTACGCCGTGTACGCTCCACCAACCGCGGTTTTCGTCTTCGATGGAATAGTCGCCTGACGCAAACTTCGAATGCTACAACTACAGTGTACTTCTGCCGGGGGCATGCTCCTTGTGAACTTCTATCAGACGTCTGCCGATATCCGCGGGTTCCTGGCCAGATAGCGATATAAATAGGATGACGTTGCGGATGTGGTCTCTGGACCGCTTGAAATCGTGCGGCATTGTGGCGGAATGAATTTACTTTGGAGTGATTATTTTGCGGCACTTTGAAGAGCTTTTCATACTCATTCCAACGGTACCTCGCGCGTCCATTTTCGTTAATTCGTTACTGAGTTATGATCTTTAGAAATCATCACTACCATTTGTCCGATTTATTATGAATCAACCTAATATATTTGTTGTAATTGCTTGATAAGGGCCGCATGCAAAGTTTTACGCGAAAAAGCGAGAATCCAGCCAAGATACAGTTCCTCAAAGTGGCGACCGAAAGGCGAGGCTTCCGAGCAAGTGCCCTCCCCGTCGTACGCCGTGCCGGAGGCGCATTAAGACGAGAAAATTGTGTTGACAGTCCCATTCTTCGTCTACTATCGCCCCCCTCCGCTGCCACTTTGGCATCCTTGTCCGATTCTCTATTTTTCGTGCGAAAAAATTCATGCAGTACAAGTGCAACATAAATATATGAGTGATAGAGAAATTCATTTTTTTTGCACGATTCCTTCAATTAGTCTACTAACTGACTTGGCTCGCTCGCGTTCAAGACAATTTTTTTAATCATTCTAAGTTACTATGGTTTCGAGACATCACCCTAGCGGAATGGAGGCTTTTCGGACATTTTTCGACTTACGCAGGCACATGTGAAACTCACCGAAGACTATCTAAGTGATGTGAAAACTCAAATGCTAACGATATCCAGTGCGATTGTGAATTAATCGCGGTTCTGAAGCATCCGAATTATCGGTCCTAGCCTCTTGGGTCTGTGATGTGTGGCGGCTGGACATGACGCCATCGTCAGGAAGGCCTACGACAAAAAGAGGTTCGGAAGCCTGCATGACACTTCTGAAGGTGCCAGAAGTCATCTTTACTGTGGTTCATGCCACACGCCATTTTCTTGCTCTCCTGGTGCCATAAAAATGTATCTTCGTTGATGGCAATCACTTGCTTTCCTGCAGTTGAGAAGAAAAAGCACGAGAAAAATTGCATCGAAATTTCTACAAATTTGACACAATCGTTGCCATGGTATTGAATCACAATTTAGTTCACTTTGTTTTCGTCGAATGTTTAATTCAAAAAGCAGTTACGGATGTGCCCTTCCTTTAAATCCACAACCTCCGAGAAGTTGAAGCCACGATTTTTTGATTTTGATGTTGAACGGAGTGAGCTTTTGAGCACTCCCACGCGCGCGGTCGCGTTGCAACATTTGAAACATGCATCTCTTGTGTTGCGTATGTGTGACGGCTTCGATGTTTTTGCACAGGAATTTTAAGGGAATTTCATGGTATGCACGTCGCTTATACTGCTTGAAGAGCGGGAGCAACCGCGAAGAGCCCTTCTCCTGGTTCTTGCACACCTTGCATGCCTAGAACGCACCTGAGAGCAGGGTACACCGAGATCCGAAGATTCCTCGACAGAAGGATCGCATGCGTTCGGCGAAATGGGGGATAGTGATTGCAGAAGTCAGTGATGGTCTTACGCTTGATGAGCGGAACGTGCCGTCGGCTGACTCGATGGCTTAAGATAATTTGATTGAATTTGAGTGGACAACGCAAAAATTACAGTAGTAAAATACCAATACTACCACGTCGCTTGGTCGCCTCGATTCTTGGTATGCGTGAAATGTTTCGAGATTCGAAGAAGGCATTAATGCTCAAAGTAGCTCATTAATAATAGAAGAAGTTCAAGAGCTTCTGAATCATTCATCCAAACAGTAGTAAGATAGTTAATAATGCTATGCAATCGGCAATAGTTAGTAATACTGTAGGGGTTGTGTAGGTGTTGAACAGGGGAGGGGTCGTATTAGGCGTTGAGGAGAGGGAGTCATACTGAAGCGGTCATTTCCTCGGCACCTTGATGTGCCTTGCCTGAGAGTCAGCAATCAGCGAAGAATTTATTGCTTATGGAGCTTCTCGTTCGATTACGATCGCGTAGCCGAGTATAAATGCTGTAAATGCAGGATGTCGGTAGGTATTATACGACTTCTGGCACCTGGCCCTTTGGTTAGGTGACTTTGGGGCCATTTTTCGTCGATGCGAAGGGAATGACCCATAATTTTCCGAGCCAACTACTTGCTGTTTTTGGGCATTTCTGTGGGAAAGAGAAATTCTTAGTGACCCACGGGAAATCATTGGTACACGTGCACTGCTGCATGAAATGTTCGGCGCATCTGCAGGGCAAAAACTAAGCCTAATGGCAGTGTTTTGCCCATTTGTCACCAATAAAATGCTAATTTATGTGTTACATAGATCTTCGACACCTTGTCAATCAGGTTGCTGGTGGCAATAAATCGCTAGACAATGATATAGTTTTGAGGATTCGAGGAATGGGAAAGGTAGTATTTTTGGGGTAGGACCAAAGTACATTTATACTTAGCTGTGGTCGATCAAAATACTTAGCTGTGGTCGATCAAATTTTTGAGTCAAGATTAAGCAGTGCAGTCGTCCTTGTCTATAGTGAGGAAGCGCGATTCTGTGTGGTTCTGTGGTTTACACTTTCTTTTTTTTTTCAGCTGTCTTGGCTCTTTATAACCAGGAAGACCGGCCATCAATAAATCAATAGTCTTTTGACATGGAAGTTTTCTTGGCATTGGTGATCTGTCCACCATGGGATAACGTCGTAAGATCGCAATGGTCAATTCATGGCCGCACTAAAGTGGAACTGCTTGTCACTTTCGATTTCGCGTCTCTGTTTTGTCTCGAATCAATGCAATCGCCTATCCCATCATGAAAGTGATATAGTTATCATAAATCAATACCAATCGTGGTATTGATCATGATCACCACGAACAGTATCGATCCTGTATTGATAGGCTTTTTTTATTTTTGTAATATCTGTTAATTCATGGATTTTTTCGTTGTCTTGCTTTATTGATGCCTATCATTTGATCTGTTGGCATTCGGTTATCACTTCTTTTCCTTTTCCAATTTATCAGTGACTTATCATGGCCTTCTGGGGCTACTGGCCTTCAAAGACCTACTATAACTGAAGTTTGAACAAGTAATTTACATTACATTTATTACATGTTATAAAACATGTGAGAAAAGAAGTATCAGAACACAGACAACAGATGTTGTACACAACAACAACTCGTTGACAATGGAAAATAATTTAAGTGTTCTCGCACTACGGAGATGATGAGAAACTGCCTTTTTAAACTTTCCAAAAGAAGGAGGCGTTTTAAAGTATTGCTGATTTTCAGAAATTGCATACCCGCGCGGAATGTGGGAAAATCACGTCTTACAGCTAGAGGAGGTTCCCGAACCTGAAGCTTGAACTTTTCACCTCACGTCTGAGATGGAATTAGTCTGAAAAGTGATGATTCATCTAGTTCCATGCGGTTGGAAAGAATGTTGTTTACCATAAGAATGTCATTCCATCGTCTTCTTAAATGCAACGGATCTAAGTTGAGCATTTTGTTTCTAATAATCCCCGAGGGATGCTACTCCAAACAAAACCAAGAGCCCTAATGGAAAGCTTCCTGAGAGATAATTTTGTATCTTCTCTAATTTATCAATGCCTGCTTTCTTGTGAGGATAGAAGACAGATGTACCACACTCCAGTACTGATTGAACGTATATTTTGTAAGCTCTCAAAAGTAGCACTGGGTCCGTAGACTTAAATGCCTTGAACAACAAGTACACTCTCTGCTCCGCCCTAGTAGCCAAATTTTTTGAGTGCTCCTCAAATTCAAGGTTTGAAGCGACAAGAAAGCCTAAATCTCTACCTTATCGAGAAGCGTTTGACTAATTCAGTACTGTCTCCTTGGATTAGATTCACCTTTAGTTGCTGACCAGAAATCGGAAGCTTATTGGTATTAGATCAGAAAGCAATAGCATCAATTGCCGCCTGTTCTTGTGGTTTTTTGAACTCAAATCTCTGTCTGGGAGGGGGGAGCCCACTGGAATCTTACCAGTCGATCTGCTCTTTGCTTGAGTGCCTTATAGGCGGAGCCAACCTTACATCTACAGAGTTTCGAGGCGTACCTGGTCCAACTGAACTCGATTCACAGACCATGCAGCTGGCAGCGTCAGTGCTGCTGCCATCTTTGCCATAGTGAGAAGTATAACAACTCACTAACCCATCGATGACTAATCGTAGCCATGTGATTTTTTGCAAGAATCTCTGTGGTTCTAATGATATCTGTCTGCCGAGAGCTCCTTCAATTGTAACGATTCAGCTTGGAAAAGAAGAAAATTTGTGCAAAAGTGAAAACTTTATATGACGCCAGGGTTGCATTGATACTCAGTGACGCAATCGCGATCGCTCCACGCAGTGCGAAGCCAGCATTCAGTACCCTCCCTCAGTGCAGGCTATGCTACAGGCGACGTACGGCGTCACTAACGATTGTGGCGATGCTTTCAATGTGTCGCACGGCCACAGCCAGCAAAGAGTTTATTGTTTATGGAACTTCTCGTTCGATTACGATCGCGTAGCCGAGTATGACTGCAGGATGTCGCTAAGCGATATTAGGCGACAATGACCGATAAGGTATGGTAATAAGTGTTGTGTAGCACCCCCACGGACCCCTTGGGAGGATTGCTCCCGTGAGATTGCGGTTAGGCTTGGGAATCAAATGGGTTCATATCGAATTTTCGCGCGGCGAATGGCGCGGCAGGTTTCTTCGCGTGTGATTGTGTACATTGCGTACACATCCTTTCAAGTTTTACGTCAGATAATATTTCTTGGCTGAGATCGCTATTATGCAATGTTATTGTTTTTTATGTTACTATTTTGCTCAGCCCCTTGCGCCCTAAACAGAATTCCTGCCGACCGCGGCAAGTCGTGTTGATAGCGCCGCGAATGCGACGTCGCAAGGCGAAAATTCGACTTAAACGTACGCACCCGAGTCAAATGAGTGTAATTCATCCGAGCACTGTGCCCATTATATGCTGAGCGCGATGATTTCAGAGATGTTATTCATAATCGTCGAAAGAATGCCGTTGTAAAAATAAGCAGACATTTTAGTGCGAGCTTCATCGGAATTATGGTAGATATCACAGCAACATGAATCACTGTATGTAAACATGAGTCACTTCTTGCCGAGATGTGTTATCAGCAGCTATCAGTAACTATCACTGTTCTAAACTGCCTTCGAATGACTCTTTCCAGAGTGCTCATATTCATGAAACTCGTCTTAAAATTGTAATAGTCACATTTTGCATGTTGAAAGAAGCTGATGACTCCTTTCCTAAGCTGTATTCCCTTGGAAATTCAGATTGCAGTCAATGGATCCTGTAGAGATGGAGGTCGTTTTCACTGAGATTTCTCTTTGAATGTGATAGCTGATGGATCTGCTATAAGGACTGGGGACTGGGAGCCCTCCATGTTGCAGTATGGCCGTCAGTAGTATAACAGTTGTACATAACACGAGCCTCCCTCACGATTTTGATCATGCTCTATCAATACGGTACCGTACTGTGTCGCCTGTGCAGCCGCATCTCGCTCTCTGCCGCCCTTTGCCTCCCGTGCGCTCGAATACTTTCGCTTCTCCTCGCATTCCATCGCTCACTATAAGTGGCTGGTGTAGATAATTATGATTGTTGCCATTTCTTGCAAAATCTATCAATTTTCGTTCGAAGATATACGGAATTAGCCAGTGCTCAGAGTCCGTCTCGATGTCGCTCACTATCGCCTAGTGCCGCTTGATGTCGCACATTGTCATTTTCTGATGTCATTTTCTTTGCATAGATGTTCATTCGAGTACATAATTCGTTTCTTTCTATCATAGCGGGTAACAACTTGCGATTCATCTCGATTCTTTTGAAAAAAGTGGATGATTCTCCTTTAAGGCAGCATCAGGGGAAATTCGGACAAAGATTAAAAGAGGTAGTGAATATGAAAGTCGAGACGTCTAGTAACAGGACAGTGAAGAAAAAATGGATGGAAATGGCCAAAAATCCGAGAAATAGGACCTCCTTCCCATCGTTGGTTCTACGCGCGGACGACCTTTCCGTCAATAGGCGAATAGTCCGAACGAAATTCCCATTGGCATGCTGCCAAGTAAACATAAGGGAATGTTTGGAAATACGAAAGCATCTTTTTCCTGGAGTGAGCCTTAGGCTAAAACTGCGAAAGCGCGCTGCAATTTCTTCGATCTCACCGCATATCCTTGACCGCTCTCATCGTAGCCAACAAGGTACCACGTCTCTTGGAGGCAGGGTCGATTATCGAAGGGCGTCAGCTCTTATGCGTAGAGCCGTTTCTACAGCTCCGAGGCGCACTTTTTCACTGGGATTTCGCCACAGATAGCCTTCTAATGTAAGGCTCATAGTTTCCATGCAAGTTACTTCTTTCAGGGGTTTTCCAATAACCACATTACCCCTAATGCTGTCTTTAAGAAAAAACGGGATTTTCGTTTTTCTCTTTCTGATGAGTGGGTGAAAAAGTTACAGAAAAGAGCGTTTCTGCTCACATTTATTTCTCAAGCAAGATTATAACCGTACCCATCAGTGAAAAAAAAAGAGTGCAGTCTTATCGATGCTTAATGAAGCAATTCGAAGAGGACGAGCGGACTTTAATGCCCTTTGCCACCCATTCTCTACATCTTCATGGCTTTGTAGCTAATCAGCTATTCTCGTAAAGATTTTTCTGGAACTTGTTCTTTGAAGAGAGAGTCGATGTAAATGAGAAAATTTGTATTGATTTCTGTGACCGCTGAATTTCAATGAAGTGATGTCGCTGTAGAAAGCGACAAGCGTGCCAGCCCTTTAGACGTTTTTTTCTTATCAGAAGGCGTTTCGACGTTCCATTTGACCAAAAAGATTCGAGCGGAAGCTTTGCGGTCGCCCAGTTTGTAGTTTATCGCATGGAAGTCCTCTTTTCGTCGAATTTCCAAATAAAATTCTGTGATTGTAGCTCTTTGTTGGTTGTATCTTCGAAGATTGTATTCAGCTGTTACCCCTTCTAACCAGGGAGGATTCCAAATTGCCATGGAACTTTGAACTGAGACCCATATGGATAGCTAGAGATACGAGTACTGAATATAAGTGTGGAAACAAAGTTACAAAATGCCATTCTGAAGCGAGTTAGGAGGGGTCAAAGTTCGCTTGTGATGCCTCATTGGTGAGGCAGTTTGTCATCAGCAAGGGTTAGCACTAGGGCTTCAAAGGTTTTAGTGGCCCAGTGGTAGTGTTCCAGATTTGTTAGCGCAGGTTCGTGGGTTTTCATCCCGCCGATGCGGACTTGTTGCATTTTGTGTTCCATTGTCAGTAGTGGTTCTCTTTCACTTTTGAACGTTTCCTTGTACTGGCACCTATTGCAACGATCATTTACACTGTCGTTTCATTTATAACTATTAGCATCACTCAAATTTCACGATTGATGGGTGCGAATAGATGTTAATACAAGGAAAATTAACGACAAGCACTCACTGACGGCGAAACGCAAAATGCAAAAACATTTGCATCGGCCGGGAACAAACCCACCATCCTACGCTTCCGGGACCGGACCACTACCACTGAGCCACGATGGCCATCTCTCAGTCAGAGATGGCTCGTGGTGTTGACAAAGCGTCTCGCCAATGTGACATCACAAGCAAACTGGGACCCTCATAACTCCTCAGAATGGCATGCAATTTTAGTTCCCATAGCTATAATCAGTACTCAGATTTCTATCGATCCATCTGAATCTCCATTCAAAGTTCCATGGGAAGTTGAATCCCATTCATAGTAAGTAGTTATCGCTGCTCGTGATTCCGGAAGATTTCCAGAAATATGAAGCAGCCCAGGCTCGCGCGATCCTAGCGTGAGGATCTATCACCTAATCTATGAGTATGTGTTCCTATTCTAGTTGAAATATCGAAATGAAGGGATACCCATAGGGCGGTGGAGTATATCATATGGTTAGCCATCATTTATTTTTCTTGACGCTTTGCTCGTGGATAATTTTGATTCCATCCTGACTAGTGTTTGGGAACAGAGGGTGAGGCTACTTACGCCAGAAAATCGCTCCGAGGCGTCGTACTCGGACGCCACCAGTACGAATTGCGAATCGATTGTCCTTGGGAGCCCCGCAGAGCGTGGCTGCGTCACCTATGCGCTTCCACCCATGCCACACTGCCTCCAGCACCCATACCACCCTGCCTCCTCCACCCATGCCACACTGCCTCGCTTGAAGGCTGCCACGCCCTGCCACTGGCACTCGCACCCGCCGTGCCGCTCACCGCGGGCGGCCACGCATTTTTCTGGCGTAAGTAGCCTCACCCGGGAACAGAGAATGTAATGATGCGAGCCTAGGTAGAAACAGGCCTACGTAGAGCGTTTCAAGTGAAAGCGACACTGAAATCAGCTGTAAAAATCGATGCTAGTCTACCAGCTCCTCCCACCAGCGAAGCGTCTTATGGTGCGTAGGCCGCTGCATGTATCAGGTCCGCACGGCTCCGATCGACAGTTCAGTGGTGCGGCGCGCGGGAAAACATGTCCGTACGAGATTCAACAAGAAAAGTGGTTAACCCGTTTCATGGTTTTTTTTTGGCAATTTTATTAGTACGTTCACTGCTGCATCACACAGCACCTTCGCATTTCTATTTTGTCGATTGTTTATTTGTAGATTTATTGACAGTTTATCGTGCTCACTGCGTTCAAATCGAGCGATATCATGGGTGCTGCAGTTATGGAAGGCGCCAAACCATGTGTTCCTCCATTGTAAGCCGCTCAGATCAACGGAGCGTTCCATCATTCCAAGATCGATCGATTCGTACCAGCCTTCTTTTGGGGATACAAGCTCTGTTAAAGATGGCCTGTAGACCGGTTGGAACTTTCTCGCTTTGGGGGTTCCGAATGGAAGTCGACTACATGGCGCATCTTCAAGAAGGGTTACAATGTCCTTTGATTTGCTTGGAGCGGATCTGGATGGTGACCAATTACTCATCTCTTGAATAAACGTTCCTAGACCTCGTGCCACATCTGAAGCATAAATACCCAAGTCCGGGGTGGGGGTCGATTGATCGAATTTCCTCGCGGCCGCCCACGGCGGTGCGAGTTGTTTGTGGTTTTGTCCGTTCGAACAGCAACAACCGAAACACATGAGAACTTTCGAAGCTCCCAACCTTCGATCTTCAAAGGTCCCTCACGACACCAACCCACCGCATACTGAGCGGAATTTCAACCGACTGCAGCAAGTCGTGCTGACGGCGCCGCAAGTGCGTCACCGCGAAGCGAAAATTCGACCAATCGACCTCCACCACTCAGGTCCGGTGTGACCAATCGACCCCACTCCTCAATCCGGTGCCTAATAAAGGGAAGCGGTCCTGGTAATCGCGGATTATTGAGCACGTATGAGTCCTAACCCATTAGACATCCTTCAACAAATTCAAGTGGGACTAAAATGTGATTGCAGCTCAGAATGGTTGTGCTTCTCTCGATATCTCTGAAAGCACAGAACCTTCGAAAAACCCATGTGATTCTAAATGCAAGCAAAAAGTGAATGCATTGTAAATTACATCAGTAGTTTGCCACCTTTTTTGCTAGACCGATCGATTTTCACAGGAGTTGGCTATTTGCACGATTGCACGTTTCTTTATGGGGCGTATGTAAACTAACAATTGTGAGATTCTTCATGATAGTCGTCTGTCGTCTGTAATGGCTTAAATTTCATATGACGTTTTGTGCCCTTCGGCTAGTCTAATACCTCATATTATAGCTGTAATCTTGCTTGTCTATTCACTATAGCAAGGTTTCCTTCTATTTCTAGACGTATTGTACGCTATAGCCTAGTATCACCTTCTATCCTTCAATGCCAAGTTTAATAACAATATTAATCGCGACATGTTGTTTGCGCTACGAAATCTGTTTTATACACAATTTAGTCTTCTTTCTTCTCGTAAAGCGATCGTACGCTATGGGCCACTATCACCTACTATCATACGGTATCGCATGCCAGAGATCAATGTCGCGCAGTGACTGAGGCGATTTGACGATCTCTGTCGCACTGTGTCGCCTTATGTGGCTTATAATTGTACAATCGTCCCAAGTCAAATGCTGCAGCGGAAAGCGTAATAGAGTACATAGTAATAATAGTGGAATAAAAATAATATATATATATAATAATGATATAATAATAGTATATAATAATATAGTAATAACGAAACGTAATAAATAGAACGTAAAAGAATATAGAACATATTAGGTTGATTCATAATAAATCGGACAAATTGACCAATTTTAATCATTGTCGTACAACTTTTTTACGACAACAGGGATTCACTTGAAATATACTCCATCTTTATCGATGACCTTCTGCCACGGTATAGGCAGATCATGGATGCCCTTGCTCCAGAAGGCCGGAAGCTGGAGCTCGAAGAAGTTGCCGAGTGCCGCCTTGACCTCGTCGCGAGTTTTGAAGTCTTGGCCGTCCAGGTGGCGTTGGCTGTGGGAGAAAAGGTGGAAATCTGAAGGGGCCAGGCCTGGGGAGTAGGTGGGTATAGAAGTACGGTCCAACTGTACGACAGCAGCTCGGCCTTGGTCGATCTTGCGAAGTGCGGTCTGTGGAAGTAGACACGTTGTCGTGCTGGAAGTAGACATGTGACCGCCGCCGTAGCGAACTTTGGACACTGGCCTTCAATTCTCGTAATTGACGAACGTAGACGTCGGCGGATACTGTGGTACCTTCATCGAGCAGCTCCCAGTACTCTACGCCGTGTACGCTCCACCAACCGCGGTTTTCGTCTTCGATGGAATAGTCGCCTGACGCAAACTTCGAATGCTACAATTACAGTGTACTTCTGCCGGGGGCATGCTCCTTGTGAACTTCTATCAGACGTCTGCCGATATCCGCAGGTTCCTGGCCAGATAGCGATATAAATAGTATGACGTTGCGGATGTGGTCTCTGGACCGCTTGAAATCGAGCGGCATTGTGGCGGAATGAATTTACTTTTGAGTGATTATTTTGCGGTACTTTGAAGAGCTTTTCATACTCATTCCAACGGTACCTCGCGCGTCCATTTTCGTTAATTCGTTACTGAGTTATGATCTCTAGAAATCATCACTACCATTTGTCCGATTTATTATGAATCAACCTAATAAATGCAAGTGCGACCAGTGCCTAGTACTATCTGACAGTCCATTCGATCTTGTCTTCTACCATGTCCAATTTTTTCTCTTCATCTCCTCTTACAGCACCTTTTTATGATGCACCGTCGTTTGTGGTACGTAACAAATGCAACTATGACAGCAGCAGTGCGTAGTACGCTCTTTACCTCCGCTTCATGTCGCAGTCTATCGCTGAGGTCGCTCGTTGTCGCTTAAACATCATAGCAGTCAATCGCATAATGTGGTTTTGCAAAATTAATCGAGATGAGGGGGAGTGTATAGTGAGGTGAAAGGTACTTTCCAAGCCTTTCAAAGAAACGCTAGTTGCTTAGCAATCTCCCCATGGCAAGCATGATCGCCACACATCATAGATCCACATGGCTCAGATCAATACCCAAGTGGTGGTGCGCGCCATAAAACACAATCGCGTCGAAGATTAGTAGAGGGAAAAGCAATAGGTTTTGCACTGCTTCTGGTTGTTTCTGTGGCCTTTACGATGGCAACCGTATTATCGTTCACGCAGCCTTTAATGAAAAGTTTGTCTATGGCATTTTTCGCTGGCACCATTTTGCTATTCGAAGGTGAATGCGCTGAATTAAACATCAGCATCGCAGAGTTACAGGATCAGCAATTATGCATTGAAATGGCTTTGCAATTCTGAATGGGGTTTCGTTTGATGCTTGACAAATTCTTCGCCGATTCATCATACCCTAACAGTTTGTCACTACGCCTGTTGTACCTGTGCTTCTAATCGCATTGAGGTGAACAGTGAGCGGTAAATAAAGGGGATAGCATCACAGATGACTCAAATTCCGCTTAGGGTGAAATTACCACCCTTTCTCTTCGCTTTTTCTCCCTGGAGTGCCCTGCCAAAGGTTGCTGACTACTGTCCACAGTGCCAGTTTCCCAATATTTTTTAGCCCTACTTCCCACTCGTGCTTCACCATTTATACTCCGTAAGGCTATATCCCTTTTCACTTGTGGAGAATGTTGTTCTTCCAAACTTTCGGTCTATAGCTTGTCCTGCAGCCGAATCGTGTCTTTTTGCACAAGTCCCGCCCACATTTAACAAGCACCGCCCATTCTCGACGGACTCCGCCCTGAAGGTGCTTTCTCCCTCGTGCTTTTGACTGCTTGTGACTGTCTCTAGGCTGTTGTGAAATCGCATCTCAAATTATAGGCTTGTATACCACGTACACCAAAGCTCATGCCGAACAAATGTCTGCTCGCTTGTCTCGCGGTCATCCCAGTCTGTACGTTGTTGGCGTACATCTTCCCTCTCACTAGCCGTCTTAGCATCCAATTAAAGTGCCACCCATTTTGATGGACGGCTTGCCTGCCGTAAAAGCTGATTGTTTCTTCTCGTACAGAGGAATCTGTTGCTCTTCTTATATTTATCTCTTCCAGTCTTTGGATTGCGCTGTAACTACTAACTTCCATGCGAAGCTCCACCCATATTGTAGCAGCCTGCTCTCTCACGAGGATTTTTCTTCATTTCACTCCCGCTTCTCTAGCTTTTATCACTTTTAGCGCCGCTTCTCGCGCATATTGCTTTCTTACGCTTACCCTGCGCGTAGACGGATCTGCGCTGTAGCCAGGTTCGCATTGCAGGTCGTACTGTTACCCCACGGTTCATCAACTTAACTAGGCTATTTCGGGTGAATCTCACACGCGATTAGGAGCCCTATGCCCATAGATATTTCCATGTCTCTTGCCCGGGCCTTTGTAATATGCTGGCCTCATTATTTTCTTCTGCGCCACTTCTCATTATAAAATGGAATGGGTTTGGGTTTTTTGCGCGCAAGGCATCCGGGCGAAAATCAGGTGAAGCGTATTTTGTTCAGTTGCAACAGGGCAATCACGCTCAAGTCACAACAAGCTTCGGTGGGTGCGGAGTTTCGATAGGGGTGGTGTTTTGAATGCCACGACAAAGTACCATCGATCTCGTTATTTCTGTGCAGTTGTTACAACGTTAAAGGAATCGTCCATGGAGAAATAAGTTTCTTTGTCACACATATGTTTATGTTGTATTTGCCTAATAGGGGCCACATGCAAAGTTTCACGCGAAAAAAGTAGGAATTCGACTTAGATATAGGTCCCCGGATTCTCGGCCGGGTGGGCGGGGCCTCTAAGTGAAAGCTCCGCCCCATCGTCAGCCGCGGTGAGAACGGAGGGAGAGACTGTTTACGTAAGTTTCTGCTTCTACAATGCGTCTACGAGCGCGGTGGACGACGGGGTGGGCACTTGCCCGGAGGCCCCGCCCACCTTTCCGAGACTTTGTGGCGCTGTATCTTGGCCGGATTCACATTTTTTTGCGTGAAACTTTGCATGTGTCCCACATTAGGCAAATGCAACATAAATATATGGGCAACAGAAGGACTCATTTTTCCGTGGACAATTCCTTTAAAAGTGATTCGTACTCGTAAATAATCTACCACAAAATATCTAGAGAGGCGGAATTTTGCTAGGGGTGAAGTCTTGGATTTCGAAATCCATATTGTTGTCATTGAATAACTGTTACAATATCAAGCGTCTGTTTTCGTACACGTTGATATCCTACGATAAATAACTGGGGGGGGGGCCGAGTTATGCTAGAGGGCGGAGTTTAGTTATCTTAGCAACAGTCCCAAATCGAAATTGTGATCTTCAGATAATTATTGAAGCAATAAACGCAGATTTTCGAACATCCGTTGTCATGCACGACCAGTACCACAAGCTTGTAGGTTGTCATGTGTCCTTGACTGATCATTTCGACAAGCATTATCGATCACTTCACAAAAACCGATTGATTTCATAGTTATGGGGCTGGAAAATTTGAGTTGTGTCTATCGTCTATGATGACCATGATAGTACAGCTTAGCAAAGCTGCCCTAAATGCCCTTGGGCATTGCTAACGAATCTGTCGTGGTGTGTTTGCGCTCGTGTTTGCGCCGTCCGGGGCTGGCCAGGCGACCGGCCAAATCATAAGAAATCACGTATTACCCATCGGAAAGCGTTCTCAGTGGCTTGTTAAGATTGCCATGTATTGATGACATGGTTGTCCCTCCTTCCTTTGTCCAAGAACAACGTTTGGGAGTTTCCTTGTCTGTTGTCGACGGTTTACTGGGAAACTGGTTTTCCCTAGTAGAATGTTATAATGACGTTCTCACTGTCAAACTTTCTCTGTCAACATATAACTGATTGGTTCTGCTGCTTTCAGCATTGTTATGTGTTTCGCAGTTATTTCTATTGAATACCTAAGGCTGAAGAGGAAAGATAAGTGGTGCCGCTGCCACCAGGACACTCTCAGATGCCGTGCAAAATAAGCGCTTATAAGAATCGTCCACGGAAAACTGAGTTTTTGTGTTACCCATATGTTTATGTTGTATTTGCCTAACGCGGGCCTCATGCAAAGTTTCACGCGAAAAATACGAATTCGGCTAAAATACAGCACCACAAAGTACGTCCGGGTGGGCGGGGCCTGCGATTAGAAGCCTCGTCCCGTCGTCCGCCGCCCTTAAGAACGGAGAGTGGGACTGTTTACATAACTTTCTGTTCCTAATGCATCTCCGAGCACGGCGGACGACGGGACGAGACTTATACTTGGAGGCCCCGCCCACACGGACGTACTTTGTGGTGCTATAACTCGGCCAGAATCACATTTTATTGCGTGAAATTTTGCATGAGGCACACGTTAGGCAAAACGTAAACACATGAGTAACACAAAAACTCATTTTTCCGTGTACGATTCCTTCACGTACCGCTTGAGTACGATCCTCACCTGTACGGGGCCAAATACGACCCTCCCAGTTTTTTCTCTACGAAAACAGTAACTGTTGCCTGATTGTATAGTTACAATGTGTTTTATTGCTATATGCGAAATCTTGACGTAAAGCCAAGTTTGCTCACAGTACATAACACTATAGGATAACACTGCATGTGGATAACAGTAAGAACCTGCCGATAAGAATGTTTAGCTCGCGAGGCCTTCACTATTTTGACTGTGTTAACTACGGGGTTCACTGTAAAGCAGTTCACCAATTTTAACTTTTTCTCTGACGTTTTTATGACGTTTTAAACGTCTGGCTGCTTCCAAATCAAATCACTTGATACTTTAGAGGAATCGTCCACAGAAAAATAAGTTTTTTTGCTACCCATATATTTAAGCTGTATTCGCCTAATGTGGGTCGCATGCAAAGCTTCAGGCGAAAAATGTGATTCCGGCTAAGATACAGCACCACAAAGTCTCGGCCGGGTGGGCGGGGCTTCCGAGTAAGCGCCCACCCCGTCGTCTGCCGCTGTCGAAGACGCATTGTAGGAACAGAAAGTTACGTAAACAACACCACGCTCCGTCCCCAACCGCGGCAGACAAGGGGCGGGGCTTTTACTCAGAAGCCCCGCCCATCCGGCCGAAACTTTGTGGTGCTGTATCTTAGCCGGCTTAACATTTTTCGCGTGAAACTATGCACGCTACCCAGATACAGCATAAATATATGGGCAATAAAGAAACTCATTTTTGTGAATGGACGATTCCTTTAAATATTGGTGCATCCTAAGGGGAAGGGGGGGGGGGCATTTCATTGTATGTGAAACGATAGTATGTCTTAACATGGTTGGTATGTTATTGTCACGTTAGTCATGTAAAGACATGTTACTCTTAACATTCGACAAACTGCCCATCCAGCTCTGCCTTCCCTCGTATTATTAGGTGTGTGCAGAATAAATGGCCAAACCGGACCACTTTTTTCAAAAAGCCATTCCTTCGCTCAGACACAACTTTACTGGTCGAAATAAAAACCATTCGAATCTACACAACCTTGCCAACGATCTGGTAAAGAAAATATGCAATTATGATAAAATTCTGGATTGGAAAATTAATAAAGTCAACGATGGCATTTTCAACCTGCTCAGCTTCGGGAAACTCCTTCTGACGCAGGTTTGCATCGAGAATCTGGAAAAAGTGGTAATCCGTTGGGGATAGGTGTGGGGAATAAGGGGGGTGAGGGAGAGTCTCGATGTTTATCTGCATCAGTTTCTGCCTGGTGTCTTGTGAAGTGTTAGGTTTTGCGTTGTTTTGCGCACCCAGCAAAAACTGATGCAGTTAGGCATCAAGACTCTACCTCATCCCCCTTATTCTCCAGACCTATCCCCGGGCGAATTACCACTTTTTCCGGGTTCTCAATTCAAACCTGCGTCAGAAAATATTTGCCGATACTGTACCTGGTAAAAATGCCATTCTTGCCTTTATTAATTCTCGCAATCCAGAATTTGATCGTGATGGCATATTTTCCTTACCAGATCGCTGGCGGAATCCTGTAGATTCGAATGGTTTTTATTTTGACAGATAAAGTTGTGTCTGAGCGAAGTTATGGCCAGTTATGTTTCGGCCATTTATTCTGCAAACACCCAGTAAAATATATCACGCACTATGTAGCAGTGATTCTTCGAGTCAATAAATGTTGAGCACGGACGGATGTGATTTTTTTCGGAAATTAATAATAATCGTCCTTCATCATGGTTTTTCAGCAAACAAACATTCCCATTGAGAACTTCCTAGTTGATTTTTTTCATCCGTCACCTAATAATTGCCATACTTGCTTTAGTCTCTCTGCATTCCCTCATGGAATCGCCTTTTTTAGCTTTTATGGTATTTTTCTTAAAATATTGTCCCACCATTCACCACATTGTCGCTTATCATGCCACCAATTCCTATCTATGGGTGTCTTCAGCGTCCAGATGATGAGCAGAGCGCTTCTGAGCTGTCGTTTCGCATCGTTTCCTAATTGAGTCGTTGGCGTGACGTGATTAGGAGAGGCTGGAAGCGCCGTTTTCATTGGAAAAAATTAATGGGCCTTGAAAATGGTGTACTGCCTTGTTTCTCTGCCTTGCAAGCAAATGATTGCAAAATTTGGAGGGGTCAGTGTGGTGGAGATGTGTGCTCCAACGTATTTCACATCGCGGATGGGGATGCGTCGCGATGCGTCTGAGCCAGGAGCCTTATTCAGTTGGGGCATAGAGTGATTACCTCATTCAAAGGCATATCACACGGTAATCACATTAGTGGCTTACTTTCATGAAGTGAGTCCCTGGATAACTGCTCGACAGGCACACCACTGTGAGGGTGCACAGTTGTTCGGCTGCATGGTGCAAACCCATGGTGTTTCACCCAGGGTCAAGCCTCTGTCGAGAAGTCCTCGACAGGGGGTCGTGTTCGGTGCGCTGGGAGGGGAGGGAATCGTAATCCTTGAGGTAAGCAGCGATCAAAGAATTTCTTAGGCTGAGCGTCCGGAGTGTGAAGGGGAGATGTGACGTGACTAATTGGGTTCGAACCCGAAACTAATTTAACTTGATCATCATGGAAACCTCATGCATGGCGCGATCCACAACGAAGCCACCCAATGCTAATAAGCCTTTCATTGGTCCACTGGCACCAAAACCACGTACAGACCGGATTCAACGATGAGACGAACGGCATGGCTAGCCTGGGCAGGCATTGATCTTCGGGCCAAGCTGGTAAAGTCACTGCACATCCCCTCGTCTTTTATATATCTACCAAATACTTCTGCTCATCTGACACCTGCATACCCATTCCATAGGGCTGAGTATCGTCTCCACGTGGACGAGAAAATCCCCTCACCATAGCACTCGGCCAGGAGTAGGCGGGGTTTGTTTGGAGCTGGTACGGCAGACCGTGAAAGCGATTGATCCTTGCCCAGGATGATTTCAGTTAGACGTTTAACGCATCAAGCATCAGCTCGATAGAACTTAACATATGTTCGTGGAGCTGAACATCGAACACACTTCCTGGAACGCTCACTGACTTTGTTTGCCATTAGGCAGTTAGGCGCATAGGCGCGTTCATTAAATGAACATTGTCATCGCTCGATTCTCTTCCGGCAAATATTCCGGCTTTTTCGAATTCTTCTACCCTGTCTACCGTCTTTCTTTCCTGTTCCTGTATCTTTTCTGTCTTTCCTGTGAGTTAGTGATTGAAATACTGATTACCATATGTGGCTTCAAATCCAGTATGGAGTACACCTTGAGGAGTCGGGGCGAAAATTCGTATTTTCTTACTCCCTCACATTCACGTCGTATCTAATCACTACGGGTCACATTTGAAATTCCGTGCGGGTCGAGTTAAAGCGAGTTAACGAAGATCGAGTTAAAGCAGAGGTATACCCCACGGAGTTCCGTTCGCGCTGATAATACGGGCGGGACCTCAAGTGGGGCATAACAGCGGCGTCGCTGCACGGCGCGATTTGGGAATTTAAGGACATGAACTTCGAAAGAATAAGAGACCACCACCACTTTCGCTCCACAACCTTCGCGAACCCGCCCATGTTACCTGCGTGGTCGAAACTTTGTGTGGGGGGGAGGGGGGTTGTGCTGGATTTTGATTTTTTTTGCGTGAAGCTTCACATATGTGCCGGAGTGAACAAGTACATAACTACAATATGTGGAAATAAGAAAAACCTCAAACTTCCGTGGACGATTCTCTTGAGCTTGCAACATGGAATTGTAGTGCATGTCACCGGTGGTTGATTGCCGGGTGTTTAATAGGGAAAAAGGGGAGCAAAATTGCAGGGGTCTTTCTATCCTCTTCGTAAAACTTCTTCTGTTGTGCCAACAAGGTTGTTAAGTGGAATCTTTATTGATGGCCTGACGTATCGACCAGATCGTCTTCCTCAAAGGCCACTCCACCACCGCAAGAGCGGAACAACGTTACTCAGAGTCAGTTGTTATTAGTGAATCCACCTAACAACCTCGTTGGCACAACAGAAGAAGTCTTACAGTATTATCGATGCCGAGGTTCTACGATAAGAGAAGTTGATAAGAGAAGTTGGAATCTATCCTCTTCGTTTTCAAAGCGCTTCAAATGGTGCCAAGAACTCACAGAATACATGGACCTGATAGTAGCGACACAATCTCGGTGTGTATCGTTACAGTTCGGGAACAACTCGATATTAGCCACTTGTCAATGTAGGAGCCATCCAGTGGAGTCTGTTATTCGCGGACTTTGTATGAAAGTCAATCAGTCGTTGCAAATCGTTATTATTCAATCACGCTTACATATTCTGGTAGTAAAAAAGTGCATGGCTCCCCCAAAAGTGTGAGCTGGAAAAACGCAGCTCCCACATGCTTCATTGAAGCATTCGCAGGCTCGACCTGAAGTTATCAAGGAGTCACGCGTGCTGATGCTCGCAGCGTTTCCGGTCCCTACCCGGATGCTATCAAGATGAGCATCAGAGGACTTTGGTGCAGTTTGTTTGGCCGACGGCTGTGGGCACAAATAGTCTCGCGCTGTGTTTACCTAGATGATCGAGATGCTATTAATCTAGAGTACGGTATTTTTTCCAGCACAAACTAGTTTCAGACCAGGAAAAGTTCATTTGATGACCTTCAGCCTTTCATGTTGACTTTTACGGAGGCTCCTTTCGGCCGAAGTCAAATAGGGCCTTGGTGTTCACCTACAGTGGAGGAAGTGGAAAGCAAAGAACGCTGGCAAATTTCCGGAATAACTGGTAAAGGAGAAAAAATCCAACCATTAGATTACGGCACATAAGAATAAATAATCCCAAAATTATCAAAAGAAAGCTTCACGACGCTAGGATTATCGCTATTTCCTGCACTACGTCGACCTTTAATGCTTGTGTATTCAGACTGAGGGATTACTGGAAAATGTCTGACAGTAACCTGAATGCGGCACGATGCCACATGCCCCTGCCTTTGCCATTGTTTCCATTCCGATAGCCATGTGAGTGCGTAATGGAGATGGAAAGTGATAACTGCTCGAGTGGAAGGTTCGCTGCGCTGAAAGTCCCTATCCGCTCGCGCTTCCTAGCAGAAAATAGAAGCGCATAAACGCTAAAGTTTCGTACGTATTTTCTCGTATTTTCTCCCTAAACATGATTCATTGTATGTCATGGCAATGTATTTGGTGCACTCAAGGTACTCAGAGGAGGGTACCCAGAGAATAGCGTACACTGACCAAAATAAGCACTATCATCAAGGAAAAGGCATACAGGCGCTGATGCATTTCATGGTTTTTTCTTTTTATGTGTGTTTTTGTGTTTTTCACGTATGTCACACCTCAATTTTTGAATTGCTTCTGAATAAAAGTCGCTACATGGTCCCAACCTTGTATACGTATTTCGGACTGCTGGGAAAATTTGGTGATAGGCACATATATTAATTATTTTGCCGCATTCGGTCAGAACAAAAGGGAGTTATGGTCAAAAACCGGGAACATATTAACATGATATATTTTTGATCGCACCTGTATGTCATGACAATGTATTTGTCGAAAATTGGCATGTGTAGAGACGTGGACGAGGAACATATGCTTTGTTGTAAGAGGGAGAGTAGATGGAGAGCCCCTAAATTTATGGTCATTCCCTCAGCTTGAGATCTATCCAGGCCACAATCCATTGGGAATGACATGAGTGACTCACAATGGTTTCGCCTATCCCTCACTGTTCCACATTTTCATTCTGTTGAGATCCCGTTTAACGTGTTCATTTTGGCCTGAGGTGGCCGCGACGGGTAAGGCCACGTTCTTACTTTGCGGGGGTGGCGGCAGAGCGTATCTGCGTGTCTCTGCGTCTCCGCTTATGCCATCCTGTCTCGTTGCCTGTGTCGTCTCTGCATCTCCACCGTATCACTCTGCCTCGCTGCCTGTGAACGCGGACACATCCTGTCGGTGCTGAGTATGAATGCAATCCAAGCGGTTACGGTCAACCTCACACCTACCTTCTCCTTATAATTGCTTTGATCATTATCGTTTTGCCATTTTTCCTCTATATCCTACACTCAAAATGTTTTTGGTGGATCTTGTTCAGGACCAAATTCCTCGTCATTTTTTATGCTTACGGTGTAACATTGCGTGTTTCAGAATCGCCACTACCGGTGTGATGCCATCGGTAAACGGCGCTCTGTCAAAACTGCTCTGTCCATGCTATGCGACGAAAGAGCGACGAGGAGGAGGAGGAGAGGTTGCAAGAAACGAGGAAAATGATCGTTACGAACCACATGAAAAAGAAAATCTGATGCATACCGACCAGCAAGAGCAGCAAGTGCAACAACCAGAGAGCATTCCGCCAAAAAAGGAGATCGTGGACAATCAGAAGATGGTCGTCGTGGAGAAGCCACCGGAAATTGTTACGGTCGAAATCACCACGCCTATCGTTGAAGAACTTGATATTACTGAGGATCAGGTACTTTTGGCGCAATTTTTACGACGATTTTTTGTAGTTTTTCGCGGTGTTGAGTTACTATGTATGGGTACAGAGAAGGAGCCTCAAGAGCTGAATTTTTTTTATGTTGTGAAGCAGAATCAAAGCAAATTGGTTAAACCTTCGAAATGAAGCAAATAGCAAGAGTTAAGGGGAGAGTGGTGTTTGGGCGGAGTATGGACAATGCATGATAATTTTCTACTTTTTAGCTTTATTTTCTTTTTTTAATAATGCATGATTGTGTGAAATAATGTAGCATTTTCGATATGAAACAGAGACATATGTCGTTGAAGAATGAAGTATAGATTGGTCCGTTCATTTATGTTTTTGCTCACGATATAGAGTAATAGTTGGAATTCCTATGGTGGGAAATTTTAGACTTCTTCTTGAAAATATTATAAACACAAAAAATCCTATGATAATTAAGCTTTTTGAATATGTTATCAAATTTTAAAAAGTAGGGTGAGGTGTTTTTTCTGTCATTTCCAAAGCATGCCGAGTATTTATGTTTTGAACGTTTTTAGGCATTTTCAAATGCTCGATAACAATTGAGGCTCCGAAATATTTATTCAAAAACCTCCAAAGACCTCTCAAAAGTCTTGGAATTTTTTGGGAATATTTCTGCAATATTTCGGTGTTCAGCACCTTCTTCAGGCCTAAAACTGTGAAGGTTAGCTCAATCATATGATATACGCTGTATAGCACTAGCTTACGGCACCGTCTTAAAAACTTTTTGGCGTGATGTAATGTAGCTAACTTCCTCAGTTTCAGGCCTGGAAGGCGTTAAACGCCGAAATATCGCAAAAATATTCCAAAAAAAAACTTTCAAGACTTTTGAGGGGTCTTTTGAGTTTTTTGAGTAAGTATTTTGAAGTCTCGATTTTTGTTGAATATTCAGATATGAGATTCCGGAACAGCACAATATTGAAGCGAGAGTATTGAGTGACTTAATTGGCAACGACACAGGCTATGGTATAGGCCGAACATGCTTAGTGGAATCCAAATGCGCAACGCATATGAACAGATTCTATGTATGAATATCAACCTAAGATTTTTCAACTTGGGCTAAAATTTTCTCAAAATAGGAGGCACCGTCATGGAATAGTCAGTGAAAATTTCAAAACACGTCCTCCCACTTTGAATCCAAAAATACGACCGTCCTCCGGAATTGCTCGATCCATGCCTGATCATGGCCCTAGTCTAGCAACTCACATTTCACCAAATCTGAGATAGCACTGTTGCTAACGGAGGGCACATGCTTACCCATGCATAGAAACTTCCATATTCACAAGGTTTTCAAGAGATATTTGCACTGTATCTATTGCTGTATCCAGCCAGCTTGAGCCAACTCATGGCCAATCTTTATTTCCGTCTATTTCCAAATGCAGATTAGACCGCGAACTATTGCACTACTGCTTACTTCTTCTGGATATGACCATCGAAATGTTGTGAAGAATCCATGGATCTTCCGATTTAGTCTTTGGAATGGAGAACCCACTCTCCGGTCATTGTCCCTTGCTGGAAGTGAGTGAAAGGATTCCAGAGCTCATTAACAGCATCCAGAGCATTAACGGCATTTATTCCTATTCATAGAATGCGTGTGAACAGCTTGAAACCATTTGGACGCGATTTAATTGAGTCCAAAGAATACGCCATGCGTTTGATTTTTATTCAAAATCACAAATAATTGGATGTGCGAGTGATACTAGAAAAGTGTTTAGTTTCGCTTGAACAGAATATTTTGGCTACCTATCCAAATTGCTGGTCATTAAATGCGCCTTAGTGATTCTTCCATCAAGGATTTCTGTCTGCCGCAATTAAAGCTTCATGTGCGCATACCTCAGCATTCATAAGTTTATTAAGCGCCATAATCTTGCCATTTGCTCATACTGGATACAGAAATTGTTCTTATCCGATGAAAATATATGACATTTCGAAAAAATATATTTCCTCATCGATATACCTGCAGGATTGTACGGGGTACGCAAACCTCAGACCATCCCGCCGTAGCTTCGAACTGACGTAATTGCACAGGCAGTGCACTACCAATCGCCAACAAAATTTAGGCGGGAATTCCACTATGCCAAAGCGGCGCGTGCGAAACGAAAAAACGAAAATTAAGCGAGCCATTTGTTACAAGACCCTAAAAAAAATCCCTTCAATTATATCGTTTTCCTGCCCTGTTGATATCAGTAGATGATCACAAGAAGATCCAGTCGTGTTTTCTAATGTCGTGCATTTCGATAAATACAGCGCGCCAAACATTTATTGGTTCTGCAGTAAAATGTGTAGCACTTCAGTTGGCTTCCCCATATACTTCATCAGTGTTATCAGGAACGAGGTTCTCCCCGAGATTTCCATCTTCGGCAACATCTTCTAGGGCTTCGGGAACACTTTCTGGGGTTGTCGTCGTAGTCCACTTAAACGGTGCGAACGTCACACGTGACCTCGAATTCGCCATCAGATTTCTATACATGTCAGCATATGATGGTCTCTGAAAATTGGCGTATGGTTCAACTCATTCGCTAAAGGGAATCATCTATGAATATGAGGTCTTGAAAGGCCTTGGAACTCTGGATATGGTAGTGTATCAGCAAAATGTTCTAAATTTAGCGTTATCTTATGCGGAGCACTCATTCGATCTTTTGTGAGATCACTTCGGGCTAGTTTTATATTTTAACAATAATAATTTCTCCCTTCTACCTTTTAGCACTACTCCTTTCCACCTACGAGCGCGGCTACGACAGAGCGCTGCTCTCAAGTCCATGCCCAGCTTCATGAATTCCAACAAAAAATGGTTGTGCCGCGTGGAACTCGACGTTTAAAATAGAGGAGTATTCCCATTACGTGGACTTCCTCATAGCGTCACGTCTTGATTTGATCGTACTGTTACGATGGGAACAGTGCGATATACGCATTTTCGTATGATCATGTTCCGAAATTTCGTATTACAACTAAACAGGAAATAGATGCTGTACCCTCTGGGCTCCAAGCTACAGCCTGATTTGGTATCAACTTACCGCGTTGACCATTCCGTTATAGAATCCGATGACAAGAGCAAGGCTAAGGAAGTAGAAGTACCACATGACTGGTTGCCTGTCTTTGTCACTGCCCTGTTTATATAAGGCTGGATACGTGCAGTATTGCAATCCCACGAACATAACACTCCTGCTGTATAAATGGTTTCTGCACTTTTAACATCCCACAAGCGCATGTTACAGGAGCGTTTCTCCTATTCCAAAAGAAGTCAGTTTCGGAGTCCGTTTCCCTTATTTCAAGGAAGTTCAATTCTAACGCTTGCACCAAGCATAGTCAATATGTAGTCAGTTCACAAAAGTGGCTACCCATCAACTATCCCTACTATATATATAAAACGGTTCGTCTGTCTGTACGTCCCTCCGTCCGTCCGTCCCTCCGTCACGAAATTAGGTATGATATGAAAAACGACCTATGGAGATGAGGACAAGTGTGTATGGGTAGGGCATGGGTAGGGCGTGCCGCGGAATGTTCGGCTTTCTG